>ML777629.1:843141-856271 GCA_009831015.1 Picea engelmannii | reverse complement strand
ATATATATATATATATATATATATATATATTGTTGTTATACTTCTAGATGTAAACTGTGTGTGGACTTTATGAAACATTGGGCATTTCCAGTGGACACTCCACCCATCATCACATACTATTGAAGTTGAGAGTATTGAAAAGATAACTCAAGGAAGGAGGTTATAAAGGTAAATAAATTATAAAGATTGGAAGAATGTGGATAAAAAATTAGTTCTCGAGAAAAAACAAGAAATTCAAAGAAAGATTAAATATTGAAAAAAAGAAAAGGATATGAGACTAATAGAAAATTATTTAATTTAGGTAAAAGGGAAATTAATGTTGAATGAGAAAATTAAATTATTAAAAATTAAGTAATTAATTGATATGAAAATAAAAGTTAAAAGGAAAAAAAGTGATTTAGAGTAAAGAAGGGAACTATTTATGACATAAAGAGGGGAAAGTCTTTAGAGAAATGAGTTGGATAGGATTAGGTTGGAAAAAAATGTTGGGAAATTAATGCTTAAAGGAGAATTTAACTATTTAAAAAATGTGAAAAGAGAAGAAGTAAGATACATGAATTAATAACTTTGGGTTAGGAAAAGGAAAATTATTGAGATTAGGAATAATAGGGTTAATTATCATGATTATTAGATAGGATTATTAAAGGTTAAAAAAAATTAAGATAAAAGGATGTAAGGCTAAAAGGTAGAAAGTATTTTTGTCCAAGGAAAATTAATGTGCAAAGGAAAAATTTAGCTATGAAGAATTGAATAATTTATTTGATAAGTAGAATAAATAATTTAGGTTTAGGAAGGGGACAATATTGTGAGGTTGGAAGCTTAGAATTAAAGAAAATCATTTAATAGGAAAATGAAAAGGAAAAATAGACCTAGGAGAGATTAACTCAAAGGGAATTAATTATTAGGGGGGTAGAGCATTACTAATAATGTTGTTAAAGATATTAAAGGATATAGGTGATAACAACATTATGGTTATGGACCCCCAGATGGGGTTCCACGTAGAGAGGGAAGGACACGCGGAATAGAGTTGAGCGATGCCATAAATGTTGGCCACCGATTCCCATCTCCTCACCATTAAAGATGGGTGTGAACCCAAGTAGTCGATACCAGGCGACGAGGCCTCTCACGCGAATGAAGAGGACAGTCGATCAGCGCATTAAGAACATAGACTTAATGGCCAAAGTTGTCACCTTCATCCTTATCAACCGCCTTGGAGGATTTGTGATGCATTTGGATATTGAAGGGCCAAAGGATGAACCTTCGGAGTGCAGGAACAGAGACACGTTTTTAGTCGGAATTTCGGCCATAGCTTTGCTTCTATACATGTCAAGAGCAAGGGGACGGCCTCGCAGAGGCGCAGCGTGGTATGCATTCCACTCAAGCAGGAAACGGCATAAGAATTTCGAAAAAGCATTGGCTATAGATGGCAAGAGGAGAACCAAGAAGTTTGGGAGAAATGGAGCACCTCCCATGGCGTATGTGGAGGAGATTGTTCTGGATGAACCCATCCAGGATTACCCAGAACATCTCCTCTTCACTGTCCCAGACAATTGGGATCCCCCCACCTATTTTGGGAAGGATTCCATACCCCCTGCTCCAAGAACAACACACGGTCCCAGGGAAGATGATCCAGCTGAGGAATTCACAACCTTCTATGTTGAGGAAGAATTCCAGGATGACATAGAAGAAAAGATCCATACTACAGGCGGTGAACCTCTTGAGGAAGTGGCACAGCAGAACAAGCAACAAGAACACCAGGGTGGCAGCGTAAAAGAAGGCAAGGATGAGACTGACACACAAAATCTAGCTCCCCTCTCCTCCACTCTGCGAGAATTGCAAGACCAACCACCACTCCTTCACCTGGAGCACCTGGAATTAATTTTCAAAACATGCAGCATGGTGGACGACCAGATCTTCAGGGCCATCTGAATCAACCAATGCCTTGATATGATATATGTCGCTTACTCCAGTACATCCCCAAGACGACAATTCCCTATGTGTGCACAGGCCTACGCGATTCCATTCAGGCGAGGAAAGAATGGCGAAGATGATGAGAACACTAGTTAAAAGGTTTTATGCATGCTCATAGTTAGAAACTTTTTTCTTTTGTTGCAAACCAGAGCTTTAGCTCAGTTAGACTATAGCAATGTTGTTAGTAGTGAAGTAAAGAAAAAACTTAATCTAATGGTGGCCATGCGTCCTAGTTTCCTTCGGGTAGGATGGTAGCCTAGTATTTTGTGTTTGAAAACAAGTGGCATGGAATGCCCATCTATCTCGGTTTCCTCTCCAGGCAGGACAGCTGGCATTCCAACAAAACTTTGTAAATCTGCAACTTTAATATAATAGGACCTGCCTTTTTTACTTAAAAGAAAACAAAAACATTACGGTTATGGAGGAAAGAAATTAAGAAAATTAAAGCGGAAATATATGGAGAGGATGACCCGACAAGAGGGGAAAATGGAAGGGAGGTTTGTGAAAAGAGTATGGGAAAAATGTATGTTTAAGATTGGTTCTTGAGGCCATAAAAGGTAGGTTTTCAAGAATGGTTGAGTTTATAACCTTTTTCATGGTTAAAATTGTTTGGATGTTTTTCAATTTCTAAACCTTAACATCTTTCTGTCTTTATCTCATAACTAGTTTCTTTACCCTAATTTTTTTTTCCTTTTATCTTTTATTTTCACATCAATTAATTACTTAATTTTTAATAATTTAATTTTCTCATTCAACATTAATTTCCCTTTGACCTAAATTAAATAATTTTCTATTAGTCTCATATGATTTTTTTTTTAATATTTATCTTGCTTTGAATTTCTTGATTTTTCTCAACAACTATTTTTTTGTCCACATTATTCCAATGTTAATAATTTATTTACCTTTATAAACTCCTTCCCTCAAGTATCTTTTCAATACTCTCAACTTCAATAGTCCTTGATGATGGGTGGGTGGAGTGAAGTTTCATAAACTCAACTCCTTCCCTCAAGTATCTTTTCAATACTCTCAACTTCAATAGTCCTTGATGATGGGTGGGTGGAGTGAAGTTTCATAAACTCCACACACAGTTTAAGTCTAACAACACTATTATGTCAAATTGTGAAAACTTACAATATATATATATATATATATATATATATATATATATATATATAATATTTAACTATTTTTAATCAGTTTTTTTTAATACACATCTATTAAATATTGATTTGTCATTTGAAAACTATATTAAATTTAACAATATTTTTTGTTAAATATTTAGAGATTTAATAAAATATTGATTTTTCATTTGAAAACTATGTTAAATTTAACAACATTATTATTATTATTATTATATATATATATAATTTAATATTTAACTATTTTTAATCAGTTTTTTTTTATAGACATTTATTAAATATTGATTTGTCATTTGAAAACTATATTAAATTTAACAATATTTTTGTTAAATATTTAGAGATTTGGTAAAATATTGATTTTTCATTTGAAAATTATGTTAAATTTAACAATATTTTTGTTAATATTTTTGTTAAATATTTAGAGATTTAGTAATAATTAATTGTATGTTTTTAAAGACAAATTTTCAATTAGAATGTTATATTTTGAATGTTTTAACTTATTTCATTTTATTTTTTACATGTTAAATGAAACTGAATCTAAAATAACATGTTAATTTATACAATATGCTATTAGGTTTTAGTCATATTAAATATCTGATTTGGTAATTATAACATATTAACTTATATTAATTTAAACAATACGTGATCTTCATTTCCTTGTTGCACATGAGAAAAGTAGAATAGTTGTTGACTTGCAATGAAATATTAAGTAGAATGAAAGCCCATCATATATACTAAAGAGGTGATTCACAACAAATATGGCAATAGTACATTACGTAGTCAACTAAACTTCATCATACAATTATTTAGAGAATTAAATTTCATGATAAAAATATATCTCCAATACATTGTATAGACCCAATTGCTTAGTTCTTCTTGGTTGTAACTTCACCTATAGCCCTTCTACTTTATATTTCAATAGTTCACATTCATTAACCAGTCTCACTTTATAACTATATGATTAGATGGATGTTTTTATGTGCTTCATCCATATTTGATTTCACAAATATCAAGTTGTCTTCATTTTATGTATATATTTTTTGTTCACTTAATATTTTATATATATATTAAGTGTCTTTCATTATTTAGAATACAATTTTTACATTGAACAAAGTAAGGACAATTACAAATTATATGAAAGAGGTTAAATTACAATTGGAAGTAGTATCTAGTTTCATGTATGGGATTAAGGCTAAATACTACTTGAAAACACATGACCATATATTGTAGCGAGTTATTTCAAGTGGAAAATTTTATTTACATACATTGGAATCTTGAGATTATATTAATAAACACTAAGTCAATAACCCTCAATATTATAAACTTATATATATGGAAAATATTATACTATATATAAAAAAATTTAAAAAAAAGTTTAATAATAAAACATCTTAATTAGGAGTGGAGAAATGGGTTATGTGGAAACCCTGTGGGATAGGGCGTAAATTGATGAGTGGATTTAGGTTGAGGCCTTAAATTGACATTATTGTGGGGGGGGAGTTATTAGACTACGACGAAGACTTGGAGATTCTTATGGAGGAATTTTCTAAGAGTTCTACAAACTTGAATAATGATATGGGTCAGGAAGACTTTCTTCTTAGTAAGGGAACTAGAGAAGGATGGACAGAGGTGATTGAAGCTTCTATTCAACATGTGCAATAGAATGGAGAAGCGGGTTTTGTCAAGCCTCTTGGTATGAAGGTTGAGATGGAATTATATACAAGCTACAATATGAGCGAACAATTGGAGGAAGTTAATTTTGACACAAGGACTAAAGTGGGAGTGATCATTCTTGTTGTCAAGTCGAGGGATGCTTTGTTCTATGATATTTCTCCTTCCATTTCTAGTTCTTTGTATAGAATTTCCCCAGATCGAGGGAACGATCTTGTCCTCGATCCTTTATGCTCTTGTGTTCATAGTTGGAGTAAGGAGGAGGAGCTTCTGATATGTTTTGTGGGGTTAGTTTTGGTGGTTAGTGAATTGGCAAAGTTTGTTGATTCTATATGAGGCCTTCCTGATGAAACTAAAAGGGTTGGAGCCTCTAAAAAGTGAAGGAAGAAGGTTAAGAAAAAATGGATAAGGATTGAAGGATTTACAATAGTGACACAATAGGAGAAGGAAGGAGGCATTATATCCTATCCCCCCTTAATGACAACTTTGTGAACTCCTAACATAGATCGAAGTTTGGAAAACTTCACTATTGTAAGAGACTTTGTGAAAATGTCTGCAACTTGATCTTCTGTAGGGAAAAAGAGCACTTCAATAACTTGATCATGAATGAGATTTTCTGATAAAGTGAATGTGTAGCTCGATGTGCTTGCTACGCTGATGTTTAACTGGGTCTTTGGCGAGCTTGATGGCACTCTGATTGTTGCACCAAAGGTTGGTCGGATGTTGTTGCTCGAATCCAAACTCTGAAAGTATTTTTCGAAGCCACAAGGCTTCCTGACTTGCATTTACCGTTGCTCAATACTCTGCTTCTGCTGAATAAAGTGCATTAGCCTGTTGTTTCTTACAAGCCCAAGTGACAGGTCCTGAACCAAGGCTGAAAACATATTGCAGTAAACTTTCGATCATGAGGGTCATTGGCCTAATTTGAATCAGTGAAACCAACCAATAAAGGATCCCCCCCTGAACTGTAATGTATCTCGAACTAAACTGTACCACAGACATAGAGACGTATCCTTTTAGATGCTTTCCAATGGCTTTGATGGGGTGTTTTCATATATCGAGCAACAAGACCAACATCAAAGGAAATATCAGGACGAGTATGAGTCAAGTATAAGAGGCTACCAACTAAATGACGGTACAGGGTGGCATCAACTTCAGGAGAAGTATAGGTGGCAGTAAGATTGAATCTAGACTAGAAGAGAGAAGGGGCTAGTTTACAATCATCCATGTGAAAGCGACGAAGAAGGTCACAAGCATACTTAAACTTGGAAAGAAAAATTCTTTCATTGGTTTGCAAAACTTGGAGGCCAAGGAAATAGTGCAAAAATCCTAAGTCTGTCATTTCAAATTTCTTCTTAAGGCTGGTTTTCACATGGTTTAAAAGTTTTGAGTCACTACCAATAAGGATAAGGTCATCAACATAAAGGAAAAGGATTATGAGATGGCTTCCTACTTTCTTTGTATGGACATTAGGATCAAACTGGCATCTATAGAATCTGGTGTCAATAAGAAAGATGCCCATTTTGGCATACCAAGCTCGGGGTGCTTGCTTAAGACCATAAAGAGATTTCTTAAGGCGAAAAACAAGGCTAGAGTCATTTTGGACATAGCCAGGAGGTTGTTCCATGTAGATTTCTTCTTGCAAATCTCCATGCAATAAGGACGATTTAACATCCATCTGATGGACCTCCCATTTATGTGAGGCAGCAAGGGCAAGAACAAGGCAGATGGAATTCATTTTGGCTACAGGGGCAACGGTTTCATTATAGTCAATTCCTTCAGCTTGGGAAAATCCTTTGGCAACTAATCGAGCCTTGTGTCTTTCAATACTTCCATTTGATGCATACTTAATTCTGTAGACCCATTTACATCTGACAATTTTTCTTCCTTTTGGAAGGGGTACAAGATCCCAAGTATCATTTTCCATTAAAGAATGATACTCTTCATTCATTGTTGTATCCTAGTCTGGATGACCTGAAGTTTCTGCAAATGTCTTTGGATCATGAGTCTCTGGCACTTGATCCAAAAGAGAAGAGGCTCGCTGGAACTATGAATGTGTTCAATGTTGATCTGAAGGATCATCGACAAGACCACCAATGGCTTCTCGTGTTGAACGGGCCCATCTAGGAAGCGATGAAATTGGTGTTGGTTCAGGTTCAAAGGACTCATATGGAGGAAGGTGAGTAGGTGGAGGTGGATTTTCATCCTCACTGTAATCATCTAAAGAAGAAACATAATAAGGAACAAACGTCGAATATGGCTCACAGGTCGAAGAAGCCACAATCGTCGAATTAGGCTCGCAGGCCAAGATATTTTCATCAGATTTAACATTTCTTCTAATAATAATTTCATTACAATGTGGTTGAAGAAGTATATAACCTTTGACATCTTCAGAATAACCAACAAATATACACTTCTCACTTTTAGGCTGCAATGCTTTCCTTTTCTCATCAGGAATGTGAGCCCATGCTATACTCCCAAATACATGGAAGCAAATTACATCTGGCTTAATTTTAGTCCAAGCTTCTTCCAATGTTAAATTTTGAAGAGCCTTTGTGGGAGTGCGATTGACTATGTAATTTGCACAGTTGATTGCTTCCACCCATTACTTTAGACTTAATCCCTTAGACTAGATCATACAATTAGCCATTTCTTTTAATGTGTGGTTCTTTCTCTCAGCAACACCATTTTGTTGTGGTGTATATGGAACAGTGTGTTGCATTTGGATGCCCTGTGTAGTGCAGTAACTTGTAAAAATATTGTTCACATATTTTCCTCCATTATCTGTTCTTAACTTTTGAATTTGATGTCCAAATTTCTTTTCTATAAGGGCCTTGTAGGCCAAAAACTTGTCAAAAACTTCGCTCTTAAGTTTTAAGAAGTAAACCCAAGTACGTCTGGAAAAATCATCAATGAAAGTTAAGAAATTATTGCACCCAAAAAAATAAGGAGAAGAAAGTGGACCACACAAATCGCTGTGAACAAGTTGCAAAGGGCTCGAGGCATGCCAAGAGGCACGTTTGTAAAAATTGTCCCGATGATGTTTGTCAAGAACACAACTGGCACAAACACCATCTCTGCATGAAACAGGAGGAAGACCAATCACCATCTATTGATTACATAGTTGTTGTAATGAGCGATAGTTTATATGACCAAACTGCTCATGCCAAATTTTGCTTAAGTCATCGCTATGAGCAACAAAAACTGATGAAAAAGATGATGACCCAAAGTTGTCAAACTTGTATAACCTGGTAATATCATCAACAATTCTAGTTGCAAGAACATGCTTAGGATCTTTTAGATCCTTGATTACAACTTGGTGAGGTGAAAACTCTACGGTTTTACCTTCACCTGAATGAGTGATTTGATATACTGATAGAAGGTTACACTAAAGACTTGGAACACATAATACATCATTGAAATGACCATTATCTACTTGAACTATCCCAGATCCTACAACACTAAGAGATCCGGCATCACCAACAAATATTTTATTGGTGTTACATTCATTTAGAGAAAAAAATATGTCTTTATCCTTAGCCATATGATAAGATGCTCCTGAATCAATAGTCCACTCATCAGAAGAAGAAGTAGAAGTTGTATTGAAGGAGTAACCAGAAGAAGAAAGTGCATTTCCATGAGAAGAAGAAGAAGAAGTAGAATCAATATTGATGATGTGCTTCTTCATCGTTGCTTCTAAAGATTTCTTGAAACATTTGGACTCATCATGACCATATTTATCACAAAAGTTGCAATGTCTGTCAGTCTTCTTATTTTAATAATTTTCTCCTTTGCCACCATCAGGAGCTGAAGTTGTCTGGGCAGGTTTGGGAACCTTATGTTTCTTGTTGTTGTAGCGAGGATGTTGCTTCTTGGGATACTTGGGTTTATCTTTCTGCTGGGAAACTAAGGCTTTCTTGGAGGTACCTGCAGTATTGATCACTCCAAGTTCTATAAGCTTATATTCCTCTCTAATCAAAGCAACACAAAAGGAATCAAGAGTGGGTTTTTGATAAGCTTTCCCTAGAGCCTCTCTCATGGCATAAAATGTAGATACAAACACAGAATATGCACTACCTAGCTTAGAAATAATAAGATAGATGCAACACTCTTCCTCCATTTCTATCTCACATTCTTCACATAACATTCTGATTGTTTTAAACTTAGATAGATAGTCTTGAAGGAAAGAAAAATCACTTGGACTTAAGGTCAGTACTTGATTTTCTAACTGTTGTGCTTGAATAATATTGAGTTTACCAAACACAGATTCAATATTTTCCCAAGTTTCATGGGGGTCATCAATTTCTTTAAGGTGGAACCTTAAATCAAGAGAGATGGATATTTCGATTAGTCCACATGCTTAGTCACTCCTATTATCCCATTTGACTTTCTTATCATCATCAGTGGGTTATTTTTCCTTTCCCAAGGTAATCTGGTACAAGTCTTTACTTCTTAATAAATCTTCCATATGAGATTTCCATTGGAAGTAGTTGATGTTGGTAAGCAAGAGATTACTTGTAGAATCCATATTAAATATGAAGATAATATGGATTTAAAAACAGAAACTGATGATCTGGATGGAAAGATCTTGAAAAATTTTGCAGTTTTTAAAAAAATGGCACTGAAAACGGACTTCGGATGTGAGAGTTATGCCCTTTTTAAATAAAGGCATAAACGATAACCAAATGACCATGTGATAGTGTAAGTTGTTTTATGAAGTGACCCACTTTTATAAAGAGAAGTGGGGATCACTTTTACAATGAAGTTGCTTTATAAAAAAAAAGTTGCATGCAAAATAAATAACTCTAAAATAAAATATTAAAGTTACTTATAGTGATTCACTTTTATAATTGAAGTGAAATACACTTTACAATTTGAGCATGGACTTTTTCAAAAAAAAGTAACAAAAGAGAGACTTGAACTCAAGACCTCTTACTTAATAAGAAAAATTTTAATCAAACGGACTATCAAAACATATTTTATTTTTTAGGAAGAGGATTGGGGTTGTTGTTGTTGTTGTTGTTCACTTCTCGATGACAACAAGGGTTAGATCTCGGTTAGCTTACCCGGAAGATGCACCTTTTCCTATCTGTTTCTGATTTTTCGAGATCACAGAGGGTGCGGGGCAAAGAACATACGCAGATATAAAAGAGTAGGAACCCAAAAATAAATAATACAAAACTGAAATAAAACCAAAATAATACTCTGCAAAAAATTTTAAAATGCGTATTCGGGCTTTATACCTCCGGATCTGACTGAAATGGTTGTATCTTGGGCAAACGGAAACATTTTTGAGTGAAATGAAAAGTGTTACTGACTTAAACGAGTGCTCCAATAGCAATGGAACATTCCTATAATCCCATAAATGTACGAAAATAATAGAAAATGGAGATGAGGCAACTCGGCTTCACGATCTCGATCTACAACAGGAGCAGGTCGTCAAACAGGCTCTGATACCATGTTCGACAACACAGGTAATCTAATAGAGGACAAACACCTTCAGTAACTACTCACATAACTAGATCAAAGATCAACACACCGATGTTTTCATGTGGTAAAACCCCCACAGGGAAACATCCACAGCCCCAACCAATGCGGCCACTTGGAGCAGTTTATTAATGCAAAAGAAAAAAGATTACAGAGAGATTTTACAAGAGATTTTCTCACAATTGATCATCATAAAATGACCCTCCATTCTCTTTAAATATATATCATGGACCAATCGGGTGTTAATCCACAGATCAATGGTCGTTAATATCGAGGAGAGTATGAACCGTCAGATCATTCTATGTCGGGAACATATCGTGACCATCGAATTTCCTAAATACAAATGCATACTAAAGAAACACACTAATAAACATACTTTTAACTAACGACACATTAGACCAAGTAGATCTTAACTAACTCCTAAGTGTCTAAATATCCTAACATATTATTTTTAATTGGGAAACCTTTCTTGGCTATAGGCCAAACTTCCACTTCCTGAAAAGAGGATGGATGCAATTTTTTTTAAGTCCAAGGAAGATGTTGCACAAGTGTTGGCGCGTCGCTAGTCCTAGGGTACCTTCCCCCTTAACCTGAAACTATGGAACACATGTTTTGACCCCCATCGAGAACTAATGAGCCTATTTCCTAATGCATATATCTGTGAAGCTCCCATGTTTACCCCGAGAGTTATGGAATGATAAATTTCTCTAGGATCAGGGTAATACATTAGGGAAGTCCTTATAAATTTTCCTCACAAAGGACGTTGGACAAGGTGTTGGTCAACATCAACCTATCACACCATTTGGAAGATAAAATCGATATTATGTGTGGTGACTAGGAGTTTACCCAGGTGCTCTATTATGGGAATATCTCATTTAGATGTGTGAGAATCCATTTGGTGGGGAATGTGATGGAGGATTGTAGAAAACCCTTTGTGAAAAAGCTTTGGCAATGAAAGGATGATTAGAATGTGGGGGATTTAGTGGATTGAACCTTGGGGTTCAATGTTTTGGGAGAGTGTATGCAAGGTGATTGGGGTTTAGGTCAGGATGGATAAGTGAGAAGGTATCTTTCAAATGACTTAATAATCACTCATCGGGATACGATTGGCTAGTCAAGGATCCCAGGAGGAGGGTCCCTGGGTATTTTCAGTCCTTTTTTCTCTCCTAAGGATGGAAGGTTGAAGCTAGTTTCTGGGTCAGAGAATGTTGTTTTTCTGGGGCTAGTTAAGTCGAAGACTTCATTTCCCTCATTCTAGTATTGGGACATTGATAAAGAGACAAACTTTAGATCAATTAATGCCTTCAAAGGGGACAAACTTATGCATCCAACGACAAAATGAGCCTCAACTGGTGGAGCCAAGGCTAGTGCAACTGAGCCATCAAGAATGAATCCCACCCTCTTGGTAAGACTATTAGGGTGAATTCTTATCTTAATTCCTTTTTAGATAATGGTGTATTTATGCTTAGTTGCACAGAGAGGGAGGAAGATGGTTCCAAGGGTTTAAGTGACTTGGGGATTGTTACTCCACACAACTCAACAATTCCCTCGGAGTCCGGGGGTTTTTATCCTCCTCTTGAGCCATTGAACTACTCTCATTCTTGGAGGAGGATATGGATAAAAGATGATGAATGGGGTATCCCTCGACCTCGTCGGAGCAGTACCTTTTTAAGAACCCATATAATTTACAGTTGAAGGATTAGTGATAAGGGAAACTCCTTTCGCCACTAGGGCTTTAGGCTTGGATCCTTATAGGGGGAGGGGGAAGTTTGGGGTAGGGAGGAAACCCCTCATTCTACATGCATAACATAAAGAAGCATCAAAGGTCTTGCAAGGTAAATAAAAAATTGTGTCTTGGGCCCTTAGAGATTTGCATACCTGTGTTGGGGATATTGAATGAAGATTTTGTCTTTGAATATGAGAGGGTTGGCTAGCCTTGGAAAATTTTTGGTCTTGCATAGAATTTTAGAGGTAGAAAAACAAGTGTTGTTTCTTATTTAGGAAATTATGTGTAGAGGGGACCACATGTTAGGGAATTTGAAGAGGTTGTTTTCTAATTGGAATTTTATGTGGGTGGATGCTTGTGGAATGTTAGGAATATTTCTTACAAGGTGGGACTCAAGTCTCACTTTGATTGACTCATTTTATTTTCAATCTAGGTTGTGTTCAAATTTTAGGTCAAAGGAGTTGGATTTGAAGTTGTGTGTTTTAAATCTCTACATGTCATACGATAGGAACCGAGGATTTTGGGATTGGATCTTCTTGTCGACATTATTGTAAAAGGAAAACTTGATGATTGAAGGCGACTTGAAATTTAGTTTGAGCAGGAACGAAGTTTGGGGGGGAATTCTAGATTTGACTCCTACGTGGAGTATTTCCTGCATTAAATCATAAATGCTAATTTAGTGGATGTGAAATCCCTGAAAATTAATCCTACTTGGTATAATAAAAGGACCAGGGTAGAAGGGGTTTTATAGTGCCTAGATCAAATCTTGGTGCAAACTTAATTATTAGCTCTTGGGGTAACTATAGGAGTTGGTTCAGTTCTAGAAGAGGCTTAGATCATAGTTAATTTACCTGTAATTTATACCTTTTGAGGTTAAGTCATTGACTCCTTTCAAGTTCAATCTATCTTGGATAAAAGATGAAGGTTTTGTGGAGATGGAATTATGAATGGAAGAATTTTAACTTAGAGTTAGGGATGTCAGTGAGTAGGAAATGTGTGGACTCATTGTCTTGGGTCAAAAAGAGAGTGGTGGAGTGGGAAGATATTAGGATGAGGAATAGATATCTATCTTTGAAGGAGGTGGATTGGACTATTGAGTCCATCTATAATGATTTTTTTTTTGTTTTTTTTTTGGG
>ML777629.1:827775-843128 GCA_009831015.1 Picea engelmannii | reverse complement strand
GGGGGTGGGTTTGATGAGGACAAGTTGTTGTAGTTAAATGAACTTGAAACTAAGAAATAAAAGATTCTTCGAGAAAGGGAAGAGGAATGGAGGATGAAAAGAATATTTGTATGGCTTGAGATAGGATATGAGAACACATAATTCTTTCATCATTAATGATCTCTAGAACGTGAACACCATCTAGGAGTTATGAGGCGATGGGGGTAATATTTCTCAGGGCTTTAAATATATGGCTTGGGAAAGGGTGACATATTTTAGTAACATATATAAGGAGCTAGAGAAAATTGTCAAGGTACGTCATTTTATTCCACAACTATTCAACAATGAAGTAAATGAGGAGTTATTTTCCAATATGGGTATGGGGGAAGTTGAAGGGGTTCTCTCTTTGATGTAGAACGGTAATAGTTAGGGGTTGGATGGATGGATGACTAAGTTATTTAAAAATTTATTTGATCTCTTGGGACAAGATCTCTAGAGGGTAGTGTAAGAGGTGAGGGTAAAAGGGAAGGTCCTTAATAGTTTCAACTCTACATTCCTAGTTTTGATTCCAAAATTGGACAAGATGGAGACATTTGGAGACTTTAGACTGATCTCCGTGTGCAATTGTGTTTACCAAATTATTGTGAATATTTTAGCAGTAAGGCTAAAATAATGGTTATCCTTAGTCATTTCCTTGGAGAAATTTGGTTTCTTAAAGGGGAGGTAGATTCTTGATGCAACGAGAGCAACTCAGGAAATATTACACAATATTAAGACCAAGAAATAGAGTGCATAGGTGATGATGTTGGACCTTTCAAAGGCATATGACCATGTTAGTTGGCTTTACTTGTGAATGCTTCTCATTCATATTTGTTTCTCTTTAAATATGGTGGATTATATAATGATTTGTTTCCATTTGTTTTTTTTCATGGTGTTGGTAAATGGATAAGCTTTTTTCTTCTTTGTGTCGAGAAGGGGTTTATGTCAAGGATTCCCATTGTTTCATTATCTATTCGTTCTTGTAATGGAAGGGATTCGTAAAGCATTAATGGAAGAAATAATATTTGGTAATCTTAAAGGAAAAAGGTGGGTTAAAAATCCATAACCCGTTTTCTCTTTGTTGATGATGTGCTTCTTATGACCAATTTCTCTTTAGCTTAAGGGAGGGTACTAAAGGACGTTCTCGGTCTTTATGAAAAATCAAGGAGCATGGTAATTAATGAGAATAATTCCCTTATCATTTTTAATGAAGTAGAGGAAAGGGTTAAAGGAGAGTTGTTGGGTCTACTTCAGTTTCAGGAAGGTGGCTTGGATGAATGTTTCCAATATTTAGGTTTATGGCTTAAACCCAATGCATACAAGAAGAAGGATTGTCAATGAATTTTGGGGAAGATAGAGAAGTGTGTATCCTTCTGTTGCAATCACCATTTTTCAAGGGGAGGAAGGATAATGCTAGTGAAATTGGGATTGGATGCAATTCCAGTGTATTGGTAATTACTCACATATATTCCAAAACGTGTTCTGGATAAGATTCAGATGGTCTATTTTAACTTCTTGTGAAGTGGTAAGGAAGGAAATGAGGGTTTACATTGGGCGATTTGAAATATATCTCCCAACCCAAGGATGAAGGGGGTTGGGGCATAAAATATATCCATGTATTTGGGAGATATTTGGTCAGAAAGTCAATTTGGAACTTGCTTATGAAGAAACATTTGTGGAGTAGTTTGATTCCCTCGTGTCTCAGACTCAAAGAGAGGAAAAGACATGGAAATGAGGTTTGACTCACTAGAAGGACATCGTTAATTCATTCATAGTTGTTGGGAATTATTTTGGATGGAAGGTTGGGAATGGGGAGGAGGTAAGGGTGGGAGAGGATTTGATAATGGGTTATGGTCCATAGGTCAAGTTGTCTGGAGGCTTGGTGGATTTTATTCAAAGACAAGGTTACAGATATCTCATGGACTGTAGTGATCTAGAAAGCACTTCAGCATGGGATTAAGGTTGGAAATCGGCTCATGATATGGGACACGGTGAGGGTTGGATGAGAGAATCGGAGGATTTAATTTCAGAGATTAAGTGACATTATGTTAGAATAAGGGAAGAGCCAGATGGTTTGGTGTGACCAAGGAACAAAGTCAGGGGTGAATACATGGTAAAGTTGGGCTATCTTTCTTTAATAGAAGGGAAACAAGAACCATCACTTTGGTGATGGAAATGTATTTGGAAGGTTAAGGTGCCAAAGAAGTAAAAAAAATTGTGTGGCTTGCGTTAAGAAATAGATTTGTAATTTGGGAATCCCTTCAACAGAGGAATTATCAAGGCCTCGACTATTCTATGATTTTTAAAAGGGAGGTGGAAAAAAAATAATCTCTTTTTCCTCTACCCTTTCATTCAATAAGTCTAGTCCGATATTGATAGGTGGGTGAAGAAGAAAGAGCTATGGATAAGGAACAATCTTAGCCTATTCCTTAAGGATTGGTTTGTTCGGGAAGATCTTAAATCCTTTAGATATTTACCCTTCTAGTGTTATGGGGAGAATGGTTGAGTTATTACAGTTAACTTTTGGTGGGGAAGGATATTCCTCCATTTTAGGTGTTGACTAAGGTTTTGGCTCTTTTTAATTTTTCAAAGGAGGATGAAACCATATTGATTCCATGTCAAATAGGGGATTTTCAAATTGATAAAATCATTCGTTGGGGCTTTTATGATGAGGCCTACCAAGGGTCGAACTCTTTGTGTGGCCTGGGGGATGTTCTTTTTATTTTTGAGAATCATTTTTACACTATGAAGGCTTGCGGTGGTTAGGGGATTATTAACCTTGCTGAGATTTTAGTGCTCAAACTATTGATTGAAAAATCCTTTGAAGTTTGTCTATCCTCATTGCAAGTTTTCGACGACTCGTATTTTCTGGTGAATTGGATGAACGATTTACATGAGGTTTGCAATTTGGATTTACAAGGCTTGGATGACAGCTTGAAGGAAGAAATTGATGTATTTTCTATCAAGAACATATTCCAGGAGTTGAATCAGGAAGAAAATAGTTTTTAAAAGGAAAGTATTAGTTTACCTCGAGGTGAGATGGATATTGTGGAGAATTGGGAAGGTGGTTCACAAGATATTTTGTTGGCTTTATGGGAATAAGTTTTTCTATAGATTCTCATGGAATGTTAGGTACTATTCTGGGCTTTGTAATTTTTTTAATGGTTGTTTATGTATAAGAAAAATTGGGGCATAATTAGTATGGATATACAAGAGGTTGGCCAGTAGTGGAAAATTTTTATGAATAGTTTCTAGCAGTTAGGAGATTGGTGATCAATTTGGAATATTGTAAGTAATGGAAATGTTGTAAGGTCTCCTACGACACCCATAGAGCACTCACACTCCTTGGGCAGAGTTGGCGATAGAATAGATGAAGAGCACAAGGAAGAAGCGATCGGTTGGGTGAATGAAAACATTCAGGTGTGGGAAGGAGAGCCTTTGGCGCACAATGGTGACATGAAGCATCAAGGGGGCATGCACATTACTTTCCTTAGAATTATTGAAGAAGAGTTGTGTTGTGTTTGGGAAAATTGGGAGCACGCCCAAGGAGTGGACCCATATTCCCTCAACAACATGGGCACACCAGAGAGGTTAGATGACCCCATCGACACACCCACGAGGAGTCACGATGATCGGCATGAAGAGAACACAAGGAAATGTGTGCACGCCCAAGGATGGGGCACGTCGGTCCAATAAACGAATGATTGACGAGCACACAAGGCTTGAATGAGTGCCCTAGGTCCATATGTAATATCCCTCACCAATTTTCTGATGTGGCTTAGGATCTTTGACAAACACTCCCTACTGCTGTCACAAATTTTCCTTCACTATTGTAGCAAGTTAAGAATTTTTTGAGTGATGAATTTCATCAAACACATGTCTAATATAACCAATTCCATTGTTCTAGCTTCCTTTCTACTGCAGTTTCTTTTGAAATGTATTTTTGGTTCAACCAAGTTTAGACGAAAATACGTTGGCACTAAAAGGTACATATTGTTGGAAGAGAGTGATTGTAGATGATACTGAAATGGCTATTGTAGATCATTGATTTGTTGCCCAAATGTGGCCTGATATAATTGTATGTAGGATGTCTTTGCCTTTTCTAAGATGAATGCACTCAAATCTGGATACTGTATGTGTTCCCAACTCAGCAGATAAAATCCACAAGACTCTATGCCTTTGTTGTAAGGAAAATTTCCCCCTTTCCTTAGCAAATGAACACTATCCACACAAAGATCGTTGCAACAACATAAAAAGTCCTTTTTGTCTGTAAAATCACCTCCAAACAATGTTATCCTCTACCCCTTTGCTGAAGAATGTTCCTAGCAAGCAATATCATGACCCAACTACAATATTTCCTCAAGAAATGCACCCATCCTTAGGGAAAATTCCCAACAAAGAGATATTATCCTCCCAATGCAGAAAATCGGCCCCTACAGCCCTCAACTCGGGCCAACAAGGAAGTGATTCACCCCACACTAATAAATAAGGCCTCCAAGCTAAGAGAATGCTTCCCACAATACCGAAATCGCCCTACTCAAGAAGAAATCAATCTTTGTGAATGAAAACGTAGCTACCAAAAACCAATAATTCAGCCACGCTAAAGAACAATGAAGAAATATGACTGATTCTCCCTCTATTTGGCTAGGGTGGAATATTTCACCATTGAGTCTAGATTAGCTAGGGTGGATATCTCACCACCGAAACCAATCTACACTAGGGTTTACTCCAAACCCCCAAAGGCTCCAAGAGCTCTCCAAGTCCATCAAAATTATCATCAACATAATGAGAGGAAATGGGCTCCTATCTCTTCTTTATACCCCTTTCACCCTTTTATCCTCAAGTGACTTTTTAATTCATCTTTAATATTTTCTCTAAAATCACTTTATTAATTTATTGGACCTTTTTTATCCAAAAAGTGATTTATTTGACTTTATTGCTTCTCTGACCACTAAAAGTCACTTTTCATCATCCCATCTTGTAGATATTTTTGCCTCGATTCCAACAAGCTATTACACTAAGGTATTTCTCCAAGAAACAAGCTCCAAATAGAACCTTTAGAGTAATTAATTAAAATATGCCCAATAATAAGCTTGTTTTACATGAATCATCGGAATGCAATGGAACCAAGAACAAGCTGTGCAAAAATGATACCGATGATAAATAATGGTAAATAAACTATGTTGGGATCCATAAAATTCCTCCAAACCTTCTGGGATCATTGATGACCTAATCTCACCCCTCTGACCTGGCTTAATCAAGCCTCCTAAAGTAACTCTAGTTGCATAATAAGGGAATCCAAAACTGGGGACATTACACCATAGATGGGCGCGATGGTTGGTTGACTGTGACTATTCACAAAGGGGCACGATGCACCAAACAGACAAAACGTTTCACACATGTGATCCTTGGAGTCCATATAAAATCAAGGGGTGCACAACCAAAAGAGATAGATATTTTTCAAGAACTTGGAGACAAGGAGAGCTCTGTGATTATGCGGTAGATGAAGAGGAGGAGCTCCCTCAAGGAGCCAAGTCACTCCACTCTGGGAGGACTTGTGTTTCTTTGAGGAGGAGGGTTTGACGGACAAAGATGGGAGAATTTCTCTTGGGTATATTTTGGCTACGTCTGGAAATGCAGGTCTGTGGAGGCATGTGTGAGAAAGAACTAAAATCTGTGAAGTCTATGGAAATGAATAAGCAGATTCTATGAAAACGAAGAGACAACAAGTTTGCAGTTGGAGGTATGTCTAATTTGCACTACAGGTGGTAGCAGAGACTATTGCGATATAGAATCTTATGTTGATAAATATGTTCATGAGTTCCTTGGTGAGGTGAGGTGATTCATTTAACTCTGTCAACATTGTAAACAGAGATGGTAGTGCTCATGTTGTAATTGTTCTTCTATAAAAAATACTTAGTTGGGTGTTTGGCACAATTTGCGCCACCTACACTATATATGAGTTTGTATTTCCTTTGTTCTATTGTTGTTCTCTTGGCTTCTCATATTCTTGGATGTATGATTAAACATGATTAAGTGTTAAAGTAATTAAACAAATGTCTAAGTATACACGAGTTTCACTAGAGTAGGAGTGTTACCTGACGGTAGTATAGAACGGAGTATTGGTATGCTCTAGGTGAATATGCATAGTTCAGATGAAGTAACCTTGGTGTTGGCAAGAAACCAAGTGAGAAACATCATGGTTCCACACACCCTCAAGAGGTGAACAAATGTAAGGCATGATGTGGGGACATGTCATATCGTATCAAAGCAGATTCATTGCAGAATTTGGAGAAGGGTTGGGGAGCTCTTCACCACTATCTCAATGATATATGGTATCAGAGATTGAAGAATTCTCTACTAATACAATGATGATAGTGGATAGGGTGCACTTGTTGAGAATGAATTTTGAGCGCAGGATTGATGAGGGGTTGATGGGTTGACCCATCAAAAAGGAAACTTGAGAATAGACTTGGTGAATGGTTCACTGCAACAAACTTATTCATTGCAGACTTTGCATTAGTCTTACAATAGAGGTTTGGTTGACGGTGCAATGAGAAGGTTGAGTTGTGAGAACACCTTGTGTAGACTGAGAGCATAGTTTATGGTGAAATAAAGCACTTGGATAGGGTGAGTGATCACAGAACTCATCATACAGTTCATCATAGAACTTGTCGCAGAGGAAAAATTGGTTGGGTTGATTCGTGATGGAAGTCAGTGTCAGACCTGTTGTGCACACCTTGGAGAGACCAAGTGCAGAAGTTAATTTGGAGAATTAAGCACTTGGGCAAGGAAGATGAATGCAGGATTTGTTGCATGACTTGTCACATAGATAACCAAAGAAGTGATCGTTGAAACAAAATACATAGGGTGATCACAGAAGTGATCGTGAAAGGGGAGCAATTCTAAGTTGTAGCGAGGTGAAGCACTTGAGTGCATTGAACGACCCGAGGTGACCTAGAGAAGCTCCACAGTGGCAGTTGGTTGGGCACATTTCCATGATGATGTCTTTGTGTTGTGCATTGCCGAGAACATCAATTGAGTTGATATAGGTTTTTGGATGAGATCACAGCCTTCTTACGAGGTATCTCTTCATAGATTTGTGGAAGTCGGTTAGAAGCAATATGAATTCAAATTCGGGCGGTGGATGAATGAGGCCTTGAAGTGGAAGTAGTCAAGGTATGTATATGGAAAGACATTGGAGACGAGTTTGGTTGTTTGCATGCTTAGTTTGGAATTCGAAACATTTATGAAGTGGATAAATGGACTCAACCTTATGTCATAGTGGACGGTGGTTGAGGTGAGTTCATGTGAAGAGTCGGTTGCTTGGGAACAAAGGTCCAAGAGAACAGGCTTAGAACATGGTTGCAATGAACGATGCCATTGGAAAGGTATGGTTGGTTTAATTTCTTGCATTTTCCAAGTGTTTCAATGAATTGTTTGAAGGGAAGACAGATGACTTGGTGGTTCAAGTGCATTTCATTTATGTGGTGAAAACCAACAAACTTGAGGGTGACTCAAGTGGTTCATATTGAAGAAGTATTGCATCAGGTTGGACCTCCTTTGTTGGGTGAACATGCATAATATCTTGGGATGACTTTCTTGGATGAGTCTTGTGGTGGAGTTAGGCAGATTTGAATGTAACTGTGAAGGAGGCTTGGGGAAATCTACTGAACTCTTTGATGAGGTGTGTTGGACAGGTTGTTGTGGTGGAGGGTAGTGAAGTTTGTTTGTGTTGAGTTGAGAGGATGGGTGAGGTGCCTTGATATTTTGTGCCTTAGCCAATTTTTTTGAGTTAGGAGGTGACTTGACGAGATGTGATGACAGTGCCAAAGTTTGGATGATTGCAATAGGTGCAAGGTAGTTTCATTCCAAGAGATCATATGGAGTCAACACAAAATTCGACAAAGAATTGTTGGCACTCGACCAAGAATTGTCAGCATTCGACATGAATAGGAAGAACACATGTCAAGTGGCTTTAATGGTGTCCGCTCACCTTTAGTATGGGACATTGGATGAAGTAGAGCACTCCTTGGTGACTTATGGATGATTGTGTGATGAATCGGAGATCTGGTGGGGATCATTGGTTAAGGTTGGCAGAGTATTGGTTTGAACGTGCCTAAGGCATGGAAGTTCTTTGAGGTGACTCATTCTACTTGGAGCTCTTTGGATAGTTCATTGGGAAATTTAAGGAGTGTAGGTGTGTTGGCCACACTCATTTCATATGTTGAGTTGCATTGAGGTGACTTAATGGAAGGGGGCGAGTTGAGGGCTTATCTTCGTTTGGAGGATTGTGCGAATGGGAAGATTGCAACATGAAGAGAGTACTTGGACATGAGCATTTCTCTTGCTTTGGGAAGCATGGTTGAGGGTGAGGCCTTACCATTCCAATGAATAGAGAAAGATATGTGACAACATGGCTAGGAGACGAGGTAGTGAGGCAAAGGCAGTTTGGACGTGAATTTCTTATAGCAGATTGATTAATTGTTCCATGAGGGGGACAATGGAGTCAAGTTGTTGTAGAAGACTTTGTTTCAGGATGACTTCATAGTGCAGTAAGGTAAGGGGCGACCTTGCCTTAGTCTAAGATCATTGTCCAACACTTAGACATTGTGGAGGGTCTCCTTGAAAAATATCGGATGATGGAAACAACAATGAGGCAAGGATGGATACTTGCCTTAGTCTTTGGACTTGGACAGGGTTATGGAGTTGCAATAGAAAAGACTAAGTTCGGGTATGAGGAAGTGCATTATCATGAGTTTGGCACGACAATTGGACTAGCTACCCAATAATTCCAAGGCATGGGGGATGTTAGTGTGTAGAGACATGGAAAACTTTGTTGAAGTACGGGCGCAACAGTGAGATCACAAGAGTTTAACACTTAGGCGAAAAATTGAAGTGAAGTGTGCAACGGTCATTGAGCAACACGAGATCTGAATATGGGACAAAGATGCCATGGAAATTGATGGGTGTTTTCGGGGATGACAACAACTTGAGGTGGCGAGGATGTAATATCTCCCATGACACCCACCGAGCATGCGTACTCCTTGGGAATATTTGGCGACGGAACAGACAAAGAGCACAAGGAAGAAGTGATCGATTGGGCGAACAAAAACGTTCAAGTGTGGGAAGGAGCACCTTGAGCGCACAATGGTGATGTGCAACATCAAGGGGGCACACACCTTACTTTCCTTAGATTGATTGACGAAGACTTGGGTTTCATTTGGGCAAGGGTGGGGAAACTTGGGAGCATGCCCAAGGAGTAGACCCATCTACTCTTAGAAAAATGGGCGCGTCGGAGAGGTTGGACGACCCCACCGATACACCCACAAGGAGTCACAACGATCAGTATGAAGAGAACACAAGGAAAGGGGTGCATTCCCAAGGATCGGGCACACCGGTCCAATAAATGAACGATTGACGGATTCCCTGGGTCCAAAGATGGGTGCAATGGTCGGTTGAGTGTGACGATTCATGAAGGGATGCAAAGCATCGAAGGACACAACATTTTGCACAAGTGACCCTTGGAGTCCATATAAAAGCAAGGGGTGCACAATCAAAAGAGACAAGAGCTTTTGCAAGAAGTTGGACACAAAGAGAGCTCTGCAGTTCTGAGGCAGATGAAGAGGAGGAGCTCCCTCAAGGAGCGAATTCACTCCACTCTGGGAGGACTTGTGCTTCCTTGAGGAGGAAGGTTCGACGGACAGAGATGGACAAATTTCTCTTGAGCATATTTTGGCTATGTCTGGAAATGCAGGTTTGTGGAGGCATGTGTCAGGTAGAACCAAAATCTATGAAGCCTATGGAAATGAAGATGTGGAGTTTGTAGAAACAAAGAGACAATAGGTCTGTGATTGGAGGCACATCTAAGGTGCATTGCAGGTGGTAGCGGAGACGGTTGCAACAGAGAATCTTGTGTTGACAGATTTGTTCATGAGTGTCTTGGTGAGGCGAGTTGAGACATTTGACTCTCCTGATGTTGTAAACTGAGCCAATAGTGCTCATGTTGTAACATTTTTTCTATAACAAACACTTATCTGGGTGTTAGGCATAGTTTGTGTTTCCCACACTATACATGAGTTTGTCTTTCATTTGTTTCATTGTTGTTCTCTTGGCTTCTCGTATTCTTGGATGTATGCTTAAAAATGACTAGCTATTAAAGCAGTTAAACAGATGTCTAAGTATACATTAGTTACACTAGAGTAGGAGTGTGGCTCGTCGGTAGCCTAGAACAAAGTATGGGTATGCTCTAGGTGAAGAGGCATAGTCCGAATGAAGTAACCTTGGTGTTTCCAAGCAACAAAGTGAGAAACTTTGTGGTGTCACACGCCTTCAAGAGATGCACGAACGTAAGGCATGTAGTGGGGACGTGACACATGCTAATAAACATGTTTTAGCAATTGGGGAAATGTTGAATGCTTTTGCATATAAAAATTGTATATTTATTTTAATGAAATAGAAGTGTGCTTTCTTCCTTGGAAAAAAAATAAAAAATCTTAATTTTAAAATCTTTAAATACCAAAAAAAATACATATAATTTTTAAAAAATCTTCTATACTTCTAAATATAAAATTGAATTATATATATATATAGAGAGAGAGAGAGAGAGAGAGATAAATGAAAAACTACTACTATATATGTGAGAGAGCTAAATGAAAAACTACTAAGAAAAACACTAAAGGAAGGGGAGATTATAAAGTTTTAGGTTTTATAAAAATTAATTGTGGGAAGTTTTTATTATTCATTTCTTATTAGAGTTTTTAACATTATTTGTATTATATTGTATTTTTAAATTTTATTAATTTGAATAATTTTTTAATATTCAATATTTCAAAAATTTGTTAAATATTTAAGATAAAATTAAAATAAAAATAAAAATAAAAAGTAAATTAAAATTATTTATATTCTATTATATTTTTAAATATTTTTATGTTTTATTAATTTGAATAATTCTTTTAATATTCAATTTTATTTTATTTTTTTGCGGGCCTTTAGGTTAGCAGCTCTCAGCTCCTGCGCTCCTGGACCTCCCGCAGGCCGTCGGCCTGTGGCCCTCCCGGCCCCTACTCCCTCCATCAAGCTGCAGCAAACTCCGCAGGCTCCATGGCGGCTCCCTCGTCCTCTGCTCAGAAGAAAAACGGCCTTCCTGCTGTTGCTGCGGTGGCAGCCCCTCCAATCGCGGCTCCCCTTCATGGTTGCACTCCCCCAGGAGCTTCGGTCGCGTCGTTCAAGTCATCAAAGCACAGCGACGTCCCTCCTGGTGCGGCTGCGGCTACGAATGTCGGCCTCCCTTCCTTGGTCGCGGCTCTCTCTTCCAAGCTGCCCTCTAATGCAAGCACGGCCCTTGGTGCCCCGACAAACGAGATCTCGTTAGATCCGGCCCCCTCCTTTAAAGAGGTGGCCTCTCGCCAGAGATTTCCCTCTGGTATGCATGCAACGGGCCCTGAGGCTGCCTCTCGCCAAGGTCAACCAGTCGGGTTGCATGCAGTAGCTCCAGAAGCCCCTGCAGTCTCAGTTCAAATGCCAAAGGAAGCCCTAACTCATGCTTGCCATTACAGCAAGCACACACTAGTATGCAGGTTTAACGGTTATTGGCCTAATCTGTCGGATCTGCTAGCATGGATCTCTTCTGAATGGTACCCACTTTTAGAGGGAGAAGTTATCACCTGCCCTTGTGCAAAGGGGTTTTTTATAGCATTTTTTGAATCTACAAGCGACAGAGACATAGTGTTTAACGTTGGGCCGTGGTTTTGGGGCAAAGCAGGCCTGTCCATGCAACCATGGATCCCTGCCTTCGATCCATCCACAAACTGTATCTCTTCAGCTCCAGTCTGGGTGAGACTTCCATACTTTCCCCTGCATTTCTAGGGGGATGAGTCTCTTAAGGCGATTGGCAATGGCCTGGGCAAGTTCCTCTGTAGAAGTCCGGACTCAAAGCCAGCCCGCTCCACCTTCTCTCGAATTTGTGTTGAAATGGATTTCTCCAAAGGTTTTCCAGCTGAAATAATTCTTCAAGGCAAGGACTTTTTCAGGACCCAAATCCTCGACTATGAGAATCTCAGCTTCAGGTGTAGGAACTGCTTTGAAATGGGGCACTTAGCCTGTAGCTGTGGAAAACAACCTGGGAAAAAATGGTCGTCCAAAAACCAACGACCGACCTGGTGGACGGGGGCACCATCAGAACCGCGCATTGAAAGAAAGGCCCAGGAAGCGGCAGAAGAAGCAGAAATTGAGGTCGAAACCAAGCCCCATGCTAAGGGGGAAGCTCCGGCAGAAGCCATTCCCAAGTCGCCCACCCGGCCGGAACCCCAAACCTCTCGCTGAGCAGATCTAGCTGACGAGGAAGACCCTCAAGACCCGTCGGAAAGTCAATCTACGGAACAAAGTATTGAATGGCAAACAGTGTCAAAAAAGAAAAAAAAAATCCAAGCAAGAAATGATGTAATAACGCGGAGCCGTTCAGGCTCGCTGAAACAGTTTATTTCTATAATTTAGTAAGGAGTTAGGATCTTCAGGCAGTAGTTTTCTGGTTTTCAAGCAAAGTTTTATCGATGTATTGAACCCAGTGGCATGTCCACTGTTATTAATACAAATCTCCACTATCCGTTTCTGTCAAAAAAAAAATTAATAATAATATTCAATTTTATTTTAAATTAAAAAATGAATAAATAAATAAAAAATAAAAATTATCCAATATAATTTAAGTTGAGACCTTCAAATCTTACATTAAATATTAAAGACATCTTAGAAAACGACTAAAAACAATCATCCATTCATGCAATAACTAATATATAGTTTTAAATTATTTGTTCTTTTTTATAGTATGTTTTATTTTTTTATTTATTTTTTAATTTATGGGAATTGGTAATTTATTTATTTGTGYTAGTGTTAACACTCKTTTATAARCTAAAACGTCTTTTATAGTTAACCAAATACCACTAACCAAAAAAAAAATCAATCAAACTTACTTAGAGTAATCTAAGCATCTATGTACATTTGGCATTTCATAATTATTAAATRATTTTTTTTKAGATAATTAACCGATACATTTTAATTTCCATTTAATTAATTAATATTAATATTTAAAATGCATGAATTACATATCACCTTAAATTTTGTTTATTACAATTTAATTTAATTTAATGTGCTGAAAGTTCTGTTACAATATAAATATAATGATAAGGATAAGGATGTTGTTATCTATATAACATTTAGATTATCATATATTAATTTAAAAAATTATATAACAAATAATATTATTATACATATTACATATCACCTTAAATTTTGTTTATTACAATTTAATTTAATTTAATGTGCTGAAAGTTCTGTTACAATATAAATATAATGATAATCATAAGGATGTTGTTATCTATATAACATTTAGATTATCATATATTAATTTAAAAAATTATATAACAAATAATATTATTATACATTTGAGAGAGGTTCAAGTGAAAGTTAATTAATATTTAGTAATTTTTAAAGAATACATTTTAATTTCCGTTTCATTAATTAGTATTGACATTTAAAATGCATGGAATTACATATTACTTTAAATTTTGTTTATTACAATTTAATTTAATTTTTTGAAAGTTCTTTTACAATATAAATATAATGATGATGTTATCTATATAACATTTACATTATTATATATTAATTTAAAAAAACTATAGAACAAACAATATTATTATACATGTGAGAGAGGTTCAAGTGGAAGTTAATTAATTTTTAGTAATTTTTTTGGTTTTTAGTGTTTTTTTTTATATAATGTATTAAATGGATTTTTGAAAAATAAAAAATAATTTTAAAAATTAGATATATTTATTATTTTATTGATGGAATGTTTTGATTTGATAAATGTTTTTTAGTTTAACAATTTTTTATGGAAAAAAAAATCAATTAAAAACATAAAATTGGAAAATATATATATATTTTTATAAATGAGTATTTATGATGATGATGATGATGATTAACGTCCACTGAGACTGAATTGGTCTATCGGATCTTAAGAGGGTAAGTGATAACTTGTGATTCTTTAGAATTAAGAGAAACTTTCCAAGATCACCATACTTTTGTTGAGTTAAGAGGTTAGGAAGGTTGGTAGTGTGATAAATATTTTGAAAATGAAATCTAATATGGGTATAGGTTGGACTATCTAAGAAAAAGTGTTTTTCATCTTCAACCTTCTTAGTGTCACAAAGGTGACACACTCTTTCATCCCATGGCGTTTTAGGAATTGACCAACTTCCAGTTTCACTATGGAGCTAGTGAGAATTTGTTCTTATCTTAACAATGCTTATTTTTTTCTTTACACTTGGCAAAACAAATAGATAATTTTGATCTTCTAAATTAGGGTTGATTACATCTTTATAATACCTTAATTTTCTTTTTTTATCTAACTCTTTATCACACCACATTTTCTACTTAAATTTTGATTTGACTTCTTTTTTTAGTATCTTTATTCTGCAAAATGGTTTCTTCCATGATTCTCCAATAGTTTAGCCAAGACCGGGGGTCTTTATGCCATTCTCCTTTGAGTCGATGGTGGTTATGACTTGATTTTGAAGCAATTTTAGGATTGAAGAAAATGACAACCTAAACATTAAATTGAATGGCAATTAAAACTTGACATAGAACAAAATAAATAAATGTGGTAAAAATTGAAAAAAACTTAAAACATAGTACCCAAAAATATGTAATCTCAACCATTAAAATCTGCAGTTTTCTAAATTTCTAATAAAATTTTGAACAAAACTCATCATAAAAATACTTATTAAAAAAAAAAAAAACATTTATATTTATACTAAAAGAGTTTATGAATATTTAAACAATGATGTTTGAAAAGTATGCCAAAGAAAGTTTATAAAAATAATTTGATAAAAACTTTGAAGCGAAGCATCTATGCACAGTACTGATACCTGTCACGCGCGTTCGATCCTGACAGACGAAACCCTTACGACCTTCTCTCCGAGGAATATCGGTGAAAAGGATATTCGCGGATCCTTCGGCGTTGAACGATTCATTGACCTCTTGAATGGATATTAATTATCACCACGGGCGGGCAGTTTCTGCGAAATTTCATGCCCACTTCTCTTATATGAAAATTTTCTTTTATCTATCAAAAATAGATAAATATTTTATTATTATTATTATTTAATTTTAGTGATTTAAATTATTTTAAAATAAATCAAAATTTAAAAA
Source organism: Picea engelmannii (assembly GCA_009831015.1). NCBI lineage: Eukaryota > Viridiplantae > Streptophyta > Pinopsida > Pinales > Pinaceae > Picea > Picea engelmannii. Next base: position 827,906 of record ML777629.1, on the reverse strand, counting down.
AAAAAAAAAATTAGAGTGGATATTTTTAAAGAATTTTTTATTAAATTTAAAAAATAATTTATAAAAAAAAACAAATTGAATTTGTTTTCTTTATATATATATATATATATATATATATATATATATTAACA
>ML777629.1:797515-825007 GCA_009831015.1 Picea engelmannii | reverse complement strand
GCTAGTGAGCCCATCTCTTGGGGGTTTTGAGGGTTTTGACATAACAAACCCTAGAGGACGATTCGGTGGTGAAAGATTCCACCTATCTTGTCCCAAGCTTGGTCTCGGAGATGCAATACTCTCCCACACCATTCTAGTTCCAGGTCTACTCAGTTGCAAGAGGATTCTACATCAGTTTCATGTGTAGATAGAGAGAGAGCGCACCAGTTGAGGGTTTCCAGCAAGAGGGGCGCACCATCTTTGGAGAGGGATTCGTTGTAGGAGATTGGTCAGGCCGTTGAGGATTCTGTCACTTGGGTTTTCATTGCAGAGCCTTGGACATCAGATTTAGTGCTTTCTGAGATAGTTTTATGGCTCAGATTATTTCTTGAGCAGTGGGATGAATTGAAGAGAAGGATGGCATTTTTGAGATCTAGATCTAGTCCGTTTGGAGGGGTTGCACTTCAGATATGACCCTGAGACTTCACCTAGTGACTTGCAGTGGCCCGATCTATATTCCTGGGGAGTTTTAGAGCATTTGGAGGCCTCCTTCAGCAGGGCCGAATTATCTAGGGCTTCAGTCATCCAGTGGGGCACACCATTTAGTGGGAGATTTCAGATCTACAGAGATTGAGAGGGATCTTGGAGATTCGGGCACCTGGGTTATTCTTACCATCACTCGATCTATTGTTTGACACCTTTCTTGAGATGATTGGACATCTTTGGCACCAGGGTCGGATTGTTGATGAGCTTCAGTTATCTAGTAGAGCGTGGCATCTTCCAGCTTGAGGGGTTTGGCACTTGGAATTGGTATTCATCTCTTATCCAGCCTTTGGAGGCTTATTTTGTATCAGTGGGAGCATTTTGTAGCAGCTCATACTTGTTATCTATTGTCTATCATCTTGGCCATCTGTTGAGCAGTCCAGATCGACATCTCCATTGTAGCAGGTTCTTCTATTTTATGAATAAAGAAGCTTTGAGATGTTTTGGCTTGTCTATCTTATTGCATATGGTTGAGGTATGTTCCATGGTTATCTATTTCTGTTATTTGCTGCATACACACATCTAAACACATCTAAAAAGTAGATCAACAAAGTGTTTGACGAAATACCACAACCAGAAAAAGTTTTAAAAAGACACCAAAATTGTGATGATCCTTGCATAATGGCTTGGGATCATTATAGTGGTATCAGAGCTTAGATTCCTTCCAGCCAGTGGGAATTATCACATGTATGCAGAGCCATAGAGGGGTCTTCCATAAGAAGAGATGAATATTAGGGATTTTTCTAGAGATACTGTACGTCGTAGATGGAAATATTTCTACTACCTTAGTGAGGAAACTAGGGCTCAAGTAACATTCCAACAGTATTTATCCATGAAAAATCCTGGGTGGAGCACAGATGAGATTACATTCTGGGTCAATAAGGCAATGGAATACATGGCATGGGAGGAAGCATGAAGAAACCCCACACCCATTAGGAGCACGCAACTTTTCTACAGTTGCAAGGTGCCTTGGGAACCAGATCATATGTGTAGGGGTAAGGGTAAGAAGCATATCATTGAGGTACACTATGATCGTGATGATGAGGATTCAGAGTAGTCGGATGATGACAGTGACTCTGGTACAGAGGCTAGTGATGGTGACTCTACTTCAAAGGATAGTGATGATGACTCTTGCACAGAGGCTAGTAATGCTTGCATGCTTGAAGAGGATGATGACCCTTATGTAGTGGATAGGAAACTGGATGGACAAGACGATAGCCCCAGTGTCTCAGTAGACACGTTACATACCCTTGATGACCTTACACCTCAGCAGAGTAGTGACACTAGTGGGGAGTGACACATGTTAGCACCTAGAGATGATGAGCTTCCTATGGGGGCCGCGACACATATGTCACCTGTTCAGACACCCATGATAGCCACGTCACATGAGGAGATCAGTGGCATGTCAGGTATGATGGATGAGCCTAGTGTGAGGATGCACACCATGGACAGGTAGACCCACAGATCCAGGAGGAGGTATAGGACATACAGGCAGTTGACCTCACACATAAAGGTCGGCTAGAGGAGATGGAGTCACAGCTATTGGAGACTCCATTGGTTAAGCAGATTGCAGAGGCTGACAGGTGGATGGAGCACTTACTTCCAGGATCATATTGCATTGATGAGGATGCACTCTTTAGTATTCAGGATGACCATAGCATGTGTCTTGACACAACTATATGAGATCCAGGCATAGATGATAGTAGTAGGTTGAGTGCATAGGAGGATACAACTACTCATATAGGATACAATGTGAGTCAGGGGGAGATGGCATCTAGTGATGGGATGCAGTGGCATCCAAGAGTACCCAGCAGCACATGAGACAGTGGACAGTTCAACACGTCATCTTATGCAGAGGGTGTTCTTGGGGATTCTGGAGTTGGCACTAACAGGACTGACACTAGCAGTGAGGGGTCTGAGATGGCACCTCAGTATGAACATGATCAGGAGTCACACCACTTAGCAACACAGTTGAGAGTTAGTGAGGCTATGATCAGGGCAGCCACTAGACGTATTGATGACATGCATGCAGTGATGGAAGATTACTGTCGGAGAGCATCAGTGGCACAGGGGAGCTCAGATGGAGGATTTTCCATGGATGATTTTCACACTCTCTGGGAGAGAGTATCTGTGATGAGGACTGACTACCAGCAGTTGTTGACAGACAGGGATTATCTACTGAGTGTTAGTGAGATGTATCATGAGGCTCTGAGGGAGTAGGAGTTGGAGATGGATAGACTCACTCATGAGTTGGAGAGAACTCGAGGATTCTTGAGAGGCACACAGACTACCCTTCTAGAATCAGAGTCTAGATCAGATGAGTCTCTTGAGGAGATCCATCAGAGATCCACTTCATCTGTCTTAGTGGACACTCAGATGTATCAGCTAGTCACGTTGACAGAGGATGTTGATGATCTAGCAGAGGAGCACCACTTGTTGGGAGACACTTCCATTTGTGTCTTGGGAGTGGTTGATCTCCATATAGAGATTGATCCAGCAACACGCCCAGGATCGATGATATAGCATGAGTCTGCAGGAGACGACATGAGTATGCCAGAGCATACGATGATGAGGGATAGTTCACAGAGTCATGTCGATATGTATGGTGGCATTCAGAGGGGTATAGTTCCTTGCAGGGAGGAGACACACCTAGGGGAGCATGCAGATGTCAATCCTTTACAGCAACACCTAGTTATGAGAGATCACCTTCACCATTTCAGCAGTTGCATGGGAGATGAGAGATGGAGGTTGGTTTACCAGTAGTTGGAGGAGTTGCTTCCGATTGTACCTGATGATTGGGGGTTAGTGATGACTACAGGTGAGCAGTTATCATGGATACCGATGGATGAGCTTCTGGTCAAATCCTTGGGATTGACCAAAGCATGTGACGCCTTCCAATCCTACAGTCAGCTGCTGATGTTTCTATTGGCTTGTCTTGGCACTTTTATCATAGACAACAGCATGAGGAGGGATAGGCTATGGTTGAGGGCATGGAGAGTGAGTAGGCCGAGACTACATGACAGGAGTACTTTTACGACATACAATAGGTCAGAGGTGGACTGTGTTAGGCAGACAGTTGAGACTTGGTATGTGACGATGAGCATCATAGACCAGGTGATGACATATGAGTGCAGAGGGCTTCAGACAGTGATCAGTCCAGCACAGGAGCAGCTAGCAGAGACTAGAAGTGATAAACTTCCAACTTTACCATGGGATCTGGGTGTTGATTTGGCTAGCAGGATGTCTGACTACATGGTGACCCAAGGTGCACCAGAGAGCCACACACTCCACCTTGGTTTGGTTTGGAGTGGGTCTACAGGTACTTGTCTTATGGGGTGAGATCTTTTCTTCCACTTGATCATCATGATAGGGCATGTAGATGTTTGGATAGGTACTTCTGCTACAGAGGTATCTTCACTGATACAGTTTCTGGGCAACAGGTCCAATGGTCACAGGTATTTTAGCAGGAGGACCCAGGAGAGGAGGGTTCAGGATGTATGCAGAGGGTAGACAGTCATGGTCGGAGTAGTGCAGTGTTAGCATGAGGATCTTCGACAGAGGTTAGCATGGGACCCAGGGATTGCAGGATTGAGCAGTTCATTGGATGACAGGGGAGAGTGGACCATTGCAGGGGAAAGTTATTCTAACTTTCCATTTAGCATCAGTGTTGAGGGGAGCAGAGCGCTTGAGGGTGTCTCATAGAGGTTTTGCAGTACCTCATTCTGGCATCAGTATGTGCAGTTGATGGAGGTCATGTGGATCTTGGTAGAGACGAGGAGGATGGACTCACTCCAGTATGAGGCCATGTGTCAGGTACATGAGACTCACAGAGTTGGTGTATTTCAGGATTATGCATCCCAGGGGCTAGTAGTTCATGACTTGATATGGAACCTAGGGGGTAGCATGTGTGATTGTTCATCTTCTGATGGGTTCTACTATACAACCCACAGTTGGACATGGGATCCTAGTATTTTATTTGAGATGATTTGGTTATTTCTTGAGGACAAGCAATTTTCTAGCAGGGAGGATTGTAATGTCCCCACTTTGGGACATCATCACAGGGCAGAGATTTATGATGACCAGAGTAGCCAGATGGATGCTATAGCGAGTACAGGGGTATTTGAGAGGCATTGTGGGGTCCAACTTGCATTGATAATCATATTCCATCATTATGATCCATTCTGCATAGGTTGGCTTTGGTTTCGTTGCATTTCGACGATTTCTGTGATTTTGACTATTTTGAGCTATAAGTCAATGGAATTCACTGAAGAGGTCATTTTGGGCACATTACTTGGAGGAACATCTCAGTGTAATAGCTCATTGGAATTGGGAGGAGAAACACTACAGGATGGGATGGCTAGAAGTGATTTTCAGTGGCCAGGGAAGCCACAAGGAGAGAAAATGAGCTTTTCAAAGGTAAAAAGGATAATTAATTAATTAAAGTGATTTAATTAATTAATTAAATATTAATAAAATGAAAGTCACTTTAGAGGGACAAGGTGAGCCAAAAAGTATAAAGGAAAGGCAAGGGCCTCTTCTCATTCATTCATGTATGATCTTATTTTGACATCTGGCTTTAGCTAGTGAGCCCATCTCTTGGGGGTTTTGAGGGTTTTGACATAACAAATCCTAGAGGACGATTCGGTGGTGAAAGATTCCACCTATCTTGTCCCAAGCTTGGTCTCGGAGATACAATACTCTCCCACACCATTCTAGTTCCATATCTACTCAGTTGCAGGAGGATTCTATATTAATTTCATGTATAGATAGAGAGAGAGCGCACCAGTTGAGGGCTTCCAGCAAGAGGGGCGCACCATCTTTAGAGAGGGATTCATTGTAGGAGATTGGTCGGGCCGTTGAGGATTCTATCACTTGGGTTTTCATTGCAGGGCCTTGGACATCATATCTAGTGCTTTCTGAGATAGTTTTATGGCTCAGATTATTTCTTGAGCAGTGGGACGAATTGAAGAGAAGGAGGGCGTTTTTGAGATCCATATCTAGTCCGTTTGGAGGGGTTACACTTCAGATCTGACCTTGAGACTTTACCTAGTGACTTGCAGTGGCCCGATCTATATTCCTAGGGAGTTTCAGAACATTTGGAGGCCTCCTTCAGCAGGGCCGAATTATCTAGGGCTTCAGTCATCCAGTGGGGCGCACCATTCAGTGGGAGATTTCAGATCTACAGAGATTGAGAGGGATCTTGGAGATTCGGGCACCTGGGTTATTCTTATCATCACCCGATCTACTGTTTGACACCTTTCTTGAGATGTTTGGACATCTTTGGCACCAGGGCCGGATTGTTGATGAGCTTCAGTTATCTAGTAGAGTGTGGCATCTTCCAGCTTGAGGGGTTTGGCACTTGGCATTGGTCTTCATCTCTTATCCAACCTTTGGAGGCTTATTTTGTATCAGTGGGAGCATGTTGTAGCAGCTCATACTTGTTATCTATTGTCTATCATCTTGGCCATCTGTTAAGCAGTCCAGATCAACATCTCCGTTGTAGCAGGTTCTTCTATTTTATGAATAAAGAAGATTTGAGATGTTTTGGCTTGTCTATCTTATTGCATATGGTTGAGGTATGTTCCATGGTTATCTATTTCTTTTATTTGTTGCATACACACATATAAACACATCTAAAAGTAGATCAGCAAAGTGTTTTACGAAATACCACAACCAGAAAAAGTTTTAAAAAGACACCAAAACCATGATGATCCTTGCATAATGGCTTGGGATCATTACAGGGCCAGGTCAGAGAAGAATACATATATCTCTAAAAAGAGAGGTTCCAAAGCTCCAAACCGCAGATACAAAAGAACTAAAACTCGACACCAGAAAAATGTAACCAAACCCACAGAGCAGAGGGTATGCATCTGACCCTAAACGAACCTAAAACTTTAGAGGGAGAACAAGGAGGCATCAAGAAAACCCGCCAAAGGAGAGGGCCACCCATAGAGAGAATCGACGGTGAAAAGTGGCCACAGATCAAAAGATCCACATGTAAAAAGACAACCAACAACCCAAGATTAGCAAAAGACCAGCCAAGCACAAGACCGACTGATCTACGAAAACACCAGATCAGGTCAAGATGCTCTGAGTTAGATCAACATACGGAGCCACCTTGGAGCATCAAAAGAATAGAAAACATGTCCTCCAACAACAAGTCCCTCCTCATCCAGAACCGAGGGTCCAAACTACACCAATGGAATCCATAGATCGGTCATCAAGGAAGTAAGAAACCTCCCTGATGAATAGAATCTTCCCATAGATACCCCGATCTCAGCAGAAGAGACTCGATCTGAGTGATCCAATGGAGAACACCGCAACCACCAGGATAGTCACACCAGCAATCAACATTCCCACACCCTTCACGGGTCACTGGAGTGAATCAGGTGAACCATCACTGGAGGAACGCATGGGAGAAGAGGAACCCACATCGACTGCGCTTAAAGCCTTTGGGATCTCAGAGATGCGTGAGTCTGCAACTAGGGTTTCCCCCAGTCGTAGACCACCCCCAAACTTTTTGAGGCCTCTTTTACATAGAATATTGTTACAATGCAAATATAAATATTATAACAATAATCAAAATTCTTCCATATCCAGATTTCGGTAAGTTGTGAGTTTACATATGATAAAAAAATTTACACCTCAAGGGATTTGATCCCTCTTCACACTTTAGATTCAATATTAAAATGAGTTTAGACTAGTTAATATTGTTTTAAGCACAACCATGATCATGTTTCCTAACTAGGCATTTATCTAGTGTATACCATCAAAATGTAATGTATGTTTTATGCTCTTCGTATGCACCACACACTTATCCACGATGTATCCACTCAATGAACTTGTGACATAGCATGTGTGCTCATAGAATATTAAAGGATACTCTAATTTCACTACATATTGATAAATACCTCCCAAAATCCTTTTCTTGAACCCCCTCCCAATACATATTTCCAATGAAAAAAACAATATTTTTACTAGATACCCATTTTATACCACTCAACACATATAAAACCCCTTGTACCATGCACCCCTGAATACCTAGAATATATGGGATTTATTTTAACACAATTTTAAAACCCCCTTTTATGAATGAGCATGATAAGATATTGGTCAACAAGGTGAAACTCCCATGCACTTATCTCATCGAATATTAATGTGTGGGGTAGTTTATAGTGCATTTACCATACATGACCCATCCTAGGACAACACCAAGGTCTTCCAATCTACAAACTAATTTGAGTATGCCATTGATTAGTTATCACAACAAATCTTAATGTTATTTCTCTCCTTCTGTAAAAATAGTATTATCAATACAGGGGAGGCAGGTGTGGGAGGGNGGGGGGGGGGGGGTTCTCTACGAGCCCGGAGGAAAAATAATTTTAAAATACTATTGGAATATTTGGACAGACACCAACAATAAAGTAGAGGATTATGCCTTACTCAAAGGCCTCCAACTAGAAAAGACCTGCCAAATATTCAATCTGAATGTCCTAGGTGACTCCAAAACTATTATAAGGATGGAGGTTCAGGGGATAGAACCAAAAAATTTAATCCTAAAAAGAATAATTGATCGAATACGTGTTGACTCACAAACCCTCAAGACAACATTCTTTCACATACTAAGAGAACATAACAAGGCAACAAATAATTTGGCGAATGAATCCATTGGTAAATCGCTTGGAACCTTAGACATGGAGGGTGTTGAAGCCTTAGCCCCCTTAACCTAATACGCCACATGACCAGGAGCCAACACACAAAGGTTGGTAGTGGTGCTTATTGGAGCTCCAACACAAACAAGGACATGTGGACCAGGGACTTGGACACTAGAAAAACAAAGGACAGGTGGATCAAGCACATGGAGTAGGCCAACGATAGTGGGGGAAGGTGGAGCAGATGGGTGGCAAGTGGGATTTCGATGTCTCATTAGTCAAGTGTAGCTACGACTAACATATTAGGTGATGGCTCCATCATGGTTTCGGGTGGCCAGTCATTCTGTCCGTTTGATCTTGTGGGAACATAAGGAATGAAGGCTCCGATGTAGATGGATTGTGCATGCAGAAGCCCATATGCGCAAGTAGTTTGTCAAGGTGACGCCAAGTTCAAACCCAAGCTTGGGGACATGAATGTCTCAGGTACATCGCACCAGGTAGATTCAGTGACCTTTCTGTTTGGCACGAACTCAACATTAATTATAACATGGGGGAATTCTGACCAGTACTTGCCCTTGCAGGGGAAAAGACTTTTTGTGGTTTTGGTAAGCCTTTTTCGACCACCTTACCGCTTAGGCTGCTCCTTAACATTTGTCTCTCATATTTTCTCCTTCCAGAGTCTCTGGGCTCCCCCTCGCTTTTCCTTGAATCACCCTTATCGACACCCTTCGCCTTGTTTTTGCTCCACCCAGAACTTAACCCAGTGGCCTCAGTTGACTCTGTTGATCTCCTTACAAAGCCTTGGGGCTCCTCCCCTTTTGGTTTTGAACTACCCTAAACCATGCCCTCTATCTTTTCTTTGCTTCGCTCATAACTTAACCCAATGGTTTCTGTTGATTTCAGATCTGCCTGTTCTTTATCCATTACACATATTTCCCAATTCACTGCAGCTTTGCGGCCCCCTTAGAAAATTGGACAATTCTCAGAGGAACCAAAGAGTTTCAACACTAGTAGATATGCAGGGTTTCAAGGGACTTTTTGTTGGCTCTAGTCAGTTGGATTCTGAGGAAGAATTCATGGGATGCCAAAGGATGAGAATTTAGATGGGAGAACTCAGCTCCATTCTAACATTTGAACTCGAAACCCTCTCTCAACACAGGCACCTGATTGAAAGGCTTCAAGATGAAAGTTACGCCCAGAGGAGTCAGATTGAAGAGTAGCATAGCAGAATGGAGACAATGCAGCGTCGTTTGGATCAGCTTGAACGAGCCCAACAACAACCAAGGAATCCAGAAAGTAACCATGGAGCGTCCAAAAATGTAAACTTAGTCACAGTAAACCAAATTTCGGACCTCAACGAGCCCCACCCAGACTCAATTTGGGAGAAACAGGGCCATTCAAAGATCAAAATGGAACCGGGTATTTGAGTCCTTTTAAAATTCAGTTGCCATGTTTTGTTTTTCGATATATATCGACAAAGTATTTTATAGATTGTATTCTGCGAAATACAATCAACGCAGTATAGATAGGGACTATCCATTCTACTACATAGCATTGAATGTTGTCATGGGTGGTGCATAGGTCGTTGGATTTGAATCACATAGTAAATAATCCAACTACCTATACGCCATACACACCTTAGCATTCAAATCCAACTACCTATACACCACAGACACCGTAGCATTCAATGCTGAGTAAGAGAGAGTATTATTCCCTATAAAATATGAATTCATTTTGAGCTTGAATATGCATTGATCCATGTCATTAACCAAAATGATTTGATATGTGGACATTTTGAACAAAGGGATTCCCTCCAATTATAATTCACATAAAAACACACCAATATTGTCCTACCGTAATTGTTAATTGTATTAGTCAAAGAACGAAGTACAAAGCTACAATTGAGGGGTGTTTTCTAAGCATTTAGAGAAATGCCCCATCTTCCCTTAGATTTCATTTATTGATTGATGAAATTTCCTCTTTAGGATTATAATTTCAGTTTTACAACAAAATATCCAACTGAAGATTCAGGGGGGAGGAAGGGAAAAAACATGGAAAGTAGAGCATTTTAATTAACATTCATCCCACTCCCAAGATACTCGGGAATCAACATTGCCGACACAAAGAGTAAAGTAATTATGCCAAATTATACTTTAACTGAGAACTTTTTAGGATTGTAATTTACAACAAAATATATGATAGAAGAATCACCAAAAAGGAAGGGAAAATATGTGGAGAAGTAGAGCGTTTTAATTAATGTTCAACTCACTCCCAAGATACTCAGGAGTTGGCATTGCCAACACAACAAGTAAAGAGATTTTAATTGGAAAATCATATTGCACCCAAAATCTATATTTCATTACACATCACTATGAATACATCACATTTATATAGATGTTGTCATATCCAACTTATTTCAAACATGGAGAGAGAGGTTGAAAGAATCTCTCAACAACCTCCAACAAATCCAAACCAATGGCTAACCAATTCTTTTGTTTTCATTACACATCACATTTATATAGATGTTGTCAGATCCAACTTATTTCAAACACAGAGAGAGAGGTTGAAAGAATCTCTCAACAACCTCCAATAAATCCAAACTAATGGCTAACCAATTCTTTTGTAAGCAATATCTCCAACACCCTCCCGTATTGCTTACATTACAAATATTACAATATAGAAAACAAAAAAAAATCACATACATGGCATATATGTCTGGTATGGTCTTCACTAGCACTTACACTCGCTCTGAACCTCCCAATTTGTGTTCTTTCTTCTCCACACTTTCGATCTTCTATCTGCTTTTGACCATCATTGATATACTTTGTAGAATTGACACTAATTGACCTCCCGAAGGACGATCTCGATACTGAAGTATTCTATGGAACTGCTACCATCTGTGAATACACGACCTTCCGCGTTATTCACTAGTTAAATAGGATAGCATTCTAGGTACAGAATCTCTTCAACACTCAATTATACAACTTGAACTTTTTCACAAACACAAGATTACATACATAAGATAACATGTAATTGTTGATCTTGAAGCACTGAAGGACAACAAGACCCATCAACATATAATAGACTGTAAACATAATCAAAATAGCGATGAGTTCTTGTGGCACCGAAGTACGTTGAGAACCACTAATTTGAATTACTCTACTCTATTCTATAATTGGTTCTACATCATAATAAATATACATAAAACATAGCACACTTTCACCACATATTTTCTCATCACTCAATAAATCAACAATGCAATCTACAGAATCCGGTAGCCATCAACAAATAAATTTGTGGGCACTCTGATCTGAAAGCCTTTCCTCATGGTGCTCTTTTCTATCACAAACAGGTGAATCGCCATGCAAGTTATCCAACAAAGCATCAAAACTCAACAATTGTTGAAGCCATGTTCTGTACAGAGTCATAGCCATAGCTCATGTCTGGAAAATCTGGAATTCTCAAATTTCTTTGCTACGTGATTCAGCCAAACAAAACAGGTGTCAGCAATGAAACATGATACATGGGTTGATCCGGACGGATTTCTACACATGGAAGGACTTTACTGTGTTCACCAAGTTGATATGTAGAGTGGTGAAGATGGTGAACTTATATGTTTTGAGTTTTATTTTCTCATGCATTTTATTAATGTTTTGTGAGGAAAATGTCTCATGCATTTATTTTATGATTTTATGAGATGCTCATGCATTTAATTATGCTTTATGATCTTTTGGAAAACTCATGCACTTAATTCTTTTATAAAATGATTAATACTTGTGAGAAAATTAAGACTTGTGTATTTTTCATTGAAATTGTAATTATGGAAATTGGTTTTTATGTGAGAAACCACCTTACAACAATTTTCCATTATTCTCAATTATAGGTTGAGAGAATCAAGGACATGGATGAAGAGTCTTTGGGTGGTTTTGAGACTTTTCCCATTATGTACTTGAAGATAGTTTGAGATCCTACATTCATGGATATTATTTTTCCTCTTTTGTAATTACATCATATTATTGTGGATCTAGGAATTAATGCTCTTTCTTAAGAGGGAGTGAGAAAAAACTATATAATTCCTTATGTGAGCCCTTTGAAAGAGAGGAGAGTAATGGAGAGTTAATGAGTGGATTCAGAGATACATAGTGCTACTACTCATAAGCTTTGCGAGACTTATTCATGTAAGGTATTATCCTTGTTGATGTGTGGAGAGAGGTGAGTGTGAGTAGTCTTCTTGAATCCTCATTGAAGGAGAAGGCATCACTTATGTAATCACTTATGAGAAGGTCCCAACATCTTTTGAAGAAGGAATGAAATTGATCTGTATTCCAATTGAAGCGGTCCGGAGACGTAGCCCATGAGGGGTGAAATCTGTTACCAACATTGGTTGTCTCTCTCTCTTGTCTTTTCATGTGCTTATTCCATTTGAGTTCATGTATGTTATGTATTCTTGTTTACAAGCATGGTTAATCATGGATTCATAAGCCCTTTAATCCTTATGCAATTAATTCGTCAGAAAACGATTTTCGATTGAAAACTTGTGTAAAATACTCGCCCATTTTCTAGATCATGTGATATTAGAGCTAGGCTGACTGATTTGAAGGATGGGCAAAGGAGCGAAGAAACATAAAGACTTTAAGAATTAGAAGAGATAATACACAACATTCAAGATGAAAATGCAGAGTTGAGGAGACTTTTGCAGGTCGCAAAAGAAGAGAAGAAAGAGATCCAAGAGATATCTCAGCTTCGTGGAGAAGTCCTCAATGGAATTATTGAAGAATTGCAACTCGAATTACAAACCAAGGATGATATCTTGGCTAAGTTGTAGCATGGTGAACGAATGGAGGACAAAGAGCCTTCTATCATGAATGAACAAACTCAAACCAAGGTATATGATGTTTCTTCATGTTCAATGTTTTCTCAGTGTGAAACTAATGTGGGCATGAAGCTCCTCATGAATATGGGATACAAAGGAGGTGTACTTGGCATTCATGGCCAAGGAATTACTCAGCTATTAGAGGTGGTACAAAGACCATGATTCACAGGTTTGGGTTATGGAAAGGAGGAGAACGGAGAATTCTCAAAGGTTGTTGAAGAAAAAACCACCTCTTCACCATCATATTCCACGGAAGGAATCAAGCCAGCGTTTCCTCATCATAGAAAGAACCACTCAGGAAAGTATAAAGGACATTTCAATTCTTTTCTTACATATAAGAAAAATGATTATGGTCATAGGTATTCTAACCATGATGTAGCCAAGGATTACAAGAAGAAAGTTTGGGTAGCGAAGACGAGTATGCCCACCGGAAGTGAGACAAGACAAAAAGAACCCGTTTCACGTCCTCTTGACAAGGAGATTCTGTTAAAGGAGAAGCAAAGGAACTATTGTACTCATTGCGAGATGAGTGGCCATTGGATTGTAAAATGCTGGAAAGTTCATCCTCAACTTCATCCAAAACGTGGCAAGAGAGTCATACAAGCCAACGACAATAATCCAGAAGTAGTTCTTCAAAAAGATGAGTTATCCAAAAAGCATCTGTTTGAATGGCTTAGTAAGAAATGGTTAGCATATTTGCAGAATTGAAAATTTTCTTTTAACAAGATTACGTAACCATGATATGAATGAATGAAATTATTTCCATGCGAACGTAAAAGCATTCTTTTGATGGTAAGAATAGAAATGCCTTGAATTCACCGAGGGGGAAATCGAGGCCATGTTTTGAGTCCAAGTGGACAAATGAAACACCATGAGTGATCTTTTCATATGCATGAAGACATATAGATTGTATTCTCTACCAGAAGTTCGTGTGACCGATAGATTGAAGTTCTCCACAAGGAGTGGATGTGGCAGCATCCAGGATGCCCGTGTCTTCTGCACTAAAAAGGTGAACGAGGTCGTTAAGCAGGTAATGAAATCAACCATCGATCAATTCTGGCATTGATTATGTGTGTCTGAGATATGGCAGTTCAAATTTATTCTTCTCTAAGATACTCACCAGGATATGTGTTTGGTGTCATTGGACTAGTTTCTGCTAGTGATCTCTCGCATATCCAAAGATTTGTAAATACACATGTGGATTAAAAGTTAAGCCACAAAACTGTCAAGTATGAAGCCTTTCTATGAGAGAGTAATCTTTTGAATCTCCAGGCACATGAAAGAATAGTGTGATCCCTCCAATATTTTCACTGGAAAATATATATGATTGCGTCGAGCCCAAGACAAGAATCACAAAATCCAATCTTTTATTGCCAAAAGGGGCCTAGCATAAAAACGTTTTATGAAGACTGGCTGAAAAACTGTGGATACAGGCCGAACTGTTGCGTGTACCCAATATTGATATCTTTTGAAGCTTTCAACGAGCTTGTCTTGATGAAGCAAGCAGGGAAGATGCAAAGGGAATTCCTTATTGCTATGATTCATTTTGGCCATATCACCACAAATGCACCAATTTTTATTGCTTCTGTTCAAATCATTGAGTCAGCGTTGGAGCTCAAGAGATTTTCCATTCCATCCGCTTGATAATATTTCTCAAATAAGCTACTACAGGAAGAGAGCTTCAAAGTATCCATGCAGGGAGATCCCAAGGTTGCTCGTCGCCAGTAATGGAAGCACATCATATTGAAGCTGCGTAATTCTCACATGTTTCGCTTTAGTATATTTTTCCTGCATTTCATTATAGAATGATTGGCGTATCTTCATTCATGGAAAATATTAGCTAAACAGAGTGTCAAATAAATACGCCTTGCCTCCATTGAAGCTAGATATATCATTGCCAGAATTTCATTCAGGATACATGTCGATTTTCGGAAATATATCTATCATGAAGGATTGCAAACAATAGAAAGTGGATCTTGAGGGGCTTGGGAAACTCGTGGCCTCATCTCTGTGAATCTACGCCTCCTCGACAATATCCAAGTGTTAAAAATTGGCAAGCAAAGGGTGTCTGGAAAGTTGCATGTGCCCATGCCAAGAGTGTGGCGATATTCACCGACAGATTTTCCACCATAATGAGGCGAATCACAATCCAATATGGGGACGATAAAAATTTGGTAAGGTTTAATTTTCAAAAATTTGAGTGCCATGAAAAGTACATTTTGATGTTTGACATTTGTCTTGTGTTTAATGGGCCTGAATCTCAGATGTTCAAAATTCATATCGACTAAGTTGTCATAATCACATTGACAATGAAGGAGAGCATCGCTTTCCAATAATATGTGAAGGCTATATCCAAGCCATTGTTTGTTTCAACTAGATTGTTGATAAGAGAATGGATTTTGATTGCTCATGCGCCATGGGGACTGAGAACACTACTTCTTATTTGTTTGGCATAAAACACTATCTTATGCCAAGTAAAACCAATTGGTTATGAATGTGCCAAAATAATTGAGGAGGACATCAGTTTTGGGTTGGCCATCCACATTCTAGTTATGGTAGTGGCTACTATAACGAAACCAATTGGATCAAAGTTATGAAAACACACAAGCATCAAGCTTTTCCTATGGCCACCACAAATTGGTATTCACTATTGTCGCTATCTGTGCTTTAGAGGGATCACAAATTGGTATTCACTGTTGTCGCTATCTGTGCTTTAGAGGGATCTATTGATGTTTATGTGTGAGAAGTCATTTCGTAGAAGCTTGTGCAATGAGTCATGATCAACTTTGAAAGCCATTTTTATAAGGTTGCCATATGCATGATTGATTGTAGTGGGATTTCAGAATTATCACCACTAGTGCACATTGATTTGAGCTTGCACATATCATCACGTAATAGTGGTTTCTCACCATTGGTACCTATTTTTGTCTAGGATGCACATTATGTAAAATCGGGGTTTAAAAACCCAATATTTTCCCTTTGTGCACATGTTTGGCACGTTAAAATTGATGTAATGAAATCATCATGTAAAATGTAAGAAGATTATAAAGCATTGTAACGGATTTTTAGTCACTCTTGAGTGAGGAGAGTGAGAGGCGTTATTTTTGCGCCTTAAGACTTAATTGGATTCTTTGTAATCATCATGTAATCAATTGAATGAGGCGTTTTGCCTACGCCATTTTGGCAATTCATTGTAAACTTGACCAAGAGTGTAGTTATAAACTCTTGGCAAGTAAGGTACACCAAAGATTGTGGTACATGTATCATCTGCTACAGGTTGCAAGATTATGCAGTTGTGGGCTTCGACATTTCAGCTTCGAAGAACAGAGGTGAAGGAGACAAGGGATGTGCCTTTCCAAGAATTTGCTTTGCAGCGGTTGCAAGTGTTGGCTTTGCATTCCGATTCCGAAGTACGTGTGTGAAGGAGTCTTGAAAGAATGCACCTTTTGAGGACATTTGCATAGAGACAAAGTTGATACTTTTGGAGACCAAAAGGTTATTTGTGGGGAGGCATGATCCAAACGTACACATGGAAGGACTTTACTGTGTTCACCAAGTTGATTTGCACAGTGGTGAAGATGGTGAACTTATATGTTTTGAGTTTTATTTTCTCATGCATTTTATTAATGCTTTGTGAGGAAAATGTCTCATGCATTTATTTTATGCTTTTATGAGATGCTCATGCATTTAATTATGCTTTACGAGCTTTTGGAAAAATCATGCACTTAATTCTTTTGTAAAATGATTAATACTTGTGAGAAAATTAAGACTCACACATTTTTCATTGAAATTGTAATTATGGAAATTGGTTTTTATGTGAGAAACCACCTCACACAATTTGCCATTATTCTCAATTATAGGTTGAGAGAATCAAGGACATGGATGAAGAGTCTTTGAGTGGTTTTGAGACTTTTCTTATTATGTACTTGAAGATAGTTTGAGATCCTACATTCATGGATCTTGTTTTTCCTCTTTTGTAATTAGATCCTATTATTGTGGATCTAGGAATTAATGCTCTTTCTTAAGAGGGAGTGAGGAAAAACTATATAATGTCTTATGTGAGCCCCTTGAAAGGGAGGAGAGTAATGGAGAGTTAATGAGTGGAGTTAGAGAGCCATAATGCTACCACTCCTATGTTTTGAGAGACTTATTCATGTAAGGTATTATCCTTCTTGATGTATGGAAACAGATGAGTGTGAGTAGTCTTCTTGAATCCTCATTGAAGGAGAAGGCATCACTTATGTAATCACTTATGAAAAGATCCCAACATCTTTTGAAGAAGGAATGAAAGTGATCTGTATTCCAATTGAAGCGGGTCTAGAGACGTAGCCCAGGAGGGGTGAACTCCATTACCAACATTGGTTGTGTCTCTCTCTTGTCTTTTCATGTGCTTATTCCATTTGAGTTCATTTATGTTATGTATTCTCTTTTACAAGAATGGTTAATCATGGATTCATAATCTCTTTAATCCTTATGCAATTAATTCGTCAGAAAACAATTTTCAATTGAAAACTTGCGTAAAGTATTCGCCCGTTTTCAGATCATGGGCGATGAATTCCTCGACATGCACTATCATATTAATCCATAAGGATTCCATAAACTCGTCATGATTTAATGATCTATCAAATTCCACAGACAATCCATTGTCAAACTGAGCAGATCGGATATCGAGGCTTGAGCTCCTGGCATGGCACGATTATGCATTAACAAACGTGACAATGATGCCCTTGGTTGCAAGCTTCTTTGCGAAATTGACGTTGCGAATTCATGGTGATATGCTGGGGCGGCTCCACCACATAGCATCAATGGTTTCATTCTGCGCACAAGCCCGATGTGCCTTGTACAACTCAAGAGCAAACTGTAAAGGAATACGCGGTTCTAGATACACGACAATCTCAAATCAAACACACAAGAACCCTCACAGAAAAAATAAAACACTCCACTCTCAAACATATTTACAGAGAATCAACTCCTTACATTCTCACAGTTTACTGGGCCCTCCCGTGAGGGAAATAACCCAGAGCACTCAGCACTGACACCAAATTGGAAAATCAGATTGCACACAAAATCTATCTTTCATTACACATCAATCCAAATATATCACATTTATATAGATGTTGTCAGATCCATCTTATTCTAAACATGGAGAGAGAGGTTGAGAGAATCTCCCAACAACCTCCAACAAATCCAAACTAATTGCTAACCAAATCTATTGTAAGCAGTATCTCCAACAATTCTGTCATATTATAATATAACTGAACTCTTTAGGATTGTACTAAGCGGAGTATACTCTAATGGCAATCATCGTGTATCGATGGATAATGAGGATCCATACTTACCATCGGGGGGTGTTTCAACAAGCATGGTCATATGTCACCTCTCTCTGGTTTGTTTTATAAATAAGAATAAAAGAACCATTAATCTTTATTTCGATTGCAGATTTAGTCAATGTAATGCATATGCAGCAATGCTAAACTTTGCTCCATGGTCATATGTCACCTCTATCTGGTTTGTTTTATAAATAAGAATAAAAGAACCATTAATCTTTATTTCGATTGCAGATTTAGTCAATGTAATGGATATGAAGCAATGCTAAACTTTGCTCCATGTCCGTTGAAGGGAAAAAATCTGCAATTAGTTGTTCAATTATACTCCTTCGATTATAATCCAAGTGAGAACTATTTACAGGGACAAATCAATTATCAAATTAAGAAGGATCTCAAAATGATAGAAGTCCCTATAATCGACTCTGGATGGCAAGAAGGGTATCTAAAGGTCAATTGAAAGAGCCCAAAGAAGTAAAAACTGTACAGGGCCTATTTAGATTTCGATATATAAGACAGCCTAATTATACATTTGAAGATAGTTATGTCAGATACATTCCATCAATTTCACATGTCAAATGCACGTTGAATTGTAACGACTGTCATTATAATTTTCAATTGTGTCTCGAGTGTCATTTGTCAGTGTGCCGATTCCGACTAGTTGAGATGAGGCGCGTCGGTCAAGTTGAATCAGAGACGGAACGCTTCCGACTACTGCCCTGATCAATCATAGTGTGTACACTTTAGCAAGTGGTATCAATGCCAGAGTAGAGCATTAGCTCTGACAAAGCCTTACACTGCAAGCAATGCAATTGACTCTTTTTCACAACATTAGCTTTTGCCGAGTCATACAGTATACCTTCAGAATTGACTCCTTAGAAGTTAATACAGATTCTCACTGCTAATGCCTGCAATCACAATGCTTAAATTTGCATCACAAGGAAAGGATAGAAAATCCAGCACAATCAAAGCAGACAGACAACACTCAACAGGAGTAGTACCTTTGCATTATCAAGAACAACAATGTTACAGCTGACCAGCCATAGTCCCAACCAAGTATGGTTACTACACCAGCTCTTGGATATTGAACGAAACAAACGTGATTCGTGCCACCCAATAACAGGCAGGGTATTCATACACCCTTGCTGGTTTTGAACAGGCCGTATTCAACTACAATAGATCTGAGCACAACTTTACGAGCTAGAGGCATATGGCAATCATTCATGGATTCGAGCCCTCAGTGCCCATTGGCATACAACTCAGCCTACGCCAGAGGCAAACGCAACTTATGTTGGACTAAAGTTACTCGTTTGCATCAAAAAGCAATGTGCACCATTTCTATCTAAGGGTGAAGGTCTGATCCATACACGGAATAGAGGCCACATTGGCACCATAACCGTAACAGCCAAGACAGTAATGCTAACAACATCTGGGCTTTAGAAATAGACTTATAGCTTGAAAGAAACGGGGAGACAGAGTAGCAGATGCTTAGGACAGCCACTCTGCATCTGCAGAGTCCCAGAGTGACCATTAGAGGAAGAATTTTTCTAACTTGTGTGAGTGGATTTAATGAATTCTGGATTTTTACTATCCCAAAAGGTTTTCTCCAGTTCAGAAATCTTTGTTGTGTGATATCTTTGTATGTGATGGAGGAGCATCTCCCGAGACAAGCGAGCCAGCGCAGAAGACAAAGGATAGTTGGGCACACGCCAGCCCAAAATTTTGAAATTTCCCTTGAAGTTGATGCGCCAAGCATAAATGAGGTCATTTAATGAAGGCACCTTGGTATAATATATTCAGACCTTGAGCGCCCCGCTCTCGTCTGAAGTAGATGGAGGCATTTATAGTAATAAATGTAAGTAGGTAGAATTGAATACTAGATTAGACAATTTTAGAAGAAAGGAGAGAAAACGGATATAGACACCCTCATTGTGCATTTGTAAAATAATTCAGGGAATAGTTAGAAGCATGAGAGCATAGAAGAGGAGCAGAGAGTTGTATAGAAACACCCATGTATTGATATTTGGGTTAATAGAGAAAGATTGATTCGAATTCAAGGTGTTTGTGTTGTCCTCTGTGTATTGATATTATTCTCTTGAATGTTGGCTTCCTCGTATACATTCGCTTTTATATGCTGTGTATGTGATTTCATGGTTTGAGTGGAAGTCTGAAGGAAGAAGGAATGAGTTTTAATTGTCTCTCTATCTAAGCAAGGATTCCTGCAAGGAGTGCAGTTGAAGTCGTCTGCAAGGCGTGCGTTGATAGAAGGCTCAGATAGTTAACTCTTGTTCTCATTCACTCTGGAGTGAAATTAGCTATACGAGTCGTGCAAGGAGTGCGCAGGCTAAGGAGAGTCTCAGTCGTGAATCTGAGCGAAGTATTGAAGGACTGTTGCTGCAGGTGTGTGCAGAGTCAAAGGAACTCAACACTTGGAAATGTTTGAGAACTGTCGCAAGGAGTGTGTGCAAAGAACCTCTGTGAGGTTGAAAGTGTGAGAAAGATCAGGAGGGATAAGGCTTTCAAGTCCATCGAGAAGAAGCACAGAGAGTCTGTGCATAGAGTGGTTGAATAGGCGTTGCAAAGTTCCGTGCAGAAGGACCAGTTTTCATAGAGAAATACTGGGTTCACTCGTGGAAGATATCCAAGAGGGAGGTGGATGGTTAGGATCTACCAAAGGAGCAAAGGAGGTTATGGTCGCGTTGGGAGTTTAAGCTCCAGGAGTCGTGCGTCGTTGGATCGTGGACCAGTTACCCGTCAGCCGTTGGATCTGACAGAAGTTGCACGAGGGTTACCATCGGGATTCGAAGGATCGAAAGTCCCGTGGTCGAATGATTTTCGGCATTTGAAACCCCGAAGCCCGGGAAGATCGAAGTCGTCCGATAGTTGGACACGTGGCGGAGATCAAGGCGTCAGGAGTTCGGGAAGTTAGAAGTTCTGTGGATAGAAGGTCGGGAAAAGTTCATAGTGAAAAACCCGGCATAATCTGAATCGTCCATTCGGGAGGACAGGTGTCAGGAACCCGAGGAGAGTCGAGATATCTGACGTCGGAAAATCGGAGTTTCTGAGGACAAGGAAGTTGAGACATTACAAGTCCCAAAACCCCAAAGAAATAGGGATCGTTCATCAGAAAGGACGTGTGGAAGAAATCGGCGTCATCGGGAAAAGTCCCAACAAGGAGTCATCCATCAGTGTTTGGGGCCATCGGGATATCAGGGATCCCGGTGACAAAGTGTTTACACACTTTGGTTTCGCAAACCGCGAAACCCCGACAAGGAGGAAGGTGTAGTCGTGCATCCAGCTGTCAGCATGTAAGAAAGGAGGGATGCGTCGTAGTGGAAGCTAACTGTCAGCTTGACGGAGAATCAGGAATTCCACGGGTAAGTGTTTTGCAGCAATTGAAACCCCTTAGCCCCGACGGGGATAAGACCGTGGTCACGGGTTAACGGTCATATGGGCCAAGGCCTATAGCCAGGAGGGTTATCGCGAAAAAGGCGCGTCGAGATTCGGGGAATCGCAAGTCCTGGGGACAATTGTATTTTGACATCGGAAAGCCCGAAACTCCGATGAGGGATATGACTGCGGTCATATAAGGAGAGGTCAAGTGGACCCAGGAGCTTAGCCTAGAGGGCTAACGGGAATTTGAGGAGCATCGGAAATTTGAAGTCAGAAACCCCGACAGAAGGGATATAAGGCTGAGGTCTTATAGAGAGTGGTCGCGTGGACTGAAGGCTTAGCCAGGTGGGTCTAAGGCAACAAAGGAGCGCATCGGAGATTGGGGATTGGTGATCCAAGTTACCAGAACATCACTGGTGTCAAGATCCCGATAACGAGAACCCCGATCACAAAGAAAAGAGGACAGCGTTGATTTCCCGATCGTTAAGGGAGGTCAGTTGGAGAGTTGTTGTGGGTGTGGAAAATTCTCAATAGGGAATTAGAAGAGCTTTTCAGTTCTTCGGGCTGAGTAAGAAGAGAAGGTCCTGTGAGAAGACATGCCCTGGGTGGTGTGCCTGCGTCAAGTGGTATCAGAGCACAAGAAGGAGTCTTTGCTTTCTATAGCAGAGAAAAAGGAGAATTCACCATGCCACCAAGGAGGAGAGATAGACAATCACCCGATCTAGGGGAGGAAAGGGAAATGCCCAGAGGTAGGGGTAGGCAAGTGCAGAATCCAGAAGTGGAAAGAGAACTGCATAACTTATGCTCTATGATTGTGGATATGGGGATAAGAGAAAGGCGAAAAGATGATGCAGGAGATATTAGTGAGTCCGAAAATGAAGATGATGTTGGACAGGGAGAGGAAGAAATCCCAGCAGAAGATGAAGCAAGTGAATGCTTACTTAAAGTTGTTGCAAGAATGAGTACAAAGGTAAAAATGGACATTCCAGTTTATGAGGGAAATCTGGATGTAGAAGAGCTTCTAGACTGGATTAGAGCTCTGGACACCTATTTTGATTATGAAGATGTTGAAGAGGACAAGAAGGTCAGGCATGCTGTCATGAGATTAAAAGGACATGCAGCCTTGTGGTGGGATGAACTACAGGCTGACAGACGTTGCCAAGGCAAGCAGAAAATTAAAATTTGGGATCGAATGATTGCAAAGATGAAGGAAAAGTTCATTCCCAGGGATTATCAAATTTCTCTGTTCAGGAGGATGCAAAACCTGAGATAGAAGCTGATGACAGTAAAGGAGTATACTGAAGAGTTTTACAGGTTGAATAGCAGGGCAGGTCATCGCGAAAGCAATGACGAAAAAGTGGCCAGGTATATGAATGGCCTGAGATATGAGATTCAGGATGAAATGAGTATGGAAACCATCCGAACGGTGGAGGATGCCTACCAAATGGCTTTGAAAGATGAAGAGAAGCTAAGCCGTAAACAAGGTCAGTGAGGGCGAGGCAGGAGTCAGCCCAGAGGCAAAGCAGTTGCCCAGGAAAGAACCCAGAAGCCCAAGGACGACTGGAAGAAGCCTCAGACTAGAACCGAGAGAGGTGGAAGTTCACAACGAGGGTGATATGCTGAACAGAGAGAACAACATACTGAGCAGAGAGGAGGATATGCTGATAACAACACTCTTCCTCGTACCAGAGGTAGAGGAAGAGGGAGAGGTGAAGTTATTACATGCTTCACATGCGGAAAGAATGGGCACAGGTCGTTCGAGTGTCCAGAGAAAAAAAAAGAAACTAGAGAGACTCACATCGCCGAGGCACAGAGGCGAGATAATGAGGCAGAATACGCTGAAGGTGGAAGATCGTTGGTGATGTGAAAGGTCCTTTTGACGCCAGAGAAGGAGATGGAGAATTCAGTGCAGAGGAACAGTCTTTTTAGGACTGCTTGCAAGACCAAGGATAGAGCATGCAAGGTCATTGTGGAAAACGGTAGCACAGATAATATCGTCTCAACCGAGATGGTAGAGAAGCTGGAGCTGGAGAGGACTGATCACCTGAGTCCATACAAAGTTTCATGGCTACAGAAGGGACATCAGGTAAATGTCACTAAACAGTGTTTAGTTGAATTCAAAATAGGAGGATATAATGATAAAATACTCTGTGATGTTATTCCTATGGATGTTTGTCACCTATTGCTGGGTAGACCATGGCAATATGATAGAAATGTGATTCATGATGGGAGGATGAACACATACACCTTGGAGAAGAATGGGAGAACCCACATGTTGCATCCAATTGAGGATAAGGAGGCGAAACCGGAAGAGAGCAACACAGTACTTCTCATGAGTGGGAAGGAACTTCTTACAGAAGTTAAGAAGAAGGAGGATCCACAATTCTTTGTAGTCAGAAAACCAAGAATTGTTCTGACTAGCACAAGAGTGGATGATTTGCCAGGAGAAGTTCAGGAACTGCTGGAAGAGTTCGTTGATATTGTAGTGGACGAATAACCTCGTTCGTTGCCACCGACAATGAGTGTGAGTCATCATATAGACCTCATACCAGGAGCTAGTTTACCAAACAAATCCATGTACAGATTGACGCCACAGGAGAATGAAGAAGTTAAAAGACAGGTCCAGGAGTTGTTGGACAAAGGTTTGGTCAGGGAAAGCTTGAGTCCATGTTTCGTTCCGACAGTACTCAGTCGGAAGAAAGACGGAGGCTGTAGGATGGGCACTGATTCAAGGGCGATTAACAATATAACTATCAGGTACAGATTTCCATTGCCGAGGATGGATGATCTGATGGATTGCTTAAGTGGAGCAAGATTTTTTTCAAAGGTAGATTTGAAGAGTGGATATCATCATATTCGTATGAGAGAAGGTGATGAATGGAAAACAACATTCAAAACAAACGAAGGTTTGTATGAATGGCTTGTCATGCCGTTTGGCTTGACGAATGCGTCGAGTACCTTTATAAGGTTGATGAATGAAGTCTTGAAGGATTTCATTGGGAGATTTGTCATCGTGTATCTGGATGACATATTGATTTTCAGTAAGACGAAGGCTGAACATCTGAAGCATTTAGCTATTGTGATGAAGAGGTTACAGCAAGAGAAGCTGTTGATAAATATGAAGAAATCATCATTTATGAAGATAGAGCTCATTTATTTGGGATTTGTTATTTTGGAAAATGAGTTGAGGATGGATCTAGATAAGGTGGAAGTAATCAAAAATTGGCCATCACCAAGGAACATATTTGAAGTGAGAAGCTTTCACGGTTTGGCTAGTTTCTACTGGAAATTCATCAGGAATTTTAGTGGAATTATCATAGCGATGATAGATACAGTCAAGAAAAGACATAAATATTTTCACTGGACAGAAGAGGCTGAGAAGAGTTTCAATTTGTTGAAACGGAAGATTACGGAACAACCAATTCTGGTGTTGCCGGATTTTCAAAAGACATTCCAGGTAAAATGTGATGCAAACGGGTTTTCCATAGGAGCAGTCTTAAGTCAGGAGGACAAACCGATTGCATATTTCAGCGAGAAGTTGAATGACGCAAAAGAAAAATACTCCACGTATGATAAGGAATTTTATGCCATCATACAGGCATTGAAAAAATGGAGGCACTATTTGATTCCAAAGGAATTTGTTTTATATAGTGATAACCATGCATTACAATTTGTGACTCAACAGGAAAAGTTGAATCAGAGGCATGTTCAATGGGTTGAATACATGCAAAATTTCACTTTTGTGATAAAACATATTTCTGGTACTGCTAACAAAGTTGATGATGCTTTGAGCAGAAAGTGTTTGTTGTTGCAGGAGTTCAAAGTCCGGACGTTAGGCTTTGATGATCTCAGAGACATGTACGCGGGTGACCAGGATTTGAAGGAAGCGTATGAAGCAGCTGAGAATCCAGTTCTCAGAGACAGAAGCCCTTGGACATACTATATGATCCAAGATGGATTATTGTTCAGAGGAAATCAGTTGTGTATTCCAAATTGCTCCATGAGGGAGAATCTGTTAAAGGAGAAGCACAATGGAGGATTGGTCGGACACTTCGGTCATGACAAGACATTTGAAAAGCTGGGCAAGTCATACTTTTGGCTAGGGATGAGGTCAGAAGTCAAGAGGTTTGTAGACAGATGCAGGATTTGCCAGCATGCAAAAGGAAGGAAACAGAATGCGGGATTTTATCAGCCATTGCCCATATCAGACAAGCCGTGGGAGGCGATAAGTATGGATTTTGTATTGGGGTTACCAAAGACACAAAGAGGATTTTATTCGATCTTTGTGGTAGTGGATAGATTTTCCAATATGACACATTTTATCCCATGTCAGAAAACCAGTGACGCGACACACATCGCGAATCTGTTTTTCAAAGAAGTCGTTCGACTTCGTGGCTTACCCAGAAGTATAGTTTTGGACAGAGACACAAAGTTCTTAGGACACTTTTGGAGAACATTATGGAAGAAGTTGGGGACTAACTTGTTGTTTAGTTCAGCTTATCATCCTTAGACGGATGGACAAACAGAAGTGGTGAACAGAAGTCTGGGAGACTTGTTGAGAAGCTTGGTGACAGAGCACCATAGCAGTTGGGACAATATATTACCCTAGGCAGAGTTTGCTTACAATGACTCTGTTAACAGGAGCACAGGGCAGAGTCCATTCCATATTGTATATGGCACACAACTGAGAGGAGTTTCTGAATTAAGAGATTCAGAACAGACTGCTACTAGGAGCGCTAGTGTAGAAGAATTTGCTGAGGAAATGAAAGAACTTCAAAGCCAGGTGAAGGAGCGGTTGCTGAAATCAAGCCAAGAATATAAGCGCAGAGTCGATTAGCATAGAAGACAACTTCAGTTCGAGGTTGGTGATTTGGTTCTGGCACATATGAGGAAGGAAAGGTTTCCGAGAGGGATGTATAATAAATTGAAAATGAAGAAAATCGGACCATGCAAGGTCTTGAAGAAGATGGGAGAAAATGCTTATGAGATTGAGTTACCCAATGGGATCAGAATATCTCCGATATTCAATGTCTCGGATTTATACCCATATAATCTTGAGGAAGCAGGAACAAGTGATGAACAACCGGAGGTTCAGTGGCAGAAGCAGATGCCAGTTGCAAAGAAGCCACAGATGGAACGGATACTGAATAAACGAGTGGGTAAGAAAACCAGAAGGAAAGAATATTTTGAATATTTGGTCAAGTGGAAGGGCCATCCAGTTGAAGATGCCAGCTGGGAGACTGAAGCAGAGATTCTGAAGCATGGACATACCGTGCAGGAGCTCATGGGCAGGAGCCCATGCAAATTTTCAAGCGAGGGAGTATGATGTAGGAGCATCTCCCGAGACAAGCGAGCCAGCACAGAAGACAAAGGATAGCTCAGCACACGCCAGCCCAAAATTTTGAAATTTCCCTTGAAGTTGATGTGCCAAGCATAAATGAGGTCATTTAATGAAGGCGCCTTGGTATAATGTATTCAGACCTTGAGCGCCCCGCTCTCGTCTGAAGTAGATGGAGGCATTTATAGTAATAAATGTAAGTAGGTAGAATTGAATACTAGATTAGACAGTTTTAGAAAAAAGGAGGGAAAACGGATATAGACACCCTCATTGTGCATTTGTAAAATAATTCAGGGAATAGTTAGAAGCATGAGAGCATAGAAGAGGAGCAGAGAGTTGTATAGAAACACCCATGTATTGATATTTGGGTTAATAGAGAAAGATTGATTC
>ML777629.1:769974-797465 GCA_009831015.1 Picea engelmannii | reverse complement strand
TAGACACCCTCATTGTGCATTTGTAAAATAATTCAGGGAATAGTTAGAAGCATGAGAGCATAGAAGAGGAGCAGAGAGTTGTATAGAAACACCCATGTATTGATATTTGGGTTAATAGAGAAAGATTGATTCGAATTCAAGGTTTTTGTGTTGTCCTCTGTGTATTGATGTTATGCTCTTGAATGTTGGCTTCTTGGTATACATACGCTTTTATATGATGTGTATGTGATTTCATGGTTTGAGTGGAAGTCTGAAGGAAGAATGAATGAGTTTCAATTGTCTCTCTATCTGTGCAAGGATTCCTGCAAGGAGTGCAGTTGAATTCGTCCGCAAGGCGTGCGTTGACAGAAGGCTCAGATAGTTAACTCTTGTTCTCATTCACTCTGGAGTGAAATTGGCTATGCGAGCCGTGCAAGGAGTGCGTAGGCTAAGGAGAGTCTCAGTCGTGAATCTGAGCGAAGTATTGAAGGACTGCTACTGCATATGTGCGCAGAGTCAAAGGAACTCAACACTTGGAAGTGTTTGAGAACTGCCGCAAGGAGTGCGTGCAAAGAACCTCTGTGAGGTTGAAAGTGTGAGAAAGCTCAGGAGGGATAAGGCTTTCAAGTCCGTCAAGAAGAAGCATAGAGATTTTGTGCATAGAGTGGTTGAATAGGCACTGCAAAGTTCCGTGCAGAAGGACCAGTTTTCATAGAGAAATACCGGGTTCACTCGTGGAAGATATCCAAGAGGGAGGTGGACGGTTAGGATCTACCAAAGGAGCAAAGGAGGTTACGGTTGCGTTGGGAGTTTAAGCTCCAGGAGTCGTGCGTCGTTGGATCGTGGACTAGTTACCCGTCAGCCGTTGGATCTGACAGAAGTTGCACGAGGGTTACCATCAGGATTTGAAGGATCGGAAGTCCCGTGGTCGAATGTTTTTTGACATTTGAAACCCCGAAGCCCGGGAAGATCGGAGTCGTCCGATAGTTGGACATGTGGCGGAGATCAAGGCGTCAGGAGTTCGGGAAGTCAGAAGTTCCGTGGACAGAAGGTCGGGAAAAGTTCATAGTGAAAAACCCGGCATAATCTGAATCGTCCATTTGTGAGGACACGTGTCAGGAATCTGAGGAGAGTCGGGATATCCGGCATCGGAAAATCGGAGTTCCTGAGGACAAGGAAGTTGAGACATTACAAGTCCTGAAACCCCGGAGAAATAGGGACCGTTCATCAGAAAGGACGCGTGGAAGAAATCGACGTCATCGGGAAAAGTCTCGACAAGGAGTCATCCATCGGTGTTTGGGGCCATCGGGATATTGGGGATCCTGGTGACAAAGTGTTTACGCACTTTGGTTTCGCGAACCGCGAAACCCCGACGGGGAGGAAGGTGTAGTCGTGCATCCAGCTGTCAGCATGTCAGAAAGGAGGGAGGCGCCGCAATGGAAGCCAACTGTCAGCCTGACGGAGAATCAGGAATTCCACGGGTAAGTGTTTTGCAGCATTTGAACCCCTTAGCCCCGATGGGGATAAGACCGTGGTCATGGGTTAACGGTCATATGGGCCAAGGCCTATAGCTAGGAGGGCTATCGCGAAAAAGGCGCGTCGGGATTCGGGGAATCACAAGTTTTGGGGACAATTGTATTTTGACATCGGAAAGCCCGAAACTCCGATGAGGGATATGACTGCGGTCATATAAGGAGAGGTCACATGGACCCAGGAGCTTAACCTAGAGGGCTAACGGGAATTTGAGGAGCATCGAAAATTTGAAGTCAGAAACCCCGACAAAAGGGATATAAGGCTGAGGTCTTATAGAGAGTGGTCGCGTGGACTGAAGGCTTAGCCAAGTGGGGCTAAGGCAACAAATGAGCGCATCGGGGATTGGGGATTGGTGATCCAAGTTACCAGAACATCACTGGTGTCAAGATCCCGATAACGGGAACCCCGATCACAAAGAAAAGAGGGCAGCGTTGATTTCCCGATCGTTAAGGGAGGTCAGTTGGAGAGTTGTTGTGGTTGTGGAAAATTCCCGATAGGGAATTAGAAGAGCTTTTCAGTTCTTTGGGCCAAGTAAGAAGAGAAGGTCCTGTGAGTGGACATGCCCTGGGTGGCACGCCTGCGTCAGTATGCTTGCTGATTATTTGTGCTTATATCGCTGTTATTCTTAGCACTAGCATTCTGTGTCTGAGCTTTTAATGTGGAAGATTATCATGGAAGTCGTAAGCTTGCTGTCTTTGAGAGTTGAAAATGCAAAGAATGTGCTTATTTTAGGAATTCAATAGTGGGGTCTCCGCCAGTCATGGACTAGCCCATAAAAGTTCAAATCCAATGATTAATAGAGAACCATTTAATTGATAATTTCCTGAATGATGATTTAGCTTTCCTCATTATCAATTTCCTATAATAACATTCTTATGTTTCAGTTATCTCCGGACTCCAAACTTTAGGAACTTATCCTCTTCAACATGCCTGAAGAATATCCATCAAAATGGGAGCATGTGTTGTTTAGCTCCTATGAAACTTTAATTTGAATCTGTATGGTATTTTTTTGAAAATATTGCAACAGTTGATTGCATTTCTGTTATAGAATGATTAGATGCCTTTTTGAAACCCTGTTTGTCTTGGGACCAATTCTCATTGCTGGTTAAATTAAGATAAACTTTACCTAGGTATTACAAGTTTCATAAATGAATTTGTTAGTATTTCTATGAAGTCAAATTTGGATATAAAGCTGCTTTGAAGTGAGCTTTTGTCTGATGTGGATCAGACATTTATAATATGGCAAAGGAAAATTCTTTACTATTTGTCTCTACATCTTTTGAAGTGGATTGTTGTTTTGCAGCAGCTGTGTCCTCCTTTGCCTTGGTAATAAAAACAGGCCGAGTATGCTGGGAAGGATAAGGAGGAGATGCATCTATTTCAAGATCTGACGCATCATATTCTGAGTGATAATATCTCTCAGAAACGTCTGGAATTTCAATGTCTCCCATTGTTTTGTATCTGCGGATCAAGTGCAATGGAGAAGATCCATGGGTTGGAGTTGTTGCCTCACTTTGAAATCCTAAAGACAAGCCTGATCTGCTCGTGAATCCAGAAGAAGAATGATTTGATGTTCCATTTCGTTTCGCTTTTTTCTTAGCAATTTTCTGCCATCTCTTCAAGGCATTGGCTGACTGTTCTTCAAATATAGTCTTCTTCATGTGAGAACCCATCTGCACAAAAGCATAGCATCCTATCAGTTTTGACAGCACAATCTTCTGTACATGAGGCTTATGCACAGCAGAATTATTTGAATAATCGTAAAGTTCACCAGAACAAAACACTTGTACATTTTGGAGAGAAAGTCTTCCATAAAAAATGATATTTTGTATTCATCTATCAACAGACACGCGCACACACATTGTCATTGTGTTTCTTTTTCCTATTGTTTTAGGCGCAAGCAAGATTGCTACAAAATTTAATGGAACAAACAAAAGGAAGCACGCTATAGAGTGGTTGTGTTTGTCTAACAAAACAAACCTTTGAGGTTTTACCTGAAGTCCTCAATAGAGTGAAGCACGATCCTTTATACAGGTTTAGCCAAAGCAGAATTGCTTGAACAATCATAAAACTCACCAGAACAAAACACTTGTACAATTTGAAGAAAAAACTCAAAGCAGAATTGCTTGAACAATCATAAAACTCACCAGAACAAAACACTTGTACAATTTGAAGAAAAAACTTGATAAAAGAGTGATGTTTTCTATCCATCTATCGACACACACCCTCACACAGCTGCATTGTCATTGTCTCTTTCTCACATTTTTTTGGCAAAAGAAAGAAGGATACAAAAATTAATTTAACAAACAAAAGGATGCACGTTTTAGACTGGTCAGATTTGTTTAACAAAAAATTATTCGAGGTTTTACGAGAAGGCCTCAATAGAGTGAATGATCTCCTCTGTCAAAAAAGGAATGAAACTTGCCTGCTCTTATTTTTCCCTCATAAATTTGTTTACTATGAGAATAAATAATTCTGAAGGGATCCCTTATCTCTAATTTTATAAATATTGGGTAAGATATCTAAGCATCACGTAGTGTATGGGTTGACTATATCTATCTTCTGTACAAAGTAAATATGGTGAATAAACTGGTAGTGAAGACTTGACCGATGTAACTCTCCCATTTTGCATTAAAATAATTGAACATGTTATGAAGTTCAGTTGATCATTTCAAACACCCAAATTTGATTGTATTTTCAATAAACAATGAAAGACTCACCTGTGTCACAAATGCATAAAGTGGAAGTGTGAAGTAGCTACATAGAAGCTGCACAGCAACCCTAGACACATACACAAACAACCCTATTTGGTCCTTATCAGATGCGAAATATGGTTACTGTCAATATTCTGCTTAGACAGACCGGATCTGCCTCAGAACAAGCTAGTACTAAACCAAAGCAGCAACAATGAGATTATAAAAATGGAAAACAAAGAACAAAATTAAAATGATAAGCTGTTTGATTGGAATGAGCTCTGTTTACATTTTAGGCAAGATAAAGTTCTTTGATAACCAAAAAAAAAAATGTAAATAACCACAAGAGTCCATATGTTTACATAATAAACATAATTACCCAATGATAATTCTGACTAGGGTCATATCAAGCCTCTCATGGAAACACGATCTCAAGCCAAGCTCATACTGCAAGCATATAAAGTCAAATGTAAATATGTTGTAGAGATGCAGTAGAATTGAAACTATTTAGCTGTATAAACTGAAAGTGATCTACGGCACCTGAGACTGCAAATTTTACCATTGTTACCATAATAAATCCAATGATTCTACACAAAAGAACTTATTCTTTACTGAATGAACATAGTGCTTACCCATATCCACAAGAAGGAAGCAAGCTGGAAAGCATTCTGCAGAACGTAAGGTAACCATCAAGCAATTGGTATTCCCATAAATATTGGTGAACAGGATTCAGAAATAAAATTTGTCAATGAAAATTTTCTGTGCAAATCATTTTGATACCTGGAAAAGAGAGAAATGGATCAAGAAAAGAATAAGCTGAGGGCGATTGAACCAAAACAGTTCATTTGTCGGCTGCACAGTTGGAGTTCCTTTAACTACAGCATGCCTCTCTTGAATTTCTAAGGCCAACTCTGTTATTATAACTTGTAGCTTTGTTCCAATCAACAAAACTATCTGCAGATTTTGGATATCGAATGACAATAAAACCAAAGAACTCAATAAAAAACTTTCCAAGATTATCAACTCCCGTCATCAATAATTCATTGTCATAATAGTCCAATATTTTTGTGAACTTACAACTAAGGGAACTAAAGACAACCAAAAGTATGAATGCCACCCTGCTCAGAGAAATACATCCAACCGAAAAGAGCATGTTAGCTTAAACAGTAGCGGAAATTACGAATATCCTCTTAGGAATATGCAGAATGAAGGCATTGGACGCAGAGATGGAGTGTTGCAGACTTACTATACACATTGAGAAGCAACATGATTACAGCAAAAGCCCACAAGGGAGGACTGCAGATAATGTAGTGAAGAGTGCATGTTAGGTAAAAATCAAGAGGATGACGAAGCAAAGTTCTTTTTTGGAGACCAAACCTTTTGCGAACAGAGAAATCTTCACTAACCTGATTCCAACCACGCTTTTGAAGTCATCGTCCAATGATCTCTCGATATATTTGTGAAAATTAAACTTGCTATTTGGAGCTAAGTGAGTCTGTACAGTTCAAAGAGATAGAAGTTTTAGCACGAATCAGATTTGTTACATCAATGATGTGGGGATCGACATAACCAAGATGAAATGGTAAAGGTGATTTGAAGGTATCAAGTCTTACAGCGATGAAGCCATGGCGCAAGGTCAGGTAATCCGTTTTAGTTACTGACCGAAAGAATTGTCGAAAGAAGCATCCCTGCAAATCAAATGAAAGTTAATGTTGAACCGGAAATGGATATTTCACAGTTAACATGCAAATGGGAAACTAAGATATATCCCTAGAAGATTTCGAAGTATGAATGACATACAATCCATTTAAGAATTGGTGTTCGGCTCCAGAAACTCATATGACGCCTTACAAATGAAGTTTGATGGGTTAATCTGAACCTTGCATTATCTGCTAGAACCAAAGAGAGAACAAATCGCTCAAAACTCATACAGTTTTCTAAATACCCTTAAAATGTTACCCAATCCCCAAATATTGATGACGTGGCTTTCTAATATTTGAATTTTTAACTCATAATTTGCAGAGTTGCCAAATCTGGCCTAAGTTATTACTTTTCAACCTGAAAGTATCCAGATGCTGGAAGAAATACTCTCATAAACCAACCCAGTTGGAAGAAGAACCAAAAGAACTCACTATTTGAAAATTCATGATCCAATGTTTGTGTTTCCTTTTCCCATACTTTCCATTTCCTCATCTGGGCATCAGAAGGACTTGCAGATTTCAGTATTAACAGAGGATCTGAATGCATGCAAATATCAAAACAGTAAAATCGAAGGAAGAATTTAAATTGAATGATATTGGAGAAAATAGTTTAAGCCTTCCACTTACTTTCGCTCTAGCTAAGCCGATAGTTAAGACAGTATAGAACACATGGAGAACTGCCAGCATAAAGATAAAGATATGAAGCTGGTCCATGCCGGTTCGGGAGACAAGAGGATAGGTACCCTTGATCACAAAGAATGGCAAATTATCAAATAAAATTTCAACATAAGACAAATGTTTGAAATTTGTACCAAAAGCTAATTCCAAAATAGTCTAAGCAACCCCAATGGCATGAGAAAAATCAATCAGAGAATCATGGGACCTGGATAAATAGCTCATGTGCATTATGAAAGAGTAGGGTGTGGTGTTTACATGTTTGGAGCTACAATGTTCAGTACCTCCTCCAGCCTCACCTAAGAGGCGCTTCCACGGGACCTCCTGTTCAGAAGACATAGATTCCAATAAACGCTTTCGGGCATGTTTCTCCTCTTGGTCATTAACTACTTTCATTCTTTTTAACAACAGCAGTATCACTTTGCTTCCTACACGGAAGCATAGTAAAAGCTATTTTTTCCGGTATACAAATCATAGAAATGGGACTTTGTCCAACTGTCAGTAGAAGCGAGATGAAACCAAGAAGCATCAATTCTGCAACCCCAAAAGACAAATTTTAACAATATTTGTCAGATGACATGAAATCTCGTTCACAAATTCTAAGCAGCGCCTGATGAAAGAAATCAGTGTGCTTTAGTCAAACATTCAATTTAGAAATATGCCAAAACAAGCTACCAATACTATAGAAACACATCAATTTCAGACATATATCCTCAACCCCTGTAACCACGTCAGGATTTAGCAGGAACCTCTAACTAGGGAAGAGAACCCATGCAGCAACTAACTACCTTCAGATATATTTTCTCAAACAAGATGGTTTAGCAAGAATTTTTGTCAGGAGTAGTTTACAACAAGCAGCACGGTGTGTGTTAGCGGTTTCAAACATGCGTTACCTGCTTTCAGTTTTTCAAGCGCTTCATACAGGGCCTTCTTATTTCTTCTGGAGAGCCACTGCAAATATCGTTACAAAAGGATAGTTTGTTAGTGCAGAATCCAAAACTTGTATTGCTACAATCCTTTACCATGCCTTCCTCAGTGAACTCTAACATCCGTTTCATGTTATAACCAAACTAACCACTACTGGCAGAACCCAAATTTTAGAAAAGTCCTACCAGCCAAAACAAACTGAGTTCAGAACCGAAGGTCTATCAAATTAAACTAAAAAGTGCGCTGTTGAGACCGAAGCAGAACCTTACATTGCTAACACGATGAATACACTGTTCAAGAAGTAAGGAGACAAGCACAAACGCCAAACAAACAACCGCTACTGCCCAAGTAGGAGTCTGCTCTAAAGAGCGATCAGAGCTACTTCCACCTTCTGCCATATTGTTCTCGAGGGATTGATAACTTCTTCTCCTTTACAATAACCTTCAAAGAAAATTTCAGTATTTAAACGAATCCCAATAACAAAGGATTGATTCTCAACCACAATATCCTCTTCCAAATTCCCAAATCCTAAATTTAAGCACAGGAACTCTTTCTGAATACACATGAAGTCCAGTTATCCTTTTTATAATGTTGGTTTCTGTAAGAAAAGACTGAAAAAGAGTAATTGGCATTGACTGTGTGGGTAAGTAATCCAAGTCGATGCAATAGCCTGCAACATTCAACGTTCAGTTGGAGTTTCAAACTGTTTCTACGTTAAAGCCCGTTAAATTTGACGGTTTCTACTATTTTAATGCCCGCTTGGTCAGTTTTAAAGAAAGAGGTTGACGGTTTACTGAAAAATTTTAATCGTAATTGACGGTCAAATTCTACTCTGAATGTAAATCATTCAATCTACCTGACTTAACACCCCATCACTTAATCCAATTGATCATTTGGTATTAAATAAATAATTAAATTATCATAAAATTAAATACAAATTAGATATAAAATTGTTTATAAGAATCTTTGTTTGTGAGAAGTAATTTGAGTGTTAAAGTTTATCCAGATATATATATCCTACCTCTATATTTTTGAAACTGTAATTTTTAAGCAGAAAATATAGTAGTAGTCTAAACTTTCTACTTTTCCGATTTTTTTAGACAACTTTTTCAGTTTGATTTTGCCCTAAATTTGATGATGAATGGTTGGATCTGCAGATTTGAGTGGCTAAGTTTGTATAATCCTAATGCCCAGAGTTTTTTATCAAGCTGAATCCATTTATACATTCAAAAATACAATTTAAACAACAGAAAATAACAATTTTATCCTAACCAAAAAAACCCCAAAAATGAAAAGTTTAACCAACCATTCATAACTATTATATTACTATTATTTTTAAAAATTTTCTAATTTTTAAAATTTTTAAAAATAATTTTTATAATTTATTTATTATTTTTTAAAAATAAAAACATAGCAAGGAAAAGTCTTAATTACAATTAAAATAAGTAGAGAAGGTTCATTCATTATATATATATATATATATATATATATATATATATATTCTTAATAATTAAAATAAATAGAGAAGATATATATATATATATATATATATATATATATATATATGGTTTTTTCTATGCCACGTTCTTTCTGTTACTCAACATAACTCGTGAGTGTTCTTTCTATCATATATTAAAAAGATAAAATTTATCTAACACAACCGTCATTAAGAAAGCATAAACAATTACCCGTGACCACTTCAAAACATCTACACTCTTTAAATATTGAAATGGATGGTATTTGATGAAGCGATTTCATCAATTTTGACATATTTTTATTGTTTATTTTTAATATATTAAGATTTTTATCAATTTTGACATATTTTTATTGTTTATTTTTAATATATTAAGATTTTTATGTTAATAATTATAATCATAATGAAGCGGTGCCTTTTATTAATACAACATTTGAAGAACCATTAATAATTAAAAATATAATGAAGCGGTGCCTCTCTTTCAACGCTCAAGGGGTTTGGGGTGCCCCAAAAAAGCTATCCCTCAAAAGGCTTTTCAAAAGCCATAATCGTAACATTTTTCTGATTCAAGATATGATGTGGGGGTGAGAGCCATATTTATAGGAAGCCAAATACAAAAGTAGACCAACTCTCAAAAGAAGCATCAACTCTTTCGATAGGAAGTTTTTGACATTTACAAGTTTTTCGATGACAGGAATTGATATTAAGCTGTTATGCAAAGGCTGTGTTTCTTGCAATATCTTTATATGTTTCCTTATCATATATATATATTTTTTATAGATGAAGAATAATAATTATTATAGATGAATGAAGATATGTCTAGATATGAATACTTTTATCATATTAGACTTATTAAAAATATCTTTATATGTTTCCTTATCATATATATATATTTTTTTATAGATGAAGAATAATAATTATTATAGATGAATGAAGATATGTCTAGATATGAATACTTTTATCATATTAGACTTATTAAAAATGGACCTTTGAAATCCCTCAAAAATAAAAATTGAATTTTATAAAATACAAAATTAAGGAGGCTTATGTGTGTAAAGGACTTCTTTGCCACTGCTTTGTCATGTCTTAAGTTTTAATTCTAGAAATTATATAACTATAAGTTTGGTCCTCTAACATAAGTTTGGTATTGATCTACATTTAATATTAATCTTAATAATTATTTAGGAATGTCATTGAAAGTAATTTGTAATAATTATTCAAAATATTATTGAATCAATTTACTCACTATTTTTATTGTGATTTTTATTTTTTTTATTACTATTGATTTATTTCAAAAGTTTAAAGACATACCAATATAATAAGTATTGTAAAAAAATATTGAAATGGTTATGTGAACTTGTCATAGATTTGTCTTTACTTCCTTTGTAGTTTAAAATATATTACATAAAGGCCTCTAACCTCTATTTAGACATGTTGAAACCTAATTTATTTGGGCATGATGTACATAAATGACATCATTAAATACACCTTTTACTCTTTTGTCACATTCCCTTTTTATTCTATGTACTCTCAACATTTTTCTATGGGTGGGTGCACACATTAATGATGGTCTCTCATGATGCGTTAGTGGTAGTGCAAACATGGAAAAACAATGAGATATTAACTTGGAGGGATTATTCAAGGTACTTTTACAATGAATTTGAATATGGTGTAAAAAGATGAAATGTAGGATATCAAATTAGCTTTCTGAATATATAATTTTTATTTATACAATTTGCGAATAAATATGAGAAATTTGAGTTTTTCTAACATTGGTATGTTATTTTTCAAGCAAAATATAATGTATATGTTTCCATTAGTGTGGGTGTTGATTACCTTAACTTGTGGCGTATAACTTATTTTAAAAATGGTTAAGCTGATAAAAAATTATAGAAAAAATAAAAAGGTATGTATTTTAGGATTTTGATATATGTCAAGACAAAAATATATTGAAAATAGTAAACGATATTATTTAAAAAAAATTGTATAATTGGGATATGCATAGTCTCCTCTAAATATGTTTGTAGTTTCATTGAAAATGAATTTGTGTAGCCTGTAGAAATATAACACAAAAAATAGAGATATTGAGAGGTATTCATAAAAATGGAGGTTTTAATGTATTTGTGGACCAAACCACTAGGTTTGTCTTCTCAAAACTAAATCCGAGGAAACCAACTCAACAAAAACATATGCTAGAGTTCTCAGTCCCTCTTGAAAAAAAAATGAAATGAAAGGAAGGCATGTGCACATTCTTACTAACACAACACATTATTAGGAACAAGAACACATGCACATTCTTACTAACACAACATCTCTCTCTCTCTCTCTCTCTCTCTCTCTCTCTCTCTCTCTATGATGCAGACCCCCTCTTCTCTCCTAAGGACTGTGCGACCTCTCGGTCTAGGATCGATCAAGAAACTGAGTCTGATTGACTCTTTGGCCCTAAAGAACCTCAAATCCACTTAACAGTCCCTCTTTCCCTTAAAGCACGGGTTATATGGGAACCACGACTTTCTCCTTAACGCCTTTAAGCTTCAATATGTTTAGATGTTAACTCTCTTGGTTAAACCCCTCCCTTTATGTGACTGAGGTTGTGACCAGTTGCTTAATCGAAAGGTGCGTCGCGACTTCGCGTATTGAGACATTGCATGCGAGTCACTCCAACTCTCCCGACTTCTGAAATCCCGACAGGAGCCTAGCGCATGCTAGCCCCTCTATTTCCCTTCACCAATATGACCCTTTGCTATGGCAGTGGGCCAATATTTCGATTACTTAATGATTTCGCGTTTCGCAATTTCCCATCTCATGAGTTCACACTTCACGAGTTGTCTTCATAGACGCTCAATGGTCTAGATCTCTTCTTGAATCGACGGCTCAAATCAAATCTTCGTAGTTTCGGGTTTCGTGAGTTCCCAGAACTCTTACCTCTAATTTCTCGACTTGCGAAGTCCCGATAAAACCATATCTACAATTCAAATCCCTCCTTCAATCAACGACTGTGATCTTTTCATGATTTCGCGATTCGCTACTTTGGAGTCTCCTTGCCTTCGTTCTCCCGATAGCTGAAATTGCGATGGCGTTGGATCAATGGTCCAGTTCTCCCCTTTGATCAACGACTCAGATCATGTCACGATTTCGCATTTCGCGAGTTCTCACGACTCAACCTTTGACTCCTTCGAGTCACGGGTCAACGAAATGATGATCTCTCGCCATGTGTCCTCCTTGACAACAAGTGGTATCGATGATTTCAGAACGATCAAGAAATGTGATCTTTTCGCAAGTTTGCACTTCACGAATCCTCACAACTCTGCTCTTTGACCTTTCCACTTTGCGAGTTAGCAAAATGCTGATCTCTCACCACGTGTCGTGTCGTGATGGACAGTTCCGATGATTTCGAAATTTCGTGACCTTGTTCCTCCTGTGTATGTTCAAATCTTTAATGTTAGTGCACTTTACCTTGAACAAACGGCTACGATCCATTTGCGCTCAGATCGAATGGTTGAGATCTTTCTTCCTCTGTACTTGCTCCTCGTTGTTTGGACGTTGATCGAATGGTCCAGATCTTCTCTCTGAGTTAAATCTTTCTTCATACTTACA
This sequence comes from Picea engelmannii, assembly GCA_009831015.1. NCBI lineage: Eukaryota > Viridiplantae > Streptophyta > Pinopsida > Pinales > Pinaceae > Picea > Picea engelmannii. Next base: position 784,887 of record ML777629.1, on the reverse strand, counting down.
AGATTTTAGAAAGGATTTAAAGGCTTTGACCTTTATCCTTCCCGTGAGTCCATTTCTTGGATCTCGTTCGCGCTTCTTGGAAAGTGCTACTCCTTCTGAGCTTGATCTCTCCAAAGATTTCGATCTCTCAAGCACTTCTTTCTTTTCTGGGAAATTCGACAAACTTAGATCCAAAGATTCTTGAAAAGAATCATTTCTTGCCTTCCTGGTGTTCTTCCACTCTCATCCTTTGACTTCTTTAGGGAGTCACTTCGACTCTTCATCGAATTCCAGGTCTGTGCACTCTTTGCAATAGATCTTTACACAAGATTTGAGTTCTTGCAAGGACTGTGCACTCCTTGCGGCAGTTTCTTTACACTTCCTGTAAAGAAAGTCTTACGCTATTTCTTCTAATCTTTCCAAGTCGAAACAGACTGTGTAAATGCACTCCTTGTGGACTATGTGCACACCTTGCACCGGCTCATGAAGCAAAATGATTTAAATTCTTATGCAAGCATTTCAAAGCTACATACACTCGTAGCAAGATTCATTCATTCTTGAAAAGATTAAGACAACAACAGAGAAATTTCAAACACTATTCACACCATACATTGGATCAATTTTTCTCTGTTATCTTCAGTCAAAATCAAGAAAATGGTTAAAGCTAAAATCAAAGCAACAATATTGCTTTGAGATTCCTACTTGCTCATAATTCTCGTAACCCCTCTTTTGGGCATACAAATTATATCTTTATACAAAAGAAACAAATTAACTGCTATCTAATTGTGGTTACATTGAGACTAGGGTTAAGCTCCCAAGTCACGCGTGCTCATTTTGTCTCCATGTGTGTGATCTTTCCTCTTTTGTTTTCTATCGCTTCAAAATATGTGCAGTACTAGCTAGCGTTCGAGACTCTAGATTGGCTCTCAGGCACTGAGTTGTCCTTCCACGTGTACTTGCTGACGATGCTCCTGCATCATAGTCCCCCTGGAGAAAAATTCATGGACTCCTGTCCATGAGCTCCTGTACCGACTTTCCATGCTTCTGGATATCAGCTTCACTTTCCCAACTAGCATCTTCTATTGGGTGTCCCTTCCACTTGACCAAATATTCAAAATATGTCTTCCTCTTGGTCTTCTTACTAATCCTCTAATCAACGATCTTTTCCATCTGTGGTTTTTATACTATAGGCATTTGTTTCTCCCACTGAATCTTTCCTTGATATGCTAATCCCTCTGTGTCATCCTTTTTGTAAGGATACAGGTCTGAGACGTTGAATATGGACGATATGTACACATCATTTGGAAGCTCAATCTCATAGGCGTTGGCATCAAACTTCCTCAAGATCTTACATGGTCCTATCTTCTTCATCTTTAGCTTGTTATATGTTCCCCTAGGGAACCTTTCCTTCCTGAGATGTGCTAGAACCTGATCTCCTATTTCAAATTGGAGTTCTCTGTGATGTTGATCAACTCTGCTTTTGTACTCTTGGCTAGAATTCTGCAACTGCCCCCTAATCTAGCTATGGAGCTTCTGCATTTCTACAGTAAAATCTTCTTCTCCATCGCTTCTAATCTCACTTTGTTCCAAGTCTCTCAACTCAGAGACTCCCCTGGGTTGCATTCCATACAATATTTGGAACAGGTTCTTCCCAATGTTCCTGTTTGGTGAGTCGTTGTATGCAAATTCTACCTGTGTCAGAATTTGATTCCATTGATTATGGTGCTCAGTGACCAGACTCCTCAATAAGTTTCCCAAACTTTTGTTTACCACCTCAGTATGCCCATCTGTCTGAGGGTCATAAGCTGAGATGAAGGGAAAATATGTCCCCAACTTCTTCCACAGTGTTCTCCAAGAATGACCAACAAATTTTGTGTCTCTGTCTGAGACAATGCTTCTGGGTAGGCCGTGAAGTCTCACAACTTCCTTGAAAAAACAGGTTTGCAACATGTGTTGCATCACTGGTCTTATGACATGGGATAAAGTGTGCCATCTTGGAAAATCTATCCACCACCACAAATATGGAATCACATCCTCTTTGTGTTTTTGGTAGTCCCAACTTAAAATCCATGCTTATTTGTAATGATCCCAAGCCCAATTCTGGCTTGGAATCACTAACTACCACTAGTTTTTCGATGTGTAGGTGTTTATTGAGTTATTAAGTGCATACAAGATTCATTCAACGCATGAAGATCATCATATATTCAAGATATAGAAGCACAAGCAAGATCTGACCCTTTTATTATAAGCAATGTAGGATCAATACAATAGATGGCTGATATGGCATGAACCTCAGATGGTCGTACAAACAACAGATATGAGCTGCTACAAAATGATCCTGACAATACAAAAGAAGCCTCTAAAGGCTGGATAAGTAATGAATACTAGTATCAAGCAGATCTGAATGTCAAACCCTCCAACTAGAGAGTGCCACGCATCCAAGTGGAGACTGAAGCCTTCAATAATTCGGTCCTGATGGAAGAATGCTCCAAATGAGCTCAAACTCGATCAAATAATAGATCAGGGTAGTGGGAGCCTCCTCCTGAAGTTTCAACCCCAACGTCCAAGGAAAACCTCTCTAACTGCGGAATCTTCTAAGATAGTTGCGTCCTCCTGAATAGCTAAGTCGAGCCCTCCTTAATGGTATGGCACGCCCTTGCTGGAAGTTCCTCAACAATACGACCCTGATGTCTTCTGAAGCTTTAGAAGGAAATATGCTGAGAATAGAATGGTGTGAAGGAATATTTCATCCCCGAGACCAAGCTGTGGAACAAGGTGAGTGGATATTTCACCACTGAGTTGCTCACAAGGGTTTGTGCATCAAACCCCCAAACTGAATGCTCAAAGCACTAACAAGAAATATCCAAATCATAATGAATAATAGGTGCACCCCAGCCTCTTACTTATACTTTTCCTTCTAATTCTTTGTTGAGTTAGGTTAACTCCCAGGGTTAATCTTCTATTCTTCTGTTGAGTTATCTTTTACTCCTTTATCCTTTCCTTTCTTAAGTCAACTTAAAAATATAACTTTTAACTTCTTGACTTCCCCCCCCTCAGTGTGAGACTATGACCTAGTGGGGGTGCCCAGGCCACTGAGTCTCCTCATCACCTCTCTAATAGGTGGGGGACATTACAGTCTCCCCTGCTTGAAATTGTTTGTCCTCAAGCAATTCCAAACCTGATTCTCTAACCACGTGCTCCGGCTCCCAAGTGGCATCCTCAATGGGTAAATCCTTCCACCTGATTAGATACTCCTTGATGCTTCAGTTTCAGAGCCTCTTCTCTCTGACTTCTAACACCTCCTCTGGAATCAAAACAAGTTTTCCCTCCTCATCCATGGGAGGTAATGCCTCAATAGGGCTGACGTGTTGACCGAGGGATTTCTTAAGACACGAGACATGGAAGACGTTGTGAATTTTTCTACCCTATGGAAGCTCCAGCTCATAGGATACTGCCCCTATCTTCTTGTTGACTCTGTAAGGTCCAAAGAAACGTGGCTACAGTTTCTCTGCTCCGCTTCTTTTAATGGAGGCCTGCCTATATGGTTGCAACCTCAAATAGACTAAATCGCCAACCTCAAAGGTATGATCAACCCTGTTCTTGTCTGCTTAGACCTTTTGTTTGTTTTGTGCCCTTTGTAAATGATCCTTCAATTCCCTGAGAATGTCTTGGCTCTGCTGTATCCAATCCTGTACCATCAGAGCCCTGGTGTCACCAAATGGAATCTCCACAAATGATAAAGGATCATAGATATATAAAGCTCTGAAGGGTGACATGCCGATGGACATATGTTGGGTGGTGTTGTAACAATATTCTCCCAAATGTAACCATATGACCCATGCCTTTGTTGTCCTGCTACGTAATTTCCGAGGTAACCTTCCACCCATTTGTTGACTATCTCAGTCTGATCATCCATTTAAGGGTGATAGCTAGTACTAGGAGTCAATGCCGTACCCACTAATTTGAACAACTCCTGCCAAAATGTACTCATGAATCTATTGTCCCTATCACTGATGATGGTTTTGGGTAGGCCATGTAGTCTGAACACCTCTCTGAAAAATAATTCGGCCACCTGTGCTGCACTGAAGTCTGTGGCTATGGGAAAAAAATGTGCAAACTTTGTCAACCTGTCTACCACCACGAAAATGCAATCTTTCCCCTGTGCTCTGGGCAACCCTGTGATGAAATCCATGGATATACTTTCCTACTTGTGCTCGGGAATAGGTAGGGGATGCAACAGCCCTACAAGGTGCGTGTGCTCATCCTTGTTTTCTTGGCATGTAGTGCATTCTTTGACATGATTCATCACATCTTCCTTGAGGCCTTTCCATGCAAACCTCTCTCTCACCTGCCTGTACGTCTTACTGATTCCCTGATTCCTTGCTACTGGTGAGTTATGACATGCATGCAGGATCTTAGCTTTGAGAGCTGATCCAGGAACTAAAAAAATCTGGCCTTTGTAATAGATGAGGTCATTTATGACCCTGAAGTTGTCATCCTGTGTTTTCCCATCCAACAGTTGACAAGCAAACTGATCCTTTGCATATTCCACTATCAAGTGTTCCTTCCAGTCGACTGACATACCGGACATGGAAAAAATGCATGGCTTTTTGGATAATGCATCGGCCACTGCATTGTTCTTCCCTTTGACGAATTCAATGTCAAAGTCGTAAGCTTGTATTTTGCTTACCCATTTTTGTTGTCTTTCATTCAAATCCTTCTGCTCCAATAGATATTTAAGACTGTTATGGTCTAATTTGACCACAAACCTTGCACCTACCAAATATTTCCTGAATTTGGCTAGTGCATGCATGATAGCCAGAATTTATTTGTCGTAAATGTTGTAAAGTAGTTTAGGACCCCTAAGTTTCCTACTTTCATAGGCAAGGGGGTGCCTGTTCTACAGCAACACGACTCCTATACCTTCCCCTGAGGCATCACACTCCAAAGTGAAGGGTATGCCGAAATCAGGAAGAGCTAGAACTGGGCAGGTGCTCATGACCTCTTTAATTTTCTCCATCATGACTTGGGCCTCATCATTCCATTTGAAGGACCCCTTTTTGGTCAGGTCAGTCAAGGGTGTGCACAGTTGAGAAAACCCTTTGACGAATTTCTTGTAGTATGTGCATAGGCCCAGGAATCCCCTCAGTTCTGTGAGTGTTTTCGGAGTAGGCCATTCCCTAATGGCTGCTATTTTCTCCTGGTGTACCTGTACCCCTTTTTCCCCTATGATGTGTCCCAAGTAAAGCACTTATGTCATTCCAAACTCACACTTGGATTCCTTGGCGTATAATGACTGTTCTTCCATGATTGCCAGGATTTGGTCCACATGTTGAAGGTGTTCCTCCCAGGTCTTGCTATAAATGAGCAAGTCATCAAAGAATACCAACAAGTGTTTCCTCAACTTTTTGTTGAAAACATGGTTCATGCAAGATTGAAATGTGGCTGGGGCATTGGTTAACCCAAAGGGCATCACAAAAAACTCATGATGGCCATAGTGACATCTAAAGGTTGTTTTTGAGATGTCATCCTCCCTCATTTTGATTTGAAGGTAGCCCAAGCGAAGATCAATTTTTGTGAAATATATAGCTCCATGCAGCTCATCCAACAACTCATCAATCCTGGGTATGGGGTACCTGTTTTTTATCATCTTTTTATTCAAATCCTGGAAGTCAATGCACATTCTCATCATTCCATCCTTCTTCTTCACCAAGACTATTGACGACGCAAATGGGCTTGAACTTGGTCTGATGTGTCCCATGTCTAGAAGATCCTTGATGGCCTTCTATATCTCATCTTTATACTTCTTGGGATGCCTATAGGGTGTGGTGATAACATGATTAGCCCCTGCTTCTAGCTCAATGATGTGCTCAAACCCTCTATCTGGTGGCACACCTGGAGGAATAAGTCCAAACACTTTCTGGTGCTTGTCAAGGATTCTTTTGATCTCTGGTGTGTAATGCACCTTTCCCTTCTCATCCACCCATGTTGAGACCTTACATTCCACTTCGTATACAATTTCTTCCCTTCTAAAGATGGCTTCCATCCTCTTGGCCGTGACCACTCTGGCAGAGTTACCTGTCATGCCTCTGAGCACAACCTTTCGTCCTCCTTCCCCCATGAAGGACATTTCCATGGTCTTGTAATTTATGGTGATGGGTCCTAAAGTGTTGAGCCACTGCACCCCTAGGATGATGTTGCTATCTGGAAGATCCATCACATACACATCCTGAACTAACTCATGCCTTCCCAAGGTGAGTTTCATACCTGGTATGTATCTGTTACAGAGCATAGTACTACCACTTGCTACCTCCACTTTGAATCCTTCAAATTCTACTGTAGGTATGTGCCTCCTCTTCAGTAATGATGCATCAATGAAATTGTGGGAAGCTCCTCCATCGATCAAAACCGACACTCTCTGTCCTTGCAAGACCCCTCTCATCCTGAAGGTGTTGAACTTGGGTACCTCGCTAATAGATGCCAACGTAGCCTTCTCTCCAGCCGCACAGTCTAGTTCTGGAACCTCCTCTTCTGCTACCTCTAATGTTTCGGCCTCTATGTTTTGCATTTTACCATACTCATCCTCTTCTTCGTCATATGAAGTGACCTCAATGTAATGTACATGTCCTCGTCCCATGCACTTGTGTGAGGGATTCCATGGCTCCTTGCATGTGAAGCAGAGTTTCTTCCTTCTCAGTTCCCTCCTGGTGTTGTCATCTATTCTGCCACGGCCCCTGTCATAACCCTTAGGGTCATGTCCTCCCTAGTTTATTGGAGGCCTTTGATCTCTTCCACCATTGTTAAGAGGTGGTATGGGTATGAATTTTTCGTTTAGAAGCTAGACCCAGATCCCTTGTCTTCCAAATGGCTTCCTGTAGGCTAGTAGGCTTGAAGGCCTTAACCTAACCCTTCAAGGGTTCCATCAATCCTTCTGTAAAGAGCATCATGAGCCTAGTTGGGGACATATATTTCACCATCACTGCCAACCTATGGAACTCATCAATGTATGCCTCAGCCGTACCTGTTTGCTTGAGTTGGGTGAGCTCCCGGAAATGTAACTCAGGATCTCCTAGATCAAATCTATCAATCAACCTTTGAGTGAATTTTGTATAGGATACAATTTAGTTGTGGCCGAGTGTGGTGAGCCCATGGTACCACCAGTTGTGGGCCTTGCCATCCAAGTACATGGTGGAAAACTTGATGGCCTCCATCTCTTTCATGGGGTTGAGCTGTAAATAGGTATCTAGCTTCTGTACCCAATATTGTGTCGTCATCTTGGTCGTACCATCAAAGTATGGAATTTCTATCTTCCCTGTTCTACGTTCAAACTCAAAACTACCCCTATGGTTTGTCCTAGGTTGATTTCTGAACTTGAGTTGGCAATATTGATCTAGGGACATTTGTCTTTGGACCTTCATATCCAAACTGTAGTATTCTTTGGCATTCCTTTCCATTTGTTCCACAAATTCTTCTACATGTTTCTGTTGCCCTTGCTCATCTGTGAATGTGGGCATGTAAGGTCTAGGGTTAGCTCTGCTACCTGAATGTCGACCAAGATGATCATCTGTGAATGCAGGTATGTATCATCTCTGATTGACCCTGCTACCCATCTAACCCTGGGTTGTGTCTCCATCTAGAATTCCTTCGGATCTAAATACTTTCTCCAGATTATATCTGATCTCCTCATGGATTTCCCCAGATCCACCAGCCTCCTTGTTCCCGTACGGATCTGGGTTCCTCCCTTGATGAGTCACTTGCGTTAGAAGTTCATTTATCTTGGATTGATTCTTGTTCATTATCTGTAGGTTTTCTTCAACCCTCTTCAAAGTTTCAGAGAGATCGGCCTATCCCCTTCCGTTGGTTTCATGGTACTCATCCAAGTGTCGGACCAATGTGCTTTCCGTACGATTGACGGATCACTGGAACTTGTCAAATTCTACTACTATGCGAGCCAAGATTAGAGACTCATGGTCATCCCCTGACCCTTCCATTTTGGCCTCTGTTTCACTGCTCGGTTTAGTCCTTCTACCCATGAGAGCACCACTGTACCTCTGTATGAGCTGATCCCTCCACAGGTTTGGGGGGATCGAAGCTCTGATACCACTGTAATGATCCCAAGCCCAATTCTGGCTTGGAATCACTAACTACTACTAGTTTGTCGATGTGCAGGTGTTTATTGAGTTATTAAGTGCATACAAGATTCATTCAACGCATGAAGATCATCATATATTCAAGATATAGAAGCATAAGAAATATCTGACCCTTTTATTATAAGCAATGTAGGATCAATACAATAGATGGCTGATCTGGCATAAACCTCAGATGGACATACAAACAACAGATATGAGCTACTACAAAATGCTCCCGACAATACAAAAGAATCCTCTAAAGGCTGGATAAGTAATGAATACCAGTATCAAGCAGATCTGAATGTCAAACCCTCCAACTAGAGAGTGCCACGCATCCAAGTGGAGACTGAAGCCTTCGATAATTTGGTCCTGATGGAAGAATTCTCCAAATGAGCTCAAACTCAATCAAATAATATATCAGGGCAGTGGGAGCCTCCTCCTGAAGTTTCAACCCGAGCGTCCAAGGCAAACCTCTCTAACTGCGGAATCTTCTAAGATAGTTGTGTCCTCCTAAATAGCTAAGTCGAGCCCTCCTCAATGGTATGGCACGCCCTTGCTGGAAGTTCCTCAACAGTATGACCCTGATGTCTTCTGAAGATTTAGAAGGAAATATGCTGAGAATAGAATGGTGTGGAGGAATATTTCATCCCCGAGACCAAGCTACGGAACAAGGTGAGTGGATATTTCACCATTGAGTTGCTCACAAGGGTTTGTGCAGCAAACCCCCAAACTGAATGCTCAAAGCACTAACAAGAAATATCCAAATCAGAATGAATAATAGGTGCACCCCAGCCTCTTACTTATACTTTTCCTTCTAATTCTCTATTGAGTTAGGTTAACTCCCAGGGTTACTCTTCTATTCTTCTGTTGAGTTATCTTTTACTCCTTTATCCTTTTCCTTTCTTAAGTCAACTTAAAAATATAACTTTTAACTTCTTGACTTTTCCCCCCTCAGTGTGAGACTATGACCTAGTGGGGGTTGCCCAGGCCACTGAGTCTCCTCATCACCTCTCTAAGAGGTGGGGGACATTACATTATTGCATCCCAAGGCCTCTCTGGTATGGATAATGGTTGATACAATCAAGTGTTTTGTCTTTTACCTTTTGCATGTTGGCAGATTCTACATCTGTTCACAAATTTTATCACATCTATTCTCATATGCATCCAATAGTATGAGGTGCTCAATTGTGAAAATGTCTTATCATGGCCAAAACGTCCAGCCAATCCTCCACTATGTTTTTCCTTCAAAAGGTTATCCCTTGTTGAGCATTTTGGTATGCATAATTGATTTCCCTTGAACAACAATCCCTCTTGAATCATATACTCTGTCCATTGGCTCCTATCTCTCAGCACAGGATTCGTGCATGCTTCGTATGCTTCCTTGAAGTCTGGATCATCACTGTACATTTCCTCAAGGTGTTCAAACCCTAAGGTCTTTACCTGAAATTCCTGCAGAGTCAAACATCTCCTGCTCAATGCATCAACAACTCTGTTAGCATTCCCAACAATATGTTTTATGAAAAAAGTAAAATTCTGCATATAATCAATCCACTTCACATGCCTTTGATTCAATTTTTCCTGTTTGGTTATGAATTGTAAAGCTTGGTTATCGCTATACAAGACAAATTCTTGTGGGACAAGGTAATGTCTCCATTTCTTCAAGGCTTGAATTATGGCATAAAATTCCTTATCATATGTGGAATATTTTCTCTTCGTCTCATTCAACTTCTCGCATAAGTAAGAAATAGGTCTATTGTCTTGGCTCAAAACTCCTCCAATTGCAATGCCACTTGCACCACACCTTACCTGAAACGTCTTCCCAAAATTTGGCAAGACCAAAATTGGTTGCTCCGTTACTTTCTCCTTCAGTGTATTGAATCTCTTCTTGGCCTCCTCTGTCCATTTAAAAGACTTGTGTCTCTTCTTCACTGTATCCATCATTGGTGTACAAATTCCACTGAAATCTCTGATGAATTCCCTATAGAAACTCACTAATCCATGGAATCTTCTTACCTCAAACACTCTCCTTGGCAATGACCATTCTTTGATTTCTTTCACCTTCTCCGGATCCATCTTCAGTTCATTTGAAGGGATCAAAAAACCCAAGTAAATGAGTAATGTATTCATAAAAGAGGACTTCTTCAACTTTATCAACAACTTCACCTGTTGTAGTCTCCTCATCACTAATGTCAAGTGCCTCAAATGCTCCTCTTTAGTCTTGTTAAAGATCAGTATATCATCTAGACACTCATCCATGAACTTGCCAATGAAATCTTTTAGTATTTCATTCATCAACCTCATAAAAGTAATCGGGGCATTGGTTAATCCAAATGGCATAACAAGACACTCATACAAACCTTCATTTGTCTTAAAGGCTATCTTCCACTCATCACCTTCTCTCATTCTGATATGGTGATATCCACTTTTCAAATCTATCTTAGAAAATAAATTTGCCCCACTTAAAAAGTCCATCAAATTATTTATTCTTGGCAAAGGGAATCTATACCTGATAGTGATCTTATTGATGGCTCTCGAGTCTGTACACATTCTCCATCCTCCATCTTTCTTTGGATTAAACATAGTTGGCACTGTGCATGGACTCAAGCTCTCTCTGACCAAACCCTTGTCTAACAATTCCTGGACTTAGTTCTTTACCTCCTCATTCTCTCGAGGTGTTAGTCTGTATGCCACTTTGTTTGGAAGACTTGCTCCTGGTATCAAATCAATATGATGGATAATACTTTTGATGGGTGGAAATGAGTTGGGCAGCTCATCCATCACTATGTCGCAAACATTTTCCAACAATTCCTGAACTTCTTTAGGAAAATCATCCATCGAAGTACTAGTAAGGATGACTCTAGGTTTCCTCACCACAACAAACTGCATCTTTTGTTCTTTCTTAACTTCTTTCAGGAGTTCCTTCCCACTCATGAGAAGTATGCGTGTGTTGGCTTCCCCTTTTACTTTCTTCTCCTCTATTGAAAGCAACATGTGTGTCCTATGATTCTTCTCCAAGGTGTATATATTCTTCCTCCCATCATGAATGACATTCCTGTCAAACAAACTTCCATGGTATTCTCAACAAAATATGGCATACATCCATGGGAATTACATTACACACAATTTCATCTCTATATACTCCTATCTTAAATTCAACCAAGCATTGTTTAGTAACCATTACCTGGTTTCCTTTATGAAACCATGAGACTTTATATGGCTCTGGGTGTGCAGTTGTCTCCAGCTCCAATTTCTCCACCATCTCCATGGATACTAAGTTATTAATGCTCCCACTATCAATTATCACCTTGCATACTTTGTCTTTAGTCTTGCAAGCTGTCCTGAATAGATTGTTCCTTTGTACTGGATTTTTAACTTCTGCCTCTGGTTTTAAGAGAACCTTTCTCATCATCAGGGATGCTCCTTCCTCTGCTCCTTCTGCTTCAACATTCCCTCTTTGTGCTTCTGAATTGTGAGCTTCTCCTTCTTCTTTATTTTTCTCAGGGCATTCCAAAGACATGTGCCCTGTCTTTCCACAAGCATAACATCTTATTCCTCCTTTGCCTCTTCCTCTAGAAGAGTTTCTTCCACCACCTTGTCTTCCTCGGGAACTTCCTCCTATTTTTGAGTGACTGTGTGGAGTTCCAGCCTCATCTTTGGAATTATGCGCCTTGTCATGGGAAACTCCCTTGCCTTTGTCCAGGGCTGAGATTTTACCTCTACCTCACTGGCTTTGTTTTCCATCCAGATTCTCTTATTCCTTCAGTGCAAACTGATAAGCATCCTCCACTGTCCTTACCGACATCATGCTGAGCTCATCCTAGATTTTATACCTCAGGCCATTCATATACCTGGAAACTTTTTCTTCATCCCGCTCTCTTTGTCCAACTCTGATGTTCATCTTGTAGAACTCCTCTTTGTATTCTTTGACTGTCATACCCTTCTGTCTTAGGTTCTGTAGCTTCCTGAACAGATTGATATGATAATATTTGGGCATGAATTTAGCCTTCATCTTGGCTATCATTATGTCCCAATTATTTATCTTCTATTTGCCTCTACTTCTCCTCTCAGCCTGCAGTTCATCCCACCATAGTGTTGCATGTCCTTTAATCCCGGTGACAACATTTCTCACCCTTTTCTCACCATCGACATCTTCATAATCAAAATATTTGTCCATGGACCTTATCCAATCCAACAACTCTTCAACATCAAAATTGCCTTCATACATTGGGACCTCTATCTTGGCTCTAGCTCCCAATCTAACAATTGCTCTTAGCAAGCGTTCTTCGACAACATGTTCCCCTGCAGATTCTTCAGCTTCTAAATCTTCACTCTCTGCATCGCTGACATCTCCAGCATCAGGTTCTCTTCTCTGTGTCGCTTCCATCGCTTCCAACCTTGCACGAAGTTCTTGCATCTCTATTTATACAACATGATTGGATAAAGGTGGCTATCCTTATCTCCTTGTCGACATTGTGTTGACTGTCTCTTACATACAGAGTACAATTTTGAGTTATTTTTCTCCTTCGCCTGAAATCTACAGATGAAAATCATCTCTAATACCACTTGATGTAGATCCCCCCCTCTCTCCTAAGGACTGCGTGACCACCCAGTCTAGGATCGATCAAGAAAATGAGTCTGATTGACTCTTTGGCCCTAAAGAACCTCAAATCCACTTAACATGCCCTCTTTCCCTTAAAGCATAGGTTATATGGGAACCACGACTTTCTCCTTAACACCTTTAAGCTTCAACGTTTTTAGATGATAACTCTCTTGGTTAAACCCCTCCATTTATGTGACTGAGGCTGTGACCAGTCGCCTAATCGAAAGGTGCATCACGACTTCACGTATCGGGCCTTTGCATGAGAGTCACCCTGACTTCCAAAATCCCGATAAGATCCTAGCACATGATAGCCCCTCTATTCCCCTTCACCGATATGACCCTTCTCTATGAACGTGGGCCAATCTTTCGAGTACTTCACGATTTCGTGTTTCGTGGTTTTGCATCGAGTGAGTTCACACTTCACGAGTAATCTCCTTAGATGCTCAACTGTCCAGATCTCTTCTCGAACCAACGAATCGGATCAAATCTTTACAGTTTTAGGTTTTGTGAGTTCCCATAAATCTTACCTCTGATTTCCTGAGTTGCAAAGTCTCGACAAAACTAGATCTATGATTCAAATCTGTCCTTTGATCAACGACTGTGATCTTTTTGCGATTTTGAAATTCACGACTTTGGAGTCTCCTTGCCTCCATTCTCCCGATAGCTGAAATTGTGATGGCGATATATCAACAGTCCAGATCTCCCCTTTCATCAACGACTCAGATCATGTCGCGATTTCACATTTCGTGAGTTCTCGCGACTCAACCTTTGAATCCTTCAAGTCACGGGTCAAAAAAATGCCAATCTCTCGCCATGTGTCCTCCTTGAAAATGGATGGTCTCGATGATTTCAGAACGATCAACGACTATGATCTTTTTGCGAGTTCACACTTCGCAAATCCTCACAACTCTGCTCTTTTACCTTTCCACTTTGTGAGTCAGCAAAATGTTGATCTCTTGCCACGTGTCCTGCGTGATGGACGATTCCGATGATTTTAGAATTTCATGACCTTGTTCCTCCCATGTATGTTCAAAGATTTAATGTTATTTCACTTTACCTTGATCACACGACTACGATCTATTTGCGCTCAGATCGAATGGTTGAGATCTTTCCTCCTTTGCACTTGCTCCTCGTTGTCTGGACGTTGATTGGATGGTCCAGATCTTCCCTCTGAGACAAATATTTCTTCAGACTTAGAATATTTTCGAAAGGATTTAAAGGCTTTGACCTTTATCCTTCTTGTGAGTCCATTTCTTGGATCTCGTTCGTGCTTCTTGGAAAGTGCTACTCCTCCTGAGCTTGATCTCTTCAAAGATTTCGATCTCCCAAGCAATTCTTGCTTTTTTGGAAAATTCATCAAACTCAAATCCAAAGATTCTTGAAAAGAATCCTTTCTAGCCTTCCTGGTGTTCTTTCACTCTCTTCCTTCGACTTATTTATGGAGTCGCTTCGACTCTTCGTCGAATTCCAGGTCTGTGCACTCTTTGCAACAGATCTTTACACAAGATTCGAGTTCTTGTGATGACTGTGCATTCCTTGCAGCAGTCGCTTTACACTTCCTACAAAGAAATTCTTACGCTATTTCTTCTGAGCTTTACGAGTTGAAACAAACCTTGTCAATGCACTCCTTACGGACTGTGTGCACACCTTGCACCGACTCACGAAGAAAAACAATTTAAATTCTTATGCAAGAATTTCAAAGCTACATACACTCGTAGCAACATTCATTCATTCTTGAAAAGATTAAGACAACAACAGATAAATTTCAAACACTATTCACACCATACATTGGATCAATTTTTCTCTGTTATCTTCATTCAAAATCAAGAAAATGGTTACAACTAAAATCAAAGAAACAACTACTGCTATGAGATTCCTACTTACTCATAATTCTCGTAACCCCTCTTTTTGGCATAATAAATCTCTCTTTATACAAAAGAAACAAACTAACTGCTATCTAATTATGGTTACATTGAGACTAGGGTTAAGCTCCCAAGTCATGCGTGCTCATTTTGTCTCCACGTGTGTGATCTTTCCTCTTTTGTTTTCTATTGCTTCAAAAGATTTGTAGTATTGGCTAGCGTTCGAGACTCCAAATTGGCTCTCAGGCACTAAGTTGTCCTTCCATGTGTACTTGTTGATGATGCTCCTGCATCACTTTACCTCTCTCTCTAAATCCCTCTCTCCCCCATCCCCCTCTCCCCC
>ML777629.1:703700-737804 GCA_009831015.1 Picea engelmannii | reverse complement strand
CACATGACTTTTGGCGCTTCATCTCCTAGGGTTAGGTTTTTGGATGTATATGAATTTTGGCATTCTCGTCTATTGTAAAAATGCCTCTAGAGCCTCATTGTAATCATCTTCTCACGGATGTGAGTAGCAGCCACATCTCTTCTTAGAGATAAGCTACCAGCACCTTAGCTAGTTTATTTACATTCTGTCTGTAAGCATATTTCAGTCATTTGTTATTAATGAAATGAAGTCTTATTTCCACTGCATCTCTACGTTTATGTGTATTTATGTATTTCATTGTGTTCCTACATAAATCCGGATCAAAAACCTTGTTGCATTACACAAATTCACAATCTGAACAAGAGGAAAACAATGCCAACACTAGCATAATCAATATCAACATTATCACATCCTGAATCTTGTATCCAACTACAAATTCTTACAACAAAATGTCACAGGTAAATAAGCATTGTAAGTGACTGCTTCTTCCAATTCTATATCTCGCTACATCCTTATGTTCAACCTATTTAGGACTATATGATTCAAGAGGCCCTTGGCAGTATCTCATAATTGGTCAATAACCATAGTGGAAATTTCCATTGACTCACTAAATAAAGGTTCTTCTTTAAGTATTTTGCATATAACAAAGATCAATGATATTTTTGACATCATCATTGGAATTGTCCCTTGGATTCTAACCATATCTACCTTGTCATGTCCTAAAGAAATCGTCTTTGCTTAGATTTCATTATCATTCCTTGAGGAAAAACACTAAATTTTGTGCATCATATGCCTCATGGTATCAATGCCCATAATAACTACCATACAATTTCATTCATACACTATGTTTACGAAGATCGACGTTTGCATGCATTTCTTAAGCATATAATCAATCAAACCATATGACAAGCTCATAGGTTCACATGAAACTAGGGCCCAAAAGGTAGTTCCATTTGAAAGCAATCAACTACATCATGTCTTAGGAATCCACCTCTACACAAAATCTATGTGTCCAAAACTAAAACTATTACTTGCCAAATATAGACTTTTCTAACTCCTGAGAACAACGAAATTTAATGGAAATATAGGTGGGATTGTACCACATTCTCAACTCTTCCAACCAATGAGGCATCAATATAATCCAAAAATCATCATCATCTCTTCAACATTAATGAGATCTGGGTTAAGGGGGCACTATTTGTTTCAAGTTGATCTATTTGTTGTATTGTCGTTCTTCCCCTCTTGAGAAGAAATGTCCTATGAGAAATGTAGTCCAAAATAATAGCTCAATATGCCTAAATAATCTCCATATGCACATTATTCATTTTTTTTTTGAAATATTGTAACAATAGTTGAAAGTTTTGATGGTTGGTGATGCAGACCCCCACCCACTATTGGGGCCCACACGACCTCCCAATCTAGGATCAATCAACTTTAAGAGTTGAATCATCTCACATTATCCTTCTAAGCCCTCAAATCCACTACACAAGTCGTAAACCTTCTTTCCCGAATGCAAAATCTATTTTTCAGGGGTCCCTGAGCACTAGCAAGCCCTACTTGGGACCGTGGGACAAACATCAAGTCTCTGAAGAATTCAAAAATTCGAAGCTATCCAACTTTGGGAGTCTCAACAGAGTAATACTCCAATCCTTTCGAACACTAAAGTAATGAAGCGTCGAACCACAATAGGGATCAACGGATCATAGCATCCGCTCCAATCTACGGCAGGGATTGATTTTGGGAATTCGGGCTTTGGAAAGTCTTCCCACTCCAACAAATAATGATCTTGGAAGGCCGAACTCCAAAGAATATCGGATGGCTCTTATTCTCCTACCAGATCAATGACTGGTACCCCACTTTGCACTTTTGGGCTTCAAGGGTTTTTGAATTGTCACTCCACCGTTCCACCGAAGCATCGGACCAATGAACACACACAACGAGAAATCAATGGACCACTCCTTACCGTCGACCAACAACCACGATTCACTTCGGGACTCCAGGCTTTGGGAGTTCCGGATGTCTAACACTTAAAACCTCTGGAGCATCGGACTAGTGAACTCGCGAAGGAACCAAATGAATGGTCCCTAAATCTCGACAGATGAGCAGCCTAGATTTACTATGGCCTTCGAGAGTTCAGACATTCATAGAACGCGATCTCTCAAACATTGAAGTTCCAAAGGACCTCTCCTTCCTCCACGTGTCCTCCTTCATATCAACGACTAGGGTGAGTCTCGTGGTTCGAAACTTTGGAAATCTTCCCTCCCAATAAATATTTCACTCCTTACCTCCCGAGTACTAGCTCTCTGGACCTCTGGACCTACTTACATGTGTCCTCCTCTGATCAATGACTCAGATCGACTCCATACTTTGAAATTCCAGAGGGATTGAACACTTCTTCCCTTTATTCTCCCAGACTTCTGGACTCTCGAATTTGACGATCTACCGACACGTTTCCTTGGGAAGTGGATGGTTATGATTAGCTCCAACCATTGGGGATCCTGATTCCTCTATGCCCAATGCTCCAAATCTCTAGAATACGCGAAGTCTGAAGGACTTCAAAGGTTAAACCTTTCATAACTTCTCTAGATCTGTCGATGACGAGAGATGCTGGATCCTCTCGAATGGATCTCATCCGTTCGACCCTTAAAACAAATAAACTTCTCCTCCTTAAGGATTTTGACCGCTATCCTTCCCGATATTTGTTCCTTGAGGTATTTCAGACCTCTGGCACACTCCTGGCATCCTTTTGAACTTTTGAAATATTTTGGACTTAGATGTTTTTTCAAAAATCAACCTACACACTCCTTGCACTCGTCCTCTTTTGAGATTTCTTCAACACTTCGACTAAGTGTTGGCCCAACGCACACCTTGCAAGGGTCTTCTTCAAACTCTTCTCTCCACTAAGTGATTGTGCACTCCTTTCACTTCCTTTACAAAGTTTCACACTACCTCTTCTGAGATTTTGATTCAATCTTAACTCAGGCTTTTCACTCCTTGTGGGAAATATGCACTCCTTGCACCATAACTCTCAAAAGAGAAACAAATGAAACTTATTGCAACATTAACAATTCACATAAAATGCATTCTCAAGCACATAAAACAAATGAAACATAGAACATTACATTAACTCCATATAAACAAGAAATAAGTAACACCATGCATTTGGAATCAAACCTCTCTGCTTGTATTCCTTCAACAAAGTATGTACATGCACTCATACAACTCTCTACAACTCTCTACAATAACTAGCAACAACAATAATAATATTTAGCAGTCTCATTTGGGCATCGATTACATATATTTATACATGGAGAGGCTTCTCAAGCCTTCCTGCTGACTACCTTAGTGTTATCCTATCACAATTTAAAACACCTATCTACTAAGGCTTACTACAATAAATGGCCATTACATTCAGATACGAGTTGATACTCAGTATCTGTACAATCCTAACTTGCATTAAAAAAAATACAATCTCCTGCGATCTCATGAAATGGATCAAGCATCCAAACATTAAAAGATATTTAATTACAACACTTTCAAAATATCAAAATAACGCACTCTCCTTGGGATAAAAAATGATTTGAAATGTGCGCACTGGGTGTTGAGTTGTCCTCCACTCGGACTCTTTAATTGTTGATGGTGATGCTCCTGCATCATACTACTCTGGAAAAAAATATTCATGGGCTCCCATCCATGAGCTCCTGTACTATTTTTCCATGATTATGAATATCAGGTTTAGTTACCCAACTATCATCCTCTGTGGGGTAATCCTTCCACTTCACTAGGTACTCAAAATAAGTTTTTCTCTTGGTCTTCTTACTAGTCCTCTAATTTATAATTTTCTCCATTTGTGGATTTTCTATTGTGGGCATCTTCTTTTCCCACTGGATCTCCTTTTGATCATCTCATTCTCCTATATCATCCATCCTATAAGGGTACAGGTCTACAACATTGAATATGGGTGATATTCCCACATCTTCTAGAAACTCAATCTCATAAGCATTTGCAACAAACTTTCTAAGGATTTTACATGGTCCTATTTTCATCATCTTTAATTTTGTATATGTTCCCCTTGGGAACCTTTCCTTTCTCAGGTGTGCTAAGAATTAATTTCCAACTTCAAAATGAACCTCTCTTCCTCTCTGAGCAATTAGGCTCTTATAATTCTGACTACTATCCTATAGTTGTCCCTTTATCTGATCATGAATCTTTTGCATCTCTGCAGCAAAGTCTTCTTCTCCTTCACTTCAGAACTCATCATGTCTCAAATATATAAACTCCGAAATTCCTCTCGGGTGCATCCCATACACTATTTGAAATGGAATTTTTCCATTGCTTCGGTTCAGAGAATCATTATAAGCAAACTCTGCCTGGGGAAAATTTTTATCCCACTGACTGTGATGTTCAGAGACTAAACTTCTCAACAAATTCCCTAAAATCTGATTCACTACTTTAGTCTGTTCGTCTGTCTGAGGGTGATATGATGAACTAAAGGACATATTTGTCCCTAGCTTCTTCCATAGAGTCCAACAAAAGTTTCCCATGAATTTGGTATCTATGTCTGATATTATACTTTTGGGCAAGCCATGCAATCTCACAACCTCCTTGAAAAATAAATTGGCCATGTGAGTAGCATCACTAGTTTTCTGGCATGGTATGAAATGTGCCATTTTTGAACATATGTCAACCGCTACAAATATGGAATCACTCCCCCTCTTGGTTCTTTGCAATCCCAACAAAAAATCCATGCTTATGGCATCCCACGACTTGTATGGAATAGGAAATGGTTGATACAAACCAGTGTTCTGTTGCTTCCCTTTTTCATATTGGCATACTCTACATCTATCCACAAATTTCTTCACGTCAGACATCATACCTGGCCAATGGTATGAAGAACTCAGTTGTGCATAAGTTTTATCATGGCTGAAGTGTCCAACCAATCCTCCACTATGCTTTTCTTTCAACAGGTTGTCTCTCATTGAGCATTTTGGAATACATAGTTGTCTTCCTTTGAACGACAATCCATCTTGGATTAAATACTCTATCCACTGACTTTTTTCCCTTAGAAAAGGGTTTTCACATACTTCATAAGCCTCTTTAAAATATGGATCTTCATGATACATTCCCTTAAGGTGTTCAAACCCAAAGGTATCCAATTGAAATTCCTGCATAATCAGACATCTCCTGCTCAAAGCATCAACAACTTTGTTAGTGCTACAACTAATTTTCTTAATAACAAAAGTAAAATTCTGCATGAATTATACCCATTTAGCATGTCTTTGGTTCAATTTCTCCTATTTGGTTATGAATTGTAAAGCCTCATTGTCACTATACAAGACAAAGTCCTTTGGAATAAGATAATGCCTCCATTTTTTCATAGCTTGTATTACAACATAAAACTCCTTATCATACGTTGAGTAATTCCTCTTAGTGTCATTCAACTTCTCACTGAAATAAGAAACAAACTTATTGTATTAGCTCAATACTGCACCAATAGCTACTCCACTTGCATCACATCTCACTTGAAATGTCTTCTTAAAATCTGGCAGAACCAAAATCGACTGTTTTGTTATCCTCTCTTTCAATACTCTGAATCTTTTTTCATCTTCTATTGTCCAATTTAAAGATCAATGCTTTTTCTTTATGGTGTCCAGTATGGGTGCACAAATGCCACAAAAATTCCTGATGAATTTTTTGTAAAAAAATTCTAATCCATGGAAGCTTCTCACATCAAATATGCTTCTCAAAGCAGGCCATTATTCGATTACTCTCACCTTCTCTAGATCCATCTTCAACTCATTTGAATAGATCACAAAACCCAAGTATATGAGTTATGTATTCATGAAAGAGAATTTCTTCATATTTATCATCAACTTCTCTTGCTACAAGCTCCTTAACACCAAATTAAAGTGTCTCAAATATTCTCCTTGAGTCTTGTTGAAAACTAAAATATCATCTAAATACACAATTACAAACTTACCAATGAAATCTTTGAGTACTTCAGTCATCAATATCATGAATGTGCTTGGGGCACTTGTCAAGCCAAATGGCATGACAAGCCACTAATATAATCCTTTATTCATTTTGAATGTTGTCTTCCATTCATCTACCTCTCTCATTCTTATATGATGATAGCCACTTTTCAAGTCTATCTTGGAAAAATAATTTGCTCCACTCAAGCAATCCATCAAATCATCCATTTTGGGTAAAGGAAATCTATACCTGATGGTGATCTTGTTGATGGCTCTAGAATCTGTGAACATTCTCCAACCCCCATATTTACTTGGCCTTAACACAGTTGGTACTGTGCATGGACTCAAAATTTCTCTGACTAAACTCTTATCCAACAACTCTTGGACTTGATTCTTGACCTCTTCATTTTCTTGAGGTGTCAACCTATATGCTGATTTGTTTGGTAAAATCGCTCCTGGAATAAGGTCAATGTGGTGACTGATACTCCTAATGGGTGGTAAATAACGAGGTAACTCATCCACCACGATATCAACCAAATTATCCAACAATTCATGAGTCTCTACATGAAGATCATCCACATAAGTGCTTGTAAGGATGACTCTAGGATTCCTCACCACAACAAATTGCATCTCTTGTTCCTTCTTGACTTCGTTCAAGAGTTCCTTCCCACTCAAGAGAAGTATGCATGGGATAGCTTCTTCCTTGACTCTCTTATTCTCCATTGGCAGAAACATATGTGTACGTCCATTCTTCTCAAGGGTGTAAGTATTTTTTCTCCCATCATGTATGACATTTCTGTCATATTTCCATGGTCTTCCCAAAACAACATGGAAAACGTCCATAGGTATGACATCACACAAAATATCATCCTTATAACTTCCTATCTTAAATTCAACATTGCATTGTCGACTTACCATGACTTAGTGTCCCTTCTGCAGCCACTATACCTTGTACGGGTTCAGATGTGCAGTTTTCTCCAGCTCCATCTTTTCCACCATTTCTTTGGTTACCATATTATCAGTACTCCCACTATCTATGATTACTTTGAATACCATGTCCTTGGTTTTGCAAGTAGTCCTAAACAAACTATTTATCTGAACTGGCTCTTTTGCTTCTTTCTCTGGTTTTAAGAGGGATTTCCTCATCATGAGGGATTTCCCATCTTCTGTTGCTTCTGCCTCAACATTCCTCCTTTGAGCTTCAGAAATGTGAGCTTATCCACCTCCTTTTTTCTTCCTCTCAGAACATTCCCAATACATATGCCTTGTCTTTCCACAGGCATAACATTTCACTTCTCCTCCTCTACCTCTTCCTCTTCCTTGAGAAAAATAGTTTCTGCCACCATATTGTCCCCCTCAGGAACTTCCTCCTCTTTTAGTTTGACCATGATACTTTCTAGCTTCAGTTCTGGGTTTCTAGAATTTCTCTCGAATAGTTCCTCTACCTCTATTTGGAGTCTTTCCTCTGTCTCGTTGGATTTGTTTTCTGGCCAAATTCTCCACTGCTTTCAGTGCCATCTGATAAGCGTCTTTCACCGTTCTCATTGTCATCATGTTGATTTCATCCTGGATTTCATATCTCATGCCATTAATATAACCGACGAATTTTTCTTCATCAGTCTCCTTGTGTCCTTCTTTGATGTTCAATCTATAAAATTCCTCAGTGTGCTCCTTCACTGGCAAGCCTTTCTATCTCAAGTTCTGCAATCTCTTGAATAGATTGATCCGATAGTATTTGGTTATGAACTTAGATTTTAATTTAGCTACCACTAAGTCCCAACTTTTTATTTTTTTCTTACCTTTGTATCTTATGTCAGCTTGTAGTTCATCCCACCATAACACTACATGTCCCTTCAGTCTGGTAACAACATGATTCACCTTCTTTTCATCATCAATCTCCTCATAATCAAAGTACTTGTCTAAAGCACTTATCCAATATAGCATCTCCTCAACATCCAAATTTCCTTCATACATCGGGACTTCTATTTTTGCTCTAGCCCCCATTTTTACAACAGCTCTCAACAAGCATTCCTTTGCAGCTTCTTCTCCTGCAACTCCTTCTACTTCCATTTCCTCACTCTCAGCCTCACTGATGTCACTAACATCAGGTTCTCTTCTCTGCATTGTCTCCATGGAATCCAATCTCGTATGAAGTTACCTCATCTCCCATTCCATGGTTGGATTTGCTACAGATCTCTCCCTACATCTTCTGGGTGGCATGGTTCTGAATTTTTTTTCACACAGAGCTTAATTCAGGCTCTGATACCACTTGATGTAGACCCCCACCCACTCCTAGGGCCTGCACGACCTCCCATTCTAGGATCAATCGACTTTGGGAGCTAAATCATCTCACTTGATCCTTCTGAGCCCTCGAGTCCACTACACAGGCCTTAAACCTTCTTTCCCAAATGAAAATATGCTTTTCGGGGGTCCCCGAGCACTAGAAAGCCCTAGTTGGGACCGTGGGCCAAAAACCATGGGCTAAACATCAAGTCTCTGAAGAATTCAAGACTTCAGAGCTATCCATCTTCGAGAGTCTCAACATAGTAATACTCCAATCCTTCTGAACACCGAAGTAACGTAGCACTAAACCACAACAGGATCAATGACTCATAGCGTCCACTCCAATCTATGGTGGGGATTGATTTCGGGAATTAAGGCTTTGACAAGTCTTCCCACTCCAACACACAATACTCTCAGAGGGATGAACTACGAACAAGATCGGATGACTCTTACTCTCCTACCAGATCAACGACTGGTACCCCACTTCGTGCTTTCAGGCTTCGAGGTTTTTGAATTTCCACTACACTGGAGTGCCAAACTGGCGAACACACACAACAATAAATTAACAAACCATGCCTTCCCATCAACTAATGACCACGATTCACTTCGGGACTCCGGGCTTCAGTATTTCCAGATGTTTAACACTTAAAACCTCTGGAGCACCTGACTAGCAAACTCACGAAGGACCCAAATCCATGGTCCCTATGTCTCGATAGATGGGTGACCTAGATTTACTCCAGGCTTTGGGATCTCGAACATTCACACAATTCGATCCCTTGTATCTTCCGAATGACGAAGTGTCGAAGTGCCGAAGGACCTCTCTTTCCTCCACTTTTCCTTCTTCAGATCAACAATTAGGGTGAGTCCCGTGATTCAGAACTTCTGAAATATTCGCTCCCAATAAATATTTCACTCCTTTCCTCTGGAGTACTATATCTCCGGACCTCTACATCTACTGCCACGTGTCCTGCTATGGTCGATGGCTTAGATCGACTCTGGACTTCGGGAATCTAAATGGATCAAACACTTCTTCCCTCTATTCTCCTTAGGAAGTTGATGGCGTCACCCCAGGCACCTACCTCATCAGGTCCCGCGCCTGACCTCCTGGTCTTAAGGATCATTCTAAATTACCCTCGAGTCGGAGTGGCTCCTTTGATTCTCCCCTGAAATCCTTATTAATATTTGACCCACAGGTTTGTCTTGCTCGTTACAGCCTTTAGGCCTGAGTGCTTCTCCGTTCTCAACAGAAAATAACAATCAGGTTTCGGGGTTTTCCAATCCCCGATGTCACCAACACTTGCTTCCTCGAATCCCCGATCTTCGATATCCTGATGCGCTTCCTTTTTGCTTCAGCCCCTCCTGGCTATGCTCCCAGTCCACACGACCCTGCCTTATATGACCACAATCCTATCTCTTATCGGGATTCGGGGTTTCGAGTGTCAATATGTATTGGGCCTCTTGTCCACGGGATCTCCGATTTCCCGACTCTCGATTTTCTGACAATCGACTTTTCCTTTCGGGGAATTTCTCGAAGGCTTTGATCTCGACCACACATCCTCAAGGATGGATGGTCCTCGCTGCTCCTCGCTATTTCACGATTCACGATTTCAAATGCTTTGGTTGCCTTGTCTCTAGGATTCACGAAACGTTGAGTCCTGATATGCCGATTTGGCTTCCCTGTTGGGATTTCCCCCGATAGCCTCGATTGTCTCCACACGTCCTCTAGAGATGAACGGCCCTGATTTTCTCTCGGGGTCTCTACGACTTCAAATTCTTGATGCCTCGTTCTGACGAGATGACGTCAGCTGGGTCCCACACGGAGCTCTCCTTTTTTCGGAAAATCGGACTTTGCGATTCTGAAATGCAAGTTTTCCTCGTCTCCAGAACTCACGAAATGTTGATCCCCGACTCTCTTCTGATTTCTGACATGCGTCCCAAGTGAAGGACAGCCTCGATTGATTCCGGGATTTTCACTACGAAAATTCCCGATCACCCGTCCTCGTGATTCTCGATTTTGCAAATGCCGAAATCCTGATGACCACGCCTCTCGTCAGAACTTTCCTCCTCCCGTCCACGAAGCTTAAACTTTGTGCAACTCCCATTCAATCCAACGGTTGACGGGTATCTATGTGCAGATCTGGCGGTCCACAATATCCTGAGCTTGAACTCCGGATGCAACTGTAACCTCCTCACTTCTCTGGAAGATATGACGGCTGGCGGGGTTTTGCTAATCCTCCCCACAGATTCTTGACCGTCGATTTCTTCTCTTTGATGATTTCTACGAAGGAAAACCAAGAACTCCTCCCTGGACTTATACTCTTGCACTACAAACTTCTAATGTCCCTCAATGTTTTCAAAGGCCTTACTCCTCCAGAGCTTCTCACAACTTCGAGCCTCAAAGAGGGTCCTTACACGCAGTCTTTGCGGCAACCTTCAGATACTTTCAAATATCTGGGAACCCTTCGACTCTGCGCACACCTGCAGCAGCAGTCTTTCAATATTTTGCTCAGGTTCGCAACCCTGAGACCTCACTCGGCCTACACACTCCTTGCACGGCTCCTGTGCCCAAATGCACTCTGGGTGAACGAGAACAAGAGTTAACCTACCTGAGCCCTTCGTCAACGCACTCCTTGCGGATGACTTCAACTGCACTCCTTACAGGAATCTCTTGCTCAGATAGAGAAACAATTGAAACTCATTCCTCTTACTCTTCCTCTCTCAAATTTCAAACACTCAACAAGAAATCATTCCTACATAGCATAAAAGCAATTGCATGACAAAAAGAATAAACCATTCACGAATGTAACATTCAAAGATGCATACACAGAGAATAAGTAAACACCATGAGTCTGAATCACAGCTTTCTTTATATAAATTCAGAACTTCTGTACATGGAGTCTACTACACATCTCTCTGCTTCTCTTCTTCCTCTGCAGTCATGCTAATGTTACAATACACAACGAGGGTGTCTATATCCCGTTTCCCTCTTGCACTCTCAAACAGTCTAATCTAGAATTAAATTCTATCTACCTGCATTAACTACTTTAAATGCCTCCTACCTACTAAGGACGAGAGATAATGGCTCAAGGTATGATTACATTACACAAGAGAATCTCTTCTTAAATGACTTCATTTAAGATGGCGCATCAAATTCAAGGTATTTTCAAAATCTGTGTTGGCGCTTGTCCAACTATCCAATTGCCTCTGTGCTGGCTCGCTTGATGTTGGTGATGCTCCTGCATCATACTCCCTCGCTTGAAAATTTTCATGGGCTCCTGTCCATGAGCTCACCTATGGTGTGTCCATGCTTCTGTATCTCTGCTTTGGTCTCCCAGCTAGCATCTTCAATGGGATGGCCCTTCCATTTGACCAGATACTCAAAGTATTCTTTCCTCCTGGTCCTCTTGCTTACTCTCTTGTTCAATATGCACTCCATCTGCGGCTTATCTGCAACTGGCATCTGCTTTGTTCATTGGATTACTGGTTGCTCACTTCCAGTCTCCATCTCCCCAGCTTTATATGGGTACAAATTTGAGATATTAAATATCGGAGAAATTCCGATCCCATCGCGTAATTCAATCTCATAATAATTTGCCCCAAATTTCTTCAAGACCCTGCATGGTCCAATTTTCTTCATCTTCAGTTTATTATATGTTCCTCTCGGGAACCTTTCCTTTCTCAGATGTGCCAGAATTAAATCACCAACTTCAAACTAAATTTGTCTTCTATGCTGATCGGTTCTTTGCTTATATTCCTGGCCTAAATTTTTCAATCGCTCCTTCACCTAGCTGTGAAGTTCTTTCATCGCTTCTACGAATTCTTCTGCACTAGCGCTCCTAGTCGCAGTCTGTTCTGAATCCCTTAACTCAGAAATTCTTCTTGGCTTCATACCATAAAAAATCTGAAATGGACTCTGTCCTGTACTTCTGTTCACTGAGTCATTATACACAAACTCTTCTTGCGGCAATATATTGTCCCAACTGCTGTGGTGCTCTGTCACCAAGCTTCTCAACAAACCTCCCAGACTTTTGTTTACCACTTCTGTCTGTCCATCCATCTGAGGATTATAAGCTGAACTAAATAACAAGTTAGTTCCCAACTTCTTCCATAAGGTTCTCCAGAAATGCCCTATGAATTTCGTATCTCTGTCCGAAACTATGCTCCTTGGTAAGCCGTGGAGTCGAATGACTTCTTTGAAAAATAGGTTCGCGATGTGAGTCGCGTCACTGGTTTTCTGGCATGGGATAAAGTGTGCCATCTTGGAAAATCTATCCACCACCACAAAGATCAAATCAAATCCTCTTTGTGTCCTTGGCAACCCCAATATGAAATCCATGCTAATTTCATCCCACGACTTCTCAAGTATGTGTAATGGTCGATAAAAACCTGCATTCTTCTTCCTTCCCTTCGAATGCTGGCAAATTCTGCATCTGTCTACAAATCTCTTGACTTTTGATCGCATCCCTGGCCAAAAGTATGATTCGCTCAGCTTTGCGAATGTTTTTTCATGACCGAAGTGTTCGACCAATCCTCCACTGTGTTTCTCCTTCAACAGATTCTCCCTCATGGAGCAATTCAGAATTTGTTGATTGCCCTTAAACAACAATCCTTCCTGGATCATGTATTCGGCCCATTTGTTGCTATCTTTGAGAACTAGATTCTCAGCTGGTTCATATGCTTTTTTAAAGTCTGGGTCATTTGTGTACATGTCCCTGAGATCATCAAAACCCAATGTTTTGACTTTGAACTCCTGCAACAACAAACACTTCTTGCTCAAAGCATCAACAACTTTGTTAGCAGTACTAGAAATGTGTTTAATTGCAAAAGTGAAATTCTGCATATATTCTACCCATTTGACGTGTCTCTGATTCAACTTCTCCTGTTGAGTCACAAACTACAGTGCATGGTTGTCACTGTATAGAATAAATTCTTTCGGAATCAAATAATGCCTCCACTTCTTCAATGCCTTTATGATGGCATAAAACTCCTTATCATATGTGGAATACTTCACATTTGCTTCATTCAACTTCTCGCTGAAGTACGCTATCGGCTTGTCTTCTTGACTCAAGACCGCCCCGATCGCAAATCCACTTTCATCGCATTTCACTTGAAATGTTTTTCGGAAATCCGGTAACACCAAAACAGGTTGTTCCGTGATCTTCCTCTTCAACAAATTGAAACTCTTTTTGGCTTCTTCTGTCCAGTGAAAAGATTTATGTCTTTTATTCACTGTATCCATCATCACTGCGTTGATTCCACTGAAATTCCTAATGAACTTTCAGTAGAAACTAGCCAACCCGTGAAAACTTCTCACCTCAAATATGTTCCTCGGTGATGGCCAATTTTTTATTACCTCCACCTTATTTGGATCCATCCTCAACTCATCTGCAGAAATAACAAATCCCAAGTAAATGAGCTCTGTCTTCATGAATGAGGAATTCTTCATGTTTATCAGTAGCTTCTCTTGCTATAATCTCTTCATCACAATGGCCAAATGCTTCAGATGCTCTTCCTTTGTTTTGCTGAAAATCAGTATGTCATCCAGATATATGATAACAAATTTTCCGATGAAATCCTTCAGGACTTCATTCATCAACCTCATAAAGGTACTTAGCGCATTTGTTAAGCCAAACGGCATAACAAGCCATTCATACAGCCCTTCATTTGTCTTGAATGTTGTTTTCCATTCATCACCTTCCCTCATACGAATTTGGTGATACTCGCTCTTCAAATCAATCTTTGAAAAGAATTTTTCTCCACTTAAGCAATCCATCAAATCATCCATTCTTGGCAATGGGAATCTGTACCTGATAGTTATCTTATTAATCACCCTTGAATAAATACACATCCTCCAGCCTCCGTCTTTCTTCGGACTGAGTACTGTCGGAACAGCACACGGACTCAAGCTTTCCCTGAGACCAAACCCTTGTCCAACAAATCCTGGACCTGCCTTTTAACCTCTTCATTCTCTTGCGGCGTCAATCTGTACGTGGATTTGTTTGGAAAATCGGCTCCAGGTATGAGATCAATATGGTGACTCACACTTCTGATAGGTGGCAACGAACGAGGTAGCTCGTCCACTACTATGTCAGCAAACTCTTCTAACAGTTCCTGAACTTCCTCTGGTAAATCATCCACTCTTGTGCTGGTCAAAAAAATTCTCGGTTTCCTAACCACAATAAACTGTGGATCCTCCTTCTTCTTAACCTCTGTAAGAAATTCCTTCCCACTCATGAGAAGTACTATGTTGCTTATTTCTGGCTTCACCTCTTTATCCTTGATTGGAAGAAACATGTGTGTCCTCCCATTCTTCTCTAGGGTGTATGTGTTCATTCACCCATCATGAATCATAATCCTGTCATATTGCCATGGTCTACCCAACAATAGATGACAAACATCCATAGGAATGACATCACATAAAATCTTATCATTATATCCTCCTATCTTGAATTCAACTAAACATTTTTTAGTGACATTTACCTGATGTCCTTTTTGTAGCCATGAAACTTTGTATGGGCTCAGATGTTCAATCATCTCCAGCTCCAGATTTTCTACCATCTTGGTTGAAACGATATTATCTGTGCTACCACTATCCACAATGACCTTGCACACTCTGTCCTTGGTTTTGCAAGTAGTCCGAAAAAGTCTAGTCCATTGGATTGAACTCTCCACCTCCTTTTCAGGTGTCAAAAGAACTTTTCGCATCATCAACAATCTTCCGCCTTTAGCGTCTTCTGCCTCAACACCTTGCCTATGTGCCTCGGCAATGTGAGTCTCTCCAACCTCTTTCTTTTTATCAGGACACTCATAAGACTTGTGCCCATTCTTTCCACATGTGAATCATGTGATTACTCCACCTCTTCCTCTTTCTCGACCTCTAGTACGAGGAAAAGTATTATTATCAACATACCCTCCNTGTTGTCCTCTTTGTTCATCATATTTCCCTCGCTGTGAACTTCCACCTCTCTCAGTTCGAGTCTGAGGTTTCTTCCAGTTTTTCTTGGGCTTCTGGTTTCTGTCCTGGACAACAGATTTTCCTCTGGGATGACTTCTGCCTCGGCCTCTTTGACTTTTCTTTCGGCTCAACTTCTCTTCTGCTTTCAGAGCCATCTAATAAGCATCTTCCACCATTTGGATGGTTACCATGCTCATCTCATCCTAAATGTCATACCTCAAGCCATTCATGTACCTGGCAACCTTTTCATCATCGTTCTCCCGATGACCTGCCCTAATGTTCAGCTTGTAAAATTCCTCAGTGTATTCTTTCACCGTCATCAGCTTCTATCTCAGGTTCTGCATTCTCCTGAACAGAGTAATTTGGTAATCTCTTGGGATGAATTTCACTTTCATCTTTGCGATCATTCTGTCCCAGCTCTTGATCTTTTGCTTACCTTTGCAGCGTCTGTCAACTTGTAGTTCATCCCACCACAATGTTGTTTGTCCCTTCAATCTTGTGACAGCATGCTTGACCTTCTTGTCTTCTTCGACATCTTCATAGTCGAAGTATGTGTCCAGAGCTCTAATCCAGTCTAGAAGCTCCTCTGCATCCAAGTTTCCTTCATAAACTGGAATGTCCATCTTTGCCTTTTCACCCATTCTAGAAATAGATTTTATCAAACATTCGTTTGCGGCATCTTCGGCTACAACTTCTTCTTCTTCATATCCAATATCATCTTCATTTTCGGACTCACTGATATCTCCTACATCAGTTGTGCGCCTCTGTTTTGTCTCCACGTCCACAAGTCTGGCGCGTATGTTATGAAGATCTCTTTCTACTTCTGGATTTTGCACTTGCCTACCCCTTCCTCTGGACATCTCCCTTTCCTCTTCTAGATCGGGTGATTGTCTATCTCTTCTCCTCAGTGGCATGGTGAATTCTCCTTTTCCCTGCTACAGAAAGCAAAGAAAATTTTATGTTCTCTGATAGCATTTGATGGTGTCACCCCAGGTACCTACCTCAGCAGGTCCCGCGCCTGACCTCCCGGTCTTAAGGATCATTCTAAATTACCCTCGAGCCAGAGTGGCTCCTTTGATTCTCCCCTAGAATCCTTATTAAGATTTGACCCACATGTCTGCCCTGTTCATTATAGCCCTTAGGCATGAGCACTTCTCCGTTCTCAACAGAAAATAACAATCAGGTTTCGGGGTTTTCCAATCCCTGATGTCACCAACACTTGCTTCCTCAAATCCCTAATCTTCGATATCCCAATGTGCTTCCTTTTTGCTTCAGCCCCTCCTGGCTATGCTACCGGTCCACACGACCCTGCCTTATATGACCACAATCCTATCTCTTATCAGGATTCGGGGTTTCAAGTGTCAATATGTATTGGGCCTCTTGTCCATGGGATCCCCGATTTCCCGACTCTCGATTTCCCAACAATTGACTTTTCCTTTCGGGGAATTTCCCGAAGGCTTCGATCTCGGCCACGCATCCTCAAGGATGGACGGTCCTCACTACTCCTCGCTATTTCGCGATTCATGATTTCAAATGCTTCGATTGCCTTGTCTTCAGGATTCGCAAAACGCCGAATCCCGATATGCCAATTTGGCTTCCTTGTTGGGATTTCCCCCGATAGCCTCAATTTTCGCCACGCGTCCTCTAGAGATGAAAGGCCCTGATTTTCTCTCAGGGTCTCTGCGACTTCAAATTCCCAATGCCTCATTCTGACGAGATGACGTCAATTGGGTCCCACATGGAGCTCTCCTTTTTTCGGAAAATCGGACTTCGTGATTCTGAAATGCAAGTTTTCCTCGTCTCTAGAACTCATGAAATTTCGATCCTCGACTCTCTTCTGATTTCTGACATGCGTCCCAAGTGACAGACGACCCCGATTGATTTTGGGATTTTCACTACAAAAATTCCCGATCACTCGTCCTCGTGATTCCCTATTTCGCGAATGCCGAAATCCTGATGACCACGCCTCTCGTCGGAACTTTCCTCCTCCCACCCATGAATCTTAACCTTCATGCAACTCCCGGTCAATCCAACGGCTGACGAGTATCTATGTGCAGATCCAGCGGTCCACAATCTCCTGAGCTTGAACTCCGGATGCAACTATAACCTCCTCGCTTCTCTGGCAAATCTGATGACTGGCGGGGTTTCGCTAATCCTCCCCACAGATTCTTGACCGTCGATTTCTTCCCTTTGATGATTTCTACGAAGGAAAACCAAGAACTCCTCCCTAGACTTATCCGCTTGCACTACAAACTTCTAATGTCCCTCAATGTTTTCAAAGGCCTTAATCCTCCAGAGCTTCTCACAACTTCGAGCCTCAAAGAGGGTCCTTGCACACACTCCTTGTGGAAACCTTCAGATACTTTCAAATATCTGGGAACCCTTTGACTCTGCGCACACCTGCAGCTGCAGTCTTTCGATATTTTTCTCAGGTTCACAACCCTGAGAACTCACTCGACCTGCACACTCCTTGCACGGCTCCTATGCCCAAATGCACTCTAGGTGAATGAGAACAAGAGTTAACCTACCTGAGCCCTTCATCAACGCACTCCTTGTCGACGACTTCAACTGCACTCCTTGCAGGAATCTCTTGCTCAGATAGAGAAACAATTGAAACTCATTCCTCTTACTCTTCCTCTCTCAGATTTCAAACACTCAATAAGAAATCATTCATACATAGCATAAAAGCAATTGCATGATAGAAAGAATAAACCATTCAGGAACGTAACATTCAAAGATGCATACACAAAGAATAAGTAAACACCATGAGTCTGAATCACAACTTTCTTTATATAAATTCAAAACTTTTGTACATGGAGTCTGCTACATAGCTCTATGCTTCTCTTCTTCCTCTGCACTAATGTTAATGTTACAATACACAATGAGGGTGTCTATATCCCGTTTCCCTCTTGCGCTCTCAAACAGTCTAATCTAGAATTAAATTCTATCTACCTGCATTAACTACTTTAAATGTCTCCTACCTACTAAGGACGAGAGCTAATGGCTCAAGGTTCGATTACATTATACAAGTGTGTCTCTTCTTAAATGACTTAATTTAAGATGGTGCATCAACTTCAAGGTATTTTCAAAATCTGTGTTGGCGCTTGTCCAACTGTCCGATTGCTTTCGCGATGCCTCACTTGATGTTGGTGATTCTCCTGCATCAGAAGTGGATGGCCATGATTATCTTTGGCCTTCAGGGATCCTGATTCCTCCATGCCCTATGCTTCAAATCTCCTGAATACGTGAAGTCTGAAGAACTTCAAAGGTTAACCCTTGCATAACTTCTCTAGATCTGACGATGATGAGAGATCATAGATCCTCCCGAATGGATCTCGTCCATTCAACCCTTAAAATAAATAAAATTCTCCTCCTTAAGTATTTTGAACACTATCCTTCCTAAGCTTTGTTCCTTGAGGTATTTCAGACCTCTGGCACACTCCTAGCGTCCTTTTGAACTTTTGAAATATTTTGGATGTAGATATTTTTTCGAAAATCTCCCTATGCACTCGTTGTGCTAGTCCTCTTCTAAGATTTCTTCAACACTTCGACTAAGTGTTGGATCGACGCACACCTTGCACGATTCTTATTCAAACTATGCTCTCCAATGAGCGATTGTGCACTCCTTGCACTTCCTCTGCAAAGTTTCACGCTACCTCTTCTGAGCTTCTGATTCAATCTTGACTTGACCTTCACACTCCTTGCGGGCACTATGCACTCCTTGCACCAGAACTCTCAGAATTGAAACAATTGAAACTTATAACAACATTAACAGTTCACACATCTAACTGTGAAATGCATTCTCAAGCACATAAAACAAATGAAACAAAGAAAATGAAATTGACTCCATAAAACTCAGAAATAAGTAACACCATGAATTTGGACTCAAACCTCTCTATGTGTATTCCTTCAACAGAGTATGTACATGGACTCATACAACTCTCTGCAACTCCCTACAATAACTAGTAGCAACAAAAATAATATTCATCAGCCTCATTTAGGCATCATTTACATATATTTATACACGGAGAGGATTCTCGAGCCTTCCTACCAACTACCTTAGTTCTATCCTATCACAATTAAAAACACCTATCTACTAAGGATTATTACAATAAATGGCCATTACAGATACAAGTTGATGCTCAGTATCTGTACAATCCTAACTTGCATTAAAGAAAATACAATCATCTGCGATCTCATGAAATGGATCAAGCCTCCAAACATTAAAAGATCTTTATATACAACACTTTCAAAATATCAAAATAACGTACTCTCTTTGGGATCAAAACTGATTTGAAATGTGCATGCTGGGTGCTGAGTTGTCCTCCACTCAGCCTCTTTAATTGTTGATGGAGATGCTCCTGCATCATTTGGACAACACCGAGAAGATATTATCTTAGATTAATAATTAATAATATATTATTGATTATGGTCACCATATGTTCCCTATATATGGAACACTCATCATTGTAATAATTTATTGATCATATCTCATATGAAAAAAAATAACATGGTATCAGAGCCAGACTTGGCTTGACTCCCTCACTAGAGGGTCTAGGAAAATGAGAGAGCTATTGGTTAGACCTAGGCTATTGGCTACAACTATTTTGGAGGTTGTCACTTACACGCAATATTGATGAGTGAGATTTATTTGGATTTAATGCAACCTCATCTGATAACTCAATTGCAATTACCTCCTAGTCGAGGCAGAGTAATCTGCCTGATGTATGTTCTTTTTTAAGGCGTAATTCTTCAAATTTATTTTGAAAATATGGTTGAAGTGTTTACTTAAGAAAAACCCTGCATAAAGATTTGCATGTGCACGATCTAAAAGATTTCGTCTTTAAAGATGAATGAATTTCAATAGTTGAAATGACATAATTGAGAGGCTTTGACTTTTAATTTAAATAAAGAAAATGTTTCCTGTGATGGAAGTCTAATCCATGGTTTGAAATTACCAAGTATTGGTGAATCACCTTCTCAACGTTACTTTTTTTTTTGGTTTTAAAATGTGTTGTTACCACTTGAAAATGAATCAGTAATTGAAATCATGAGAGAAACGTTTCTTTGTTTAAGAAAAACTTGTCCAACTCAATTAAAGCAATCCATGCAAGAATTGTTTCTTTGTTTAAGGAAAATTGATGACTGGTTCAAGTAAAGAAATCGATGCACTAAGTTTTTCAGTTACCAAGATTCACTCTTCGTCCTTTATAAAAATAAAAACGTGCAATTTACTCCATAATGTTTGGAGTGATATTTTTATATTTCCCTAAGAGCCATTGTATGGTTAAAATGATGCTATAGATCACTGGGAAAATAAATTACTACAACATCTCATCTTTTCCCGTGAGAATCCCTTTTAAAGATCATGAAAAACTACCAAAAGTTGCAAGTATAATCTCTGCCAAGTTAAAGTATGATAAAGGTGTCTCCATTAGAGGAGGAGTTCTAGATCCATCTTGCTTTGTAAATAACATGGATAATGTATTGGTTTGAAGAGTGGTATATGCTCTTTAAATGTTTTCTTTGGTGTGTTACATTCAGTTTATGTGAGAGCCAATCTAGATGGATTCCAAGTGTGGATATGCAGTTTCACCCAATACACGAATATGTTCAGATGCATAAGGCACACATGGCGGGAAAGACCTTCCAACATGATGTCAAGAAGAGACATTGCTAGACATAATTCTCAAAGACATGAAGTCTCTAGGAGAAGTATACCTCCAAGATGGGATCATACCAAATAGCAGAGACAGTTCCAATGGTCATGGATACAACGAGTCAAGAACGACTGTAGAAGAGCTATGGTACATCCAGTAGAGGAGGCAAACACATTATGAGACTTAGAGGGAGTAGGTGTAGCAATCCCAATACATGAGTCGAGCCATGAGATGTTGAGGAAGCAGGCATGACAGTAGTTCTAGTGTATGTAGAGACACTCCCAGAGAGGGAGGTGGTACTACATCCCGAGGGAGCAGAGATTGAGTTACCTTCAAAGAAGGAGAAAGATCTACCTTCAATGTTAGAGGAAGAAAATACAAAGGATAAGTCACCTCAAGATCCATAGGGAGTGTTGATGTTTTTTAGCTTCCAGAGACATTGGTTTCATGAAGGAACCTCGATATAGCAAGTATGTTCCAAGATGATTTAGCATGATCAACATTTACCTATGTTTTTGTAGGAAAATGCATCCATGACTGTAGTGTATGTTCAAAACAAAAGTCCTCTTAAGAATTTGAGGAACATGACGCCCGAGAAGGACTTCACCAGAATGAAGCCTGAGGTTGGACATTTCAGGATATTTGGGTGTCTAATATACATTCATGTACCCAAGGAGAAAAGACAAGATAGACCCTTGAGGCATAAATGGTACATTTGTGGGGTACAATGAGT
The DNA here is from genome assembly GCA_009831015.1 of Picea engelmannii. NCBI lineage: Eukaryota > Viridiplantae > Streptophyta > Pinopsida > Pinales > Pinaceae > Picea > Picea engelmannii. Next base: position 716,222 of record ML777629.1, on the reverse strand, counting down.
CTTCAAGGGCATACCAAATCTACATCCCTAGTCAAAGACAGATTGAGGTGAGCAAATATGTTACTTTTTAGGAGGAGGTATCCTTTAAGAGATATAGAGGATCTCACATGAAGATTGATCCAATTGATCCTATTGATCATGTAGCTCCATTTGATGGTCCTAGAGATATTGCAGTAGTTCGGAAGAGACCTACATGGGCTCATCAAACTCTGTAGGAGGAAGAAGGATATACAGTTCCTCGTGGTACCTTCCTAGAGAGAAAGAGACCTCAATGATATTCGTGACATGTCACAACTATGGGCCACATCATTGATTATGATCCTTCCTATTATAAGGAGGCATCTAGTCAGCTAGTATGGAGAGATGCCATGATGGAGGAGTATTATTCCATCATGAAGAATGACATGTGGGATATTGTTCTGATACCTGAGGGGAAGTCTGTAGAAATTTCCAAGTAGATCTATAATATCAAACACACAGCTGACAGGAGCATCGAGAAGCACAAAGCTATATTTTTTCTAGAGGATTCTCTTAGGTGGAGGAGATAGATTATGAGGAGACATTTTCTCCTGTTGCTCGATATACTTCAATCCAGACGATTATGTCCCTTGCAACATCAATGGGTTGGAGACTACATCAGATGGATGTGAAGACAACCTTTCTCAATGGAGAGATTGAGCAAGAAGTATACATTGAGCAACCAGATGGTTTTGTGATACATGAGAAGGACTCTCATGTGTGCAAGTTGAAGAAGACCATGTATGGACTCAAGAAGGCACCTCGAGCTTGGTATGTGAGGATTGATGGACAATTCATGAGTTTGGACTTCAACAAAATTGTTTTCGATCCCAACCCATACTATAAGACTATTAATGGTGAGTCCCTGATTTTGGTCCTCTATGTTGATGATTTATTCCTCACCGGTACATATAGCCTTATTGTTGAATGCAAGTATGTGTTGGCCTATGAGTTTGAGATGAAGGACCTTGGTATGATGCACTACTTCTTGGGAATAGAGGTGTGGCAGATAACTGAGGAGATCTTCTTGAGTCAGGGGAAGTACACAATTGAGATATTGAATAAGTTTTGGATGCTGAACTTGAATCTCGTGGCTTCACCAATGGTGACAAATCTAAATAAACTAAGTGCGTCTTCTTCCGATTCTGACGAAATTGATCAGACTCTGTACATAAAACTGATTGTATCATTGATGTATCTCGTTAACACTAGACCAATTATTTGTTATACAGTGAGTACACTTAGCCAGTTTATGAGTCAGCAAAGACATACACACTGGATTTCTACGAAGCCTATGTTGAGATACTTGCGAGGCATAGTTGGACATGGTCTGAGATATAATTCCAGTATTGACATGAGATTGCAAGGATATACTGACTTTGATTGGGCAGGGAGTGCAGTGGACAGGAAGATCACCTCTGGATGTTGCTTCACTTTGGGATCTTCCATGGTTTCCTGATGTAGCAGAAAACAAACTTATATGGACTTGAGCACTGCAGAAGCATAGTACATTGAATTGAGTGTGGAATTATGCGAAGTAGTGTGGCTTCACAAGCTCCTTGTAGATTTATTTGAACATGTGCTGGATTCCATTGTTATTCCAAGACATGGTGTAGAAGAAGTACTAGTGCAATACCTTCCTACAAATGATAAGGTTGTTGATTCTCTTACCAAACCAGGATGAAGTTCGAGTACTTCCATGACAAACTTGGCATGGAAAATAATTCCTCCCTCTCTGAGAGGGAGTGTTGATGTTTTCATCTTTTTGAGACATTCTCCAGCAATCTGTGAACTGATTTGAGTTGATATGTGAGGGAACTTATTTGAGAAGGGATAAGTGGGACACTTATCTGAGAAGGGATAAGTAGGTTTGGGATTATAGCCCAACGTCCCTTGTGGAGAGCACATGAGGACATGTCCCATGTGGAGAGCACATGAGGACATTTCAAGGGAGTTGACCTTGACGTCACACACTATGGGAAGTTGACCCTAGTGTTTCTAGAGTGAGTAGCCTCTATAATTCCAAATGGGAGTACCATGTGTGACAAACCTTTCGATACTACAATGGTTGTGTACCACTGGTGGAGACTTTGTGTCTCTGGACAATAGTTTTGTACTACTACAACGGTTTTGTACCATTGGCAGTGACTGTGTGTCACTAGATAGTAGTTGTGTGCTACTAGAAGTTGTTTTGTACCACTGGATAGTAGTTGTGTACTACTATGGAAAGATACCTTCATAGCTAAGAGGGAGTGTTGATGTTTAAGGCTGACCTTCTCCTAGATTGGGTTGCAGACCAAGGAAGATAGGATACATTTGTCATAAAGGTTCACTTGTGGTAAATGGGCCTAGGTGTAGTCTTTCCTTGATCATGAAAATGAATAATATGGACTCGAGGTGCTTGAAGTGCTTTACATGTGTTAGTTAGCATCAGGCTTGACTTCACTCACATGTGTGTACCTGTGGTGAAAGGTCTTGATGTGGTCTTTGTCCTAGTCATGGTGATTTGACAAGGAATGATAAAGACTTAAGATGCTATATGCTATTACATGCAAACCCAGAGTGAGCATGATCCCAGAGAGATTCAATTGGCTAGAGATGCAAATGGAGTTTCTCCTCCATTTAGGTGAGAGAGAGACGTCTTCCAAGACTGACAGACAAGTGTCATGATTCTAGGGTGAAGTTTGTATACTTCATAGACAAGCTTGGTTAATAATATAATTATTGATTATGGTCGCCATATGTTCCCTATATATAGAACACTCATCATTGTAATAATATATAGATCATATCTCATATAAATAAAAACAACATGATGTAGGAACATCGTAAGCAAGCCAGCAAAGCAAGCGCAAAAGTGGAGGACAGTTGGATGCGCACCAACACACATTTTGGAGATATTTTGAATTTGAAAGGATAAGACATTAATGTAATATCTTCAAAGGATGCATTCACATTTATGTTTTGAGTTGTAATGCAGATCTTGAGCATAGCTCTCATCTGTCAGTTGGAGGCATTTATTGTATTAAATGTAAAGTAGTTGTAGCTTTTATTTCGATTTGATAGCTTAGAGTTGTAGGAGGGAAAACTCTAGAAAGCTCCCTTGCATGTATTGTATTGAATCAATTATTCTCATTTGGTAAGAATTAGAGAGTTGTAGAGCAAGAGAATAGGAGAGCAGAGAAGAACATAAGGTTGTATAAGCAAATAGTTGTTGCTATTTGAACCCATGTACATAAGCACTGGAATTAATATGAAAAGAATTTAATTCAATTTCATGGTGTTGTGGTGATTACTATTTGCATCTCTTAATGGTATGTTTACAGTTTGCTTATATGTCATGTTATGCATTTGTTTCAATGATGTGTGTATGTATGATTTCATGATTGAATGTATGAAGTCTTTGAGAGAGAGAAAATTAGTTTCAATTGTTTCTCGTCCTGAGAATTCCTACAAGGAGTGCAGTGAAGGTCCACAAGGAGTGCGTTGACAAGTTCTGAGTTTTATCTCAAAGAAGATTAGGAGGGATACCATTGTTCTCATATAAGTAGAAGTGTAGGTATAGTACAGAGCTGTGCAAGGAGTGCGCAGGCTAGTTTAAGTCACAGACTTTTCAAACCCAAGTGAATGGTTGAAGAGTTACTGTTGTGAGGAGTGCAGAGAATTGAGAAATTCTTATAGCTAGAGGTTACTATGAATGTCGAAGGAGTGCGTGCAAGAATCCTTTTGAACCCTTAAGATTTCAGTAAAGTGTAAACTCAGGAAGGATAGAGACTTCGGAGGATTCGAAGGAAGGACGGGGTTTGGAGTCACCTCATAGATTTGAGTCCAGAAGGAAGGAACGCCAAGTTCTTTGGCAGAAGAGTTATCAAGAGTCCGAACAGATGATTGAAATTATCAGAAGGAGAGCTACTGATTTTTCATGGACCGTTGGATCTAGTGGATCAATGGAAAGGATAAGGTTGATAGTCTTCCAGGGTTCACAAGCCTAGGAGGAATAGTATTTGTTGGATTTGGATCAACGAGGGTCGTTGATCTCTTGATTTTGGATCTCACCATTTCGGGAGTCGAGAGTTGGAGCATTGGGATTGCATTAAATAATTAGTCCCAACATCACGAAACGCGAAGTCGCAACACCATCGTGACCATCGATCGAGGAGAAGGCATAAGACCATCAGATTTGGTCTTGGATTGAGGTCCCACATCAGGTTTTGGGGTTCGTAGATGTGGAGTGTTGGGGTTGTATCACGCCAATAGCCCCGAAATCGTGATTCAAAAAATACCTTTTTGGGAAAAGGTTGTGGTCACATCAGTTGGTCACGTGGGTAAGAGTTCATGCCTACTGCTCGTTCACATAGGTGTAGCTCCTAAGAAGGACCTGTGGTTACAAGCGTGAAGATTCCAACTAGGAATCGAAGAGCCATTTCGATTCAAGGGAGATTAAGAACAATCCTTAGACCGGGAGGTCAAGCAGAACCTGCTGAGGAAGGGGTGCTGCATGAGAGTGGTATCAAACCTTACAATCATTGTTTTCTGTAAGCAAGAGAGACAGAAGGAAAGTTGTGATTTGAATTCTATGTGGAATAGATTTAAACAATGTCGCCCAGAAGACGTCAAGACATACCAATGCCCAATCCAGTTGTGGAAAGGGAAATGAGAGAACTTTGTGCTCGATTAGATGCTATGGAGACAACACAGAGACGATCTACTGATACAGAAGATGTCAGTGAGGCCGATAGTGAAAAATGAGGTTGGAGCCGAAGAAGAAGTTGCAGTAGAAGATGATGCAGAAGAACGTCTTTTCAGAGTTGTTGCAAGAATAGGGGCCAGAGAAAAAATGGACATTCCGATGTATGAAGGAAACTTAGATGTTGAGGAGCTGCTAGATTGGTTTAGAGCTCTAGATAAATACTTTGAGTATGAATATATCGAAGAAGATAGGAAAGTAAAACATGTTGTCACTAGATTGAAAGGGCATGCAACACTGTGGTGGGATGAACTATAGGTTGACAGACATTGCAAAGGAAAGAAAAGAATTAAAAACTGGGATATGATGGTTGCAAAAATGAAATCCAAATTTATACCCAGAGACTATCAAATTAACCTGTTTCGAAGAATGAAGAATTTGAGACAAAAGGGGATGACAATGAAGATTTTTACTGACTGAACATAAGATCTGGTCATCGTGAGAGAGATGATGAAAAGTTCGACAGATACATGAATGGTCTGAGATATGGCATTCAGGATGAGATGAGCAAGGTGACTATCAAGAATGTAGAAGATGCTTATCAGATAGCTCTGAAAGCAGAAGAAAAATTGGCTCAAAAGAAAGGTCAAAGGGGAAGAGGTAGAATTCAAAGAAGAGGCAAAGCAATTGCTCAAGACAGGGTACAAAATCCCAAAGATGAAGAAAAGAAAACTCATAATCACCTAGAAAGAGGAGGAAGTTCACAAGGAGGACAATATGACGATAAGAACACTTTTCCTCAATCAAGAGGAAGAGGCAGAGGCAGAGGAGGTGAAATAAAGTGTTTTGTTTGTGGAAAGATCGGACACAAATATTTTTAATGTCCTAATAGAAAAAGAGATGGAGGAGGAGAAGCTCACATTTCAGAAGCGCAAAGACAAAATGTTGAGGTAGAAGATGCAGAAGGCAAAAGATCTTTAATGATGAGGAAAATTCTCTTGAAACCAGAGAAGGAGGCAGAGAATCCAGTCTAGAAAAACAGTTTGTTTAGAACTTCTTGCAAGACCAAGGATAGGGTATGCAAGGTGATAGTGGAAAGTGGAAGCACAAATAATCTAGTTGATCTGAAAAGATCTTTTAATGACTGTGTTTGAGTTATTATTTGCATGTGTTAATTAACCATTTATGAAGTTGGATGAAAGAGGAAGAATTTAATGAAGAAGCAATAAGAACAACAAACCATAACAAGAGAAGTGATAATGGAGTTCGGCACAAATTTGCCTATGTCTCCGGGCCTTTGTCTAAGTGGGGGAAGCTTCTTTATTAATTATTCAATGCTTTCAAAGTACAGAAAAAGTACATAAAATGGATCTCATACTAGTCTCACTGTTTTCTTCTCGACCTCAGAAATCCTACCCAACTGATGGCACTAAAAAAGACTGAGTGTATCTCCCGAAAATGGCCCACAAAGGTCTCCTCCTCAACGGCTTCCCTGCATAAAAAATGGCTTTGGCTTGGCTTTGATTCAGCATAAATCTTCTCTGACTATCCCCCATGGCCTAAAACAAGCATGGTTTATATAGATCTGAAGTTGGTTATCCTTCCCCAACTTCCTCCCAAAATCTGGGTGCAAAAAGAGCCCAATATCCCCCCAAAATGGGCCAAATCCTCCATTAACGGGCATAAAAATCAATAAAATCCATATTGTATAGTTAAAAACCCACCTATATAAAAAAAATTAAAAAATAGTCCCTAAGGCTGGGCATGCGCTCCATATTAAGGTCACATGCATAAAAGGTGGCCAAGCGCCAGCCCAAAGGGTTGTGCGCTGGCCACTATCCTGAAACATATGGTCACGTGGTTGTTATGGTGATAGGACCGCGCCCTTTTGGTGCACCTAGCCTGATAGACATGGTGACAGGTGATAAACTTGTGTGCTTGATTGATTTAAAGGAGTGGCGCCCATGCCCTTATCCGTCTTGGTCATAAGTGAAAAAGAGACTGTGGGCTGGGGCTTATCCCCAACCGCTTTCTGCCCATACATTAATACATTACAACATTTATATTTCAATGTGGGTTTAATTAAACAAGTAACACATATGGCACATTAGAATTTGGTCATTTGTTAAGTTTTGGAACTCTGTGGAGAGGTTCAGGGTTCGATTCCTACTAACTCCAAAAATTTTGCACACAACCAACAAGCCAACCAATGGGTGCCATGTGGAAGCCCATGTCTGGGCCACATGGCACCCCACCATTTGTTGTTTTCTGATGCCATGTGTCAACATGATATTGGTCCCTGTCACTATCTAGTCACCCCACTACTGTTTTTCCACATGTCAACATGCTTACATCAACATGGTGATGTCATGCTAACATCAGCATTGACTTTTTTCCAGTTTGACTATTGACTTTTTAGCTGTTTGGGAAAATGATCAGAGTGTGATAACTTTTTCATACGATGCCCATTTGAGAAAGTAAATACATGGTTGGAATCAGTGTGACGAGATGGTTGCAATGGAATTGGTTTCGTCTGATTCTGAGAACTTTCATTTTTTTGGCCTTTTCAGACCTGGGAAGCCTCCTGGATCTGATTCTGGATCACACCTCCCCACTGAAAGACCTTTTGGTCCCCAAAAGGTTACTAACCAGTCAACAAAATCATGATAGGCCACTCGACTTGTCCTCTATCTATGAACTCTGTCTTGTGCACCTGTCTCATCAAGATCAACTGTAACAAAATCATGACAACTGACAACATATTGTTAGCCATTTGACCCCTGTCACATTTTACTGAAGCTACTATCATCCATGTAGACAACATTGTTAATGATAGCACAAAAAAGATGATTGAAATGAGTTGATATACTTGTAATATTTGCATGACATGATCTTATCTTGAAGCATCCTATGATTGATTTTCCATGCAACAATCATGTCATGTTCTTACTTAATATCGATTACTTCATTTGAAACAATTATTGGTTTGTTTCTTGCTTGAACTACCTTCTTTAATTGTTCCATTGTTTGAAGTGTTTTATTTTCCTTAACATGGTGAGCACGAACCACATAATCTTGACATGCTTTGGTTAATTGATATTGATTCTTTGTCCCGTAGAAGATTGCCTTTCGATCATATAAATATGGACTACCTAAGACCATTCCACATTCTCTTAATGGCACTACATCACATGTTACCTCGTCCACATACTTAAATGAAATTGCAAATTTGATTATGCACTGCTTTGTTATGTGCATTTGATGATGATTGTTTATCCATTTAAGTGTGTAAGGCTTATGATGTACTTGTGTTTTTAACCCCAATTTCTTAACCAATTCTTTTGATATTAGATTAAATTGAGATCCACTGTCGATTGATGTGTCTCTATTAGTGTGTCAAATTATTGTCCTTATATGAAACAAGTTACTTTTACAATCAATGCCTTCACCAATTTTAACTGTCATACCAACCAGTGAGACCTTAGATTCATCACCTGAATCCAATCCCAAGTCTGTGGGTCTTGTTGCTGTTGCAATTGTTTGCTTCCCTTTCCTTTCCTTGAACCACTTTGGTGTCTTCTCGGGATGCAACTGCCACGGGATGCAACTGCCAACAACCGTCCTCATCATGCCCCTCTTTCTTGCAATGTTTGCAAGAGGGCTTCCCTTCCTTCCTTGCCACTGCATTTGACTTCTTGTCATGTCATTTCCTCTTGTCCTCTTTCCTGGAAGACGATTCGCCTGAAACATCTGCTTTCCTTACTTCAATATATGTTCCTTGAATAGAAACCTCATCAAAGTTAGTGGGTCCAAACATGAATACAATATTTCTAATATGTGCAAGTAAACCTCCTATATACTTCATAAGGGTTTCCTGTGTATGTAAAGGGATATCTAACATCAATGCCATTTTTCGAAATCCATTTGTATACTCTTGCACTATTTGTCATTTTCTTAGGTTTAAAGCTTGCCATTCAATTAATTATTTTTCTTTATAACCCAAAGGATACAATTGCTTCCTAAGTGCAGAAATAAAACTTTTCCATGATGGAAATACATTACCCACTTGTTGTGTTCCATTTTGCAACTTGCTTTGCCACCATATGAGAGTTGTTCATACAAGTCTCAAAGATGCCAACTTGATTTGTGTGGCCTCATCCTTGATCTGTTGCACACTGCAATAAACCTCCATCTACCTGACCCAATTTTCAAGTTTCTCTGCATTTACTTCACCATCATATATGGGTAACTCAAATTTAACATCAAGTTTTAACAATGGAATTTCATTCTTATGTTTATGAACATGTTTCTTTGCATTGGATTTAGAACTTGAACTTGAAGAAGAAGGAGAAGAAGGAGGTGATGATGAAGGTGAAGGAAGAATATGAGGAAGATCCTCTTCCTCTTCACTTTTTCCCTTTGAAGATTTCCCAAGAGCTGGTCTCTTTCATTCCAAGTAATCCTCGTACAAAACTTTCACCATCTCCGACATATCAAGGAAATTTTTTTGAAACTCCTTCTCATCAAGAGAAAGTCCCTCTTCCGATGCCATCTTCTCGCTGTGAGAATATCTCTTTCTCAATCCAATTAATGTATTCTTTGCAACAATCTCTCCTTCACCACGTTGTATCTTTTCCCTGGTTAACATGAAAAACTCAAATCCAAATGTCAACTAGCTCTGATACCACTTGATCCAAAAAGATCTTTTAATGATTGTGGTTGAGTTATTATTTGCATGTGTTAATTAACCATTTATGAAGTTGAATGAAAGAGGAAGAATTTAATGAAGTATAGAAGCCATAAATTTTTTTACAGATCTGAACTGAAGTAATAAGAACAACAAACCATAACAAGAGAAGTGATAACGGAGTTCGGCACAAAATTGCCTATGTCTCCGGGGCTTTGTCTCAGTGGGGGGGGCTTCTTTATTAATTCTTCAATGCTTACAAAGTACAGAAAAAGTACATCAAATGGATCTCATACTAGTATCATTGTGTTCTTATCGACCTCAAAAATGCTACCCAATTGAAGACACTGAAAAAGATTGAGTGTAGCTCCCAAAAATGGCCCGCAAAGATCTCCTCCTCAACAACTTCCCTGCATAAAAAATGGCTTTGGCTTGTCTTTGCTTCAACATAAATCTGATATGAATATCCCCCATGGCCTCAAACAAGATTGTTTTATATAGATCTAAAGTTGGTTATCCTTCCCCAACTTCCTCCCAAAATCTGGGCTCAAAAAGAGCCCAATATCTCCCACAAATGGGCCAAATCCTCCATTAACAAGCATAAAAATCAATAAAATCCATACTGTATAGTTAAAAACCCACCTGTATAACAAAATTTCAAAAATATCCCCTAGGGATGGGCGTGCACTCCATATTAAGGTCACATGCATAAAATGTGGCCAAGCACCAGCCCAAAGGGTTGTGCGCTGGCCCCTATCCCAAAACATATGGTCACGTGGTTGTTATGGTGATAGGACCATGCCCTTTTGGTGCGCCTAGCCCGTTAGACATGGTGACACGTGCTACACTTGCGTGCTTGGTTGATTTAAAGGAGTGGTGCCTGCGCCCTTATCCGTTGTGGTCATAAGTGCAAAAGAGATCGTGGGTTGGGGCTTATCCCAGCCCCTTTCCGCCCATACATTAATACATTACAACATTTAAATTTCAATGTGGGTTTAATTAAACAAGTAACACGTATGGCGCATTGGCATTTGGTCATTTTCTAAGTTGCGGAACTCTGTGGAGAGGTTCGGGGTTCGATTCCTGCTAACTCTAAAAAAATTTCACACAACCAACGAGCCAACCAATGGGTGCCATGTGGCAGCCCATGTCTGGGCCATGTGGGACCCCACCATTTGTTGTTCTCCGATGCCATGTGTCAACATGCTATTGGTCCCTGTCACTATCCAGTCACCCCACTGTTCTGCTGCCACATGTCAATATGCTTACAACAACATGGTGATGTCATGCTGACGTCAACATTGACTTTTTTTAAGTTTGACTGTTGACTTTTTAATTGTTTGGGAAAATGATCAGAGTGTGATAACTTTCGCATAAGGAACCCATTTGAGAAGTAAATATATGGCCAGAATCAACGTGATGAGACGATCGCAATGGAATTGGTTTCGTCTGATTCTGAGAACTTTCAGTTTTGAGCCTTTTCTGGACCTGGGAAGACTCCTGGATCTGATTTTGGATCACACCTCCCCACTAAAGGACCTTTTGGTCCCCAAAAGGTTATTGACTAGTCAACAAGATCATGATAGGCCACCCAACTTGTCCTCTATCTCTGAACTCTGTCTTGTGCACCTGTCTCATCAAGAACAACTGTAACACGATCATGACAACTGACAGCATATTGTTAGCCATTTGAACCCTGTCACATTTTAGTGAAGCCACTATCATCCATGTAGACAACATTGTTAATGATAGCATAAAAAAGATGACTGCAAATGAGCTGATATACTTGTAATATTTGCACGCCATGAGCTTATCTTGAAGCATCCTATGATTGATTTTCCATTCAACAATCATGTCATGTTCTTGCTTAAGATGGATTACTTCGTTTGAAACAAGTATTGGTTTGTTGCTTTCTTGAACTGCCTTCTTTAATTGTTCCATTGTTTGAAGTGTTTTATTTTCCTTAACATGATGAGCACGAACCACATAATCTTGACCTACTTTGGTTAATTGATATTGATTCTTTGTCTTGTAGAAGATTGTCTTTCGATCATATAAATATGGACTACCTAAGACCATTCCACATTCTCTTAATGGTTACATGTTACCTCGTCCACATACTTAGATGAAATTGCAAATTTGATTGTGCACTACTTTGTTATGTGCATTTGATGATGATTGCTTATCCATTTAAGTGTGTAAGACTTATGATGTACTTGTGTTTTTAACCCCAATTGCTTAACCAATTCTTATGAGATTAGATTATATTGACATCCACTATCGATTAATGCGTCTATCTTAGTGTGTCGCATGATTGTCCTTATATGAAACAAGTTACTTCTACAATCAATGCCTTCATCAATTTTAACTGTCATACCAACCAAGGAGACCTTAGATTCATCACCTGAATCCGATCCCAAGTCTGTGGGTCTTGTTGCTGCTGCAACTGTTTCCTTCCCTTTCCTTTCCTTGAACCACTTTGGCCTCTTCTCGGGATGCAACTGCCAACAACGGTCCTCATCATGCCCCTCTTTCTTGCAATTTTTGCAAGAGGGCTTCCCTGAACCTTCCTTGCCACTGCATTTGAATTCTTGCCATGACATTTCCTCTTGTCCTCTTTCCTGGAAGACGATTCCCCTGATACACCTACTTTCCCTAATTCAATATATGTTTCTTGAATAGAAACCTCATCAAGGTTAGTGGGTCCAAACATGAATACAATAATTCTAATATGTGAAGGTAAACCTCCTATATACTTCATAAGGGTTTCCTGTGTATGTAAAGGGATATCTAACATCAAGGCCATTTTTCGAAAGCCATCTGTATACTCTTGCACTGTTTGTCCTTTTCTTAGTTTTAAATCTTGCCATTCAATTAATGTTTTTTCTTTATAACCCAAAGGACAAAATTGCTTCCTAAGTGCAGAAATAAAACTTTTCCATGATGGAAATACATTACCCACTTGTTGTGTTCCATTTTGAAACTTGCTTTGTGTTTTAGGATAAATCCGTAAGTGCGGACACAAACCGATCTCCCCAGATCCACCTGGATCTGGAACAAACAGTGACAGAATACTACTCTTTCCCTAGTTCTAAAGTATTGAATGGACAAGAGAAGAAGGATGATATAC
>ML777629.1:688573-703600 GCA_009831015.1 Picea engelmannii | reverse complement strand
TTGTGTTTTTAACCCCAATTGCTTAACCAATTCTTTTGAGATTAGATTAGATTGAGATCCACTGTCGATTAATGTGTCTACCTTAGTGTGTCGCATGATAGTCCTTATATGAAACAAGTTACTTCTACAATCAATGCCTTTACCAATTTTACATGTCATACCAACCAATGAGACCTTAGATTCATCACCTGAATCCGATCCCAAGTCTGTGGGTCTTGTTGTCATTGCCACTGTTTGCCTTCCCTTCTTTTCCTTGAACCACTTTGGCCTCTTCTCGGGATTCAACTGTCAACAACGGTCCTCATCATGCCCCTCTTTCTTGCAATGCTTGCAAGAGGGCTTCCCTTCCTTCCTTGCCACTGCATTTGAATTCTTGCCATGTCATTTCCTCTTGTCATCTTTCCTTGAAGACGATGATTCCCTTGATACATCTGCTTTTCTTGCTTCAATGTATCTCGCTTAAACAGAAACCTCATCAAGGTTAGTGCGTCCAAACATGAATACAGTGTTTCTAATATGTGTAGGTAAACCTCCTATATACTTCATAAGGGATTCTTGTGTATGTAAAGGGATATCTAACATCAAAGCCATTTTTTGAAAGCGATCTATATACTCTTGCACTGTTTGTCCTTTTCTTATTTTTAAAGTTTGTCATTCAATTAATGTTTTTTCTTTATAACCCAAAGGACAAAATTGCTTCCTAAGTGCAGAAATGAAGCTTTTCCATGATGGAAATACATTACCCACTTGTTGTGTTCTGTTTTGCAACTTGTTTTTCCACCAGATGAGAGCGGTGCATGCAAGTCTCAAAGATGCCAACTTGATTTTTGTGGCCTCATCCTTGATCTATTGCACACTGCAGCAAACCTCCATCTGCCTTACTCAATTGTCAAGTTTCTCTGCATTTACTTCACCATCATATATGGGTAACTCAAATTTAACATCAAGTTTTAACAATGGCATTTCATTCTTATGTTTAAGAACATGTTTCTTTGCATTAAATTTAGAACTTGAACTTGAAGAAGAAGGAGAAGAAGGAGGTGATGATGGAGGTGAAGGAGGAATCTGAGGAGGATCCTCTTCCTCTTCACTTTTTCCCTTTGAAGATTTCCCAAGAACTGGTCTCTTTCATTCCAAGTAATCCTCGTACAAAACTTTCACCATCTCCAACATAGCAAGGAAAGTTTTTTGAAACTCCTTCTCATCAAGAGAAAGTCCCTCTTCCGATGCCATCTTTTCGCTGTGAGAATATTTTTTTCTCAATCCAATTAATGGATTCTCTACAACAAGATATCCTTCACCACACTATAGCTTTTTCCTGGTTAACATGCAAAACTCAAATCCAAATGTCAAATAGCTCTGATACAACTTGATCCAAAAAGATCTTTTAATGACAATGGTTGAGTTTATATTAGCATGTGTTAATTAACCATTTATGAAGTTGAATGAAAGAGGACGAATTTAATGAAGAAGCATAGAAGCCATAAAAAAAATTGCAGATCTGAACTGAAGCAATAAGAACAACAAACCATAACAAGAGAAGTGATAACGAAGTTCGACACAAAATTGCCTACGTCTCCGGGCCTTTGTCTTAGTGGGGGAGGCTTCTTTATTAATTATTCAATGCTTGCAAAGTACAAAAAAAGTACATCAAATGGATATCATACTAGTCTCACTGTGTTCTTCTCGACCTCATAAATCCTACCCAACTGACGGCACTGAAAAAGACTAAGTGTAGCTCCCGAAAATGGCCCGCAAAGGTCTCCTCCTCAACAACTTCCCTGCATAAAAAATGGCTTTGGCTTGTCTTTGCTTCAGCATAAATCTTCTCTGACTATCCCCCATGGCCTCAAAAAAACCTCGTTTATATAGATCTGAAGTTGGTTATCCTTCCCCAACTTCCTCCCAAAATCTGGGCTCAAAAAGAGCCCAATATCTCCCAAAAATGGGCCAAATCCTCCATTAACAGACATAAAAATCAATAAACTCCATACTGTATAGTTAAAAACCCACTTGTATAACAAAATTTCAAAAAATAGCCCCTAGGGCTGGGTGCGTGCTCCAGAATAAGGTCACATGCATAAAAGGTGGCCAAGCGCCACCCCAAAGGGCTGTGCGCTGGCCCCTATCCCGAAGCATATGGTCACGTGGTTGTTATGGTGATAGGACCGTGCCCTTTTGGTGTGCCTAGCCCGATAGACATGGTGATGGGTGATACACTTGCACGCTTGGTTGATTTAAAGGAGTGGCACCCATGCCCTCATCCTTCGTGGTCATAAGTGCAAAAGAGACCGTGGACTGGGGCTTATCCCTAGCCCCTTTCCACCCATACATTAATACATTACAACATTTAAATTTCAATGTGGGTTTAATTAAACAAGTAACACATATGGTGCATTGGCATTTGGTCATTTGTTAAGTTACAGAACTCTGTGGAGAGGTTCAGGGTTCGATTCCTGCTAAATCCAAAAAAAATTCACACAACCAATGAGCCAACCAATGGGTGCCACGTGGCAGCCCATGTCTGGGGCACGTGGCACCCCACCATTTGTTGTTCTCCGATGCCACGTGTCAACATGATATTGGTCCCTGTCACTGTCCAGTCACCCCACTGTTGTGCTGCCACATGTCAATATGCTTACATTAGCATCGTGATGTCATGTTGACATCAACATTGAGTTTTTGCCAGTTTGACTGTTGACTTTTTAAGTGTTTGGGAAAACGATCAGAGTGCGATAACTTTCACATACGACACCCATTTGAGAAAGTAAATATATGGCCGGAATCAGCACAACGAGACGGTCGCAATGGAATTGGTTTCGTCTAATTCTGAGAAATTTCATTTTTGAGCCTTTTCTAGACCTGGGAAGCCTCCTGTATCCGATTCTGGATCACTAGTATCCACAAAAATGGTGGAGAAGCTGAAATTGGAGGCGGTTGCACATCCAAGCCCATACAAGGTCTCGTGGTTGCAAAAAGGATATCAGGTAACTGTCACTAAACAATGTTTAGTTGAATTTAAGATAGGGGGTTACATAGATGAGATCTTATGTGATGTTATTCCCATGGACATCTGTCATCTTTTGTTGGGAAGACCATGGAACTATGACATAAATGTTGTTCATGATGGGAGAAATAACACATACACCTTAGATAAGAATGGTAGAACACATATGTTGCTTCCAATCAAAGACAAGAAGGTGAATGCAGAGACAAGAAACACTATACTTCTCATGAGTGGAAAGGAACTTCTTGATGAAGTCAAGAAAGAAGAAGAGATGTAGTTTGTTGTATTAAGGAAACCTAGAGTCATTTTGACCAGTACTTCGATAGATGATCTACCAGAGGAAATTCAAGAACTGCTGAAAAATTTCAATGATATAGTGGTGGACGATTTACCTTGTTCGTTGTCGCCCGTCAGAAGTATAAGCCATCACATTGACCTTATACCAGGAGCAAGTTTTCCAAACAAATCAGTGTACAGATTGATGCCGCAGGAGAATGAAGATTTCAAGAAGCAAGTCCAAGATTTGATGGAGAAAGGGTTGATTAGAGAAAGCTTGAGTCCATGCGCTGTACCAACAATGTTAATTCCAAAGAAGGATGGTGGATGGAGAATGTGTATAGACTCAAGGGATATAAACAAAATCACCATCAGATATAGATTTCCTTTATCGAGAATGGATGACTTGATGGATTGCTTGAGTGGAGCAAAGTTTTTTTCAAAGATTGATTTGAAAAGTGGATATCATCAGATTAGGATGAGAGAATGCATGAATGGAAGACAACATTGATGACAAATAAAGGGTTGTATGAATGGCTTGTCATGCCGTTTGGTTTGACGAATGCACCAGGTACTTTTATGAGATTGATGAACGAAGTCTTGAAGGATTTCATTGGAAAAATTGTAATTGTGTATCTTGATGATATACTGATCTTTAGTAAGACTGAGGAGGAACATTTGAGACACCTAACTCTAGTAATGAGGAGTTTGCAGCAAGATAAATTGTTGATAAATCTGAAGAAGTCGTCTAGTGTTTTCTATTTTAATGCAACAGGGAGTCACATCAACAACTACTGAACAAAGGAGTTTACCGATCCTATACAAATGATGCCCCATACATAGTTGATCCTCTTGTGGTTGAGCTTGGGGTGGCTTCAACCCATACATCTTATAGCAGCGAAAACCAACAAAAAGTTGGGAAGGGTTCAGTTTCACCATCCATGTGGGAAGGTCCAACCACGTTGTTTCCTTGCGTGCTTATCGAGGCTTCAGATAGAGCTTAATTGGTCCCTTACTTTCAATAGCCCATTGTAAAGGAAGTTCTATTACTACTGGAATGCTACTGGAAGAAATAGGGCGCAGTAGAATTTATTAGCCCTGGCGAGCCGTGAATGAAAGAAGACAGGGATAGGTTTAGGGTAAGGGCCGAAATCCATAGGTTTAGTGGTTTATTTAGGTTTTGTGATCTCTTCAAATGAGTTGAAGATGGATCCTAAGAAGGTAAATGCAATCAAACAATGGCCATCGCCAAAGAATATCTTTGAAGTCAGAAGCTTCCATGGACTAGCCAGTTTTTACAGGAAGTTCATCAGGAATTTTAGTGGAATTTATGCACCAATGATGGACACAGTCAAGAAAAGACATAAATCTTTTCATTGGATAGAGGAAGTAGAGAAAATTTTTAAGTTGTTGAAGGAGAAGATAATTGAACATCTAGTTCTGGTTCTTCCAGACTTCAGTAAAACAATCCAAGTGAGATGTGACGCGAGTGGATTTGTGGTTGGAGCAGATCAGCATAGAAGAGAATTTTAGTTCGAAGTGGGGAATTAGTCTTAGCGCATCTGAGAAAAGAAAGGTTCCCAAGGGGAACGTATAATAAACTGAAGATGAAAAAGATAGGGCCATGTAAAATCATAAGGAAATTCAAAGCAAATGATTATGAGATAGAATTGCCAGATGGTGTGGGCATATCACCCATATTCAACATAGCAGATCTGTATCCTTACAGAGCAGATAAAGTAGATGGGGAAGAGATTCAACATGAACTTCAGTGGGTCAAACAGATGCCTGTAGCCGAAAATACACATATAGAAAAGATCATTGATCAGAGAGTTAACAAAAAGACCCAGAGAAAAACATATTTTGAGTATTTGGTCAAATGGAAAGGACACCCGATTGAGGATGCTAGTTGGTAAAATGAAGTGAATATCTAGAAACATGGACAGACGGCATAGGAGATCATGAACAGGAGTTCATGAATTTTTCATCCAGGGGAGTATGACGGAGGAGCATCGTAAGCAAGCCAGGAAAGCAAGCACAAAAGTGGAGGACAGTTGGATGCGCACCAATGCACATTTTGGAGATATTCTGAATTTGAAAGGATAAGAAATTAATGTAATATCTTGAAAGGATGCATTCGCATTTATGTTTTGAGTTGTAATGCAGATCTTGAGCATAGCTCTCATTTGTCATTAGGAGACAGTTATTGTATTAAATGTAAAGCAGTTGTATCTTTTATTTCGATTTGATAGCTTAGTGTTGTAGGAGGGAAAACTCTAGAAAGCTCCCTCACATGTATTTTATTGAATCAATTATTCTCATTTGGTAAGAATTAGAGAGTTGTAGAGCAAGAGAATAGGAGAGCAGAGAAGAACAGAAGGTTGTATAAGAAAATAACTATTTCTATTTGAACCCTTGTACAGAAGCATTGGAATTAATATGAAAAGACTTTAATTCAGTTTCATGGTGTTGTGGTGATTACTGTTTGCATCTCTTTATGGTATGTTTACAATTTGTTTATATGTTCCATTATGCATTTGTTTCAATGTTGTGTGTATGTATGATTTCATGATTGAATGTATGAAGTCTTTGAGAGAGAGAGAATGAGTTTCAATTGTTTCTCGTCCTGAGAATTCCTGCAAGAAGTGTAGTGAAGGTCTGCAAGGAGTGCGTGGACAAGTTCTGAGTTTTATCTCAGAGAAGCTCAGGAGGGATATTTTTGTTCTCGTATCAGTAGAAGTGCAGGTATAACACAGAGCCATGCAAGGAGTGCGCAAGTCGGTTGAAGTCGCAGACTTTTCCAACTCAAGTGAATGGTTGAAGAGTTACTGTTGCAAGGAGTGCGCAGAACTGAGAAATTCCGATAGCCAGAGGTTACTGTGAATGCCGCAATGAGTGCATGCAAGAATCCTTTTGAACCCTTGAGATTTCAATAAAGTGTAAGCTCAAGAAGGATAGATACTTCGGAGGATTCGAAGGAAGGACAGGGTTTGGAGTCACCTCGCAGATTTGAGTCCAGAAGGAAGGAATGCCAAGTTCTTTGGCAGAAGAGTTATCAAGAGTCTAAACGGACGGTTGAAATTCTCAGAAGGAGAACTACTTGTCGTGGACCGTTGGCTCTAGTGGATCAACGAAAAGGATAAGGCTGATAGTCTTTCAGCGTTCACAAGCCCAGGAGGAATAGTATCCGTTGGATTTGGGTCAATGGGGGTCGTTGATCTCTTGATTTTGGATCTTGGCATTTCGGAGTCGGGAGTTGGAGCATTAGGCTTGCGTTACACAAATAGTCTCGACATTGCGAGACGCGAAGTCGCGACGCGATTGTGGCCATTGATTGAGGAGAAGGCACAGGACCGTCGGATATGGTCTTGGAGAGAGGTCCCACATCGGGTTTCGGGGTTCGTGGATGTGGAGTGTTGGGGTTGTATCACGCCAATACCCCCAAAATCGCGATTCACAAAATAGCTTTTCGGGAAAAGGTTGTGGTCACATCAGCTGGTCACATGGGTAAGAGTTCACTCCTACCGCTCGTTCGCATAGGTGTAGCTCCTAAGAAGGAACTGTGGTTACAAACGTGAAGATTCCAGCTGGGAATCGAAGAACCCAGTTCAGGGGAGATTAAGAACGATCCTTAGACGGGGAGGTCAAGCACAACGGCTCAGGTAGGCGTGCTGCGTCACAACACAAAGCATATCTATTAAAATACATGCATACTATTAAAATGCATGCATACTTTAGACATCCAATGGGGTCTTGGCACTTTACTTCGTATTCATATATTAACTAAAATGTCAGTTCCAGATCAAACCATGTCTTTGTTCTCGTAATTACATTCCTCCATCTCTTTTGGTTTTACCCACTGGCCTTACAAGTTGGTGAATCATTACAAGTTGTCCTTGGCACTTTATCTATCTGGTCACCTCTTACCTCATTTACACCAGTTATCCACAGTTACAAGAGTATATGCAGAGAACGGGTATATGCTAATCCACCATTGCCTGGACTTTGTAATTGTTACCTCTGGATAATTTTTTTTTTTGAAGCTATCAGTGACCTAATCCCAAGAACAATTCAACGATTTGTTGAAATCACACAGCGCTACCATGCACCAAGTGATTAAATCAATTTTGAGGCTGGGTGACCATTATTTTCCTTTGCTGTTTACAAGAGTCAAACTCTGAGATTGGCATGTTACCAGATCTCCCGTGCTTATAGATTTTGGTTAGTATATATTTATAGAGTTGAACATCACAAACAAATGCCAAATACGTGCCATATCTGAATCCTGATTGAATTAAAGATCTGTTCGAATATACTTGGCTCCATACGATAATACATTCAGTTTCCGGTTGTGGTGCACTAACCATGATATGTTCCATAGGTTTCTAACATCATCTGGATCGTAGAATCCTTGCATCAACTCAAGCTATATGGGCCATAAATGCTGGATGAAAAACAATAATGCATTTGTGAGACATACGAAAATTTTTACCAGGCATTAACAACATCGATGGATGCTTGTCGGAGTCCCTGATATGGTGATTGGTAGGAGATGGTGAGCTCTTCCTCATTTGAGTTGAGACATCATCGCCCTCAATCAACCTCTAGAACCTTCAGACGTAGACGATCTTTCCCCCCAAAATCTGCAAATGGCCATCTTTACATCCAAATTGGATGGGGAATACCATTCTTTGTCCTCCTATTGGCCAGAATCGCCAGCCCCAGAATAAATCTCATCCATTAAATGCAGTGAAACTTTTAACTTCTGGGAGTCCCCCTCATTATCTCCTGTACCGTAAGTCTTCCAGAAATGGAAATATAGGCATATTTGGATGTTGGGCAGGGCTCATTCATAAGCTCATAAACCATAAACCAAAGAATAATTACCATGCAACAATGTGACCAGTATTGATATATGACAAAGTCTGCTTAAATTTTAGTATGAAACCATAAAACAACAAGACAACCGAAAGCATATATAATCAATGATGAAAATTATATAACTTCATACAGAGCAACGACAAATCTGAATCAAGACTTTTGCAGACCTTGCTATATCTCAGGCTTATTTCTCCATAATTAAAAACTATAGGGTTTTGGGAAAATATGGGGCAATTAGTAAGCATAATCATGAGAGGCCTCAACTTCTCAAACCAAACCAAACCCTAATTATTCATTGTTCTCCATTTCCATTAAACCCTAATAAACGTCGTTTTTTTGGCCAGTGTTGTTATCATATATCTTTTCAATTTTTCCCAATGACAATGATAACTAATCTCTATCATTATCACTGCCCAGTAAGTCCTCTCATAGTGTCTTCTTAAAGTTATCCCAACATCATGAAGACTATCAAAAATTCTTATCTAGGTTATTATAATCACTGATCATAGTTCTTATTCCAATGCAGTCTAAAATAGGGCCTGTTTCCCAATAAAAATGTAAGATTCGCAATCCATAAGGTCCTAGGCATAAACCTATCTAGAAGTAGAATGTGCATATGCTCTTATACAAATAGAGCAAATGAATAACATATAAAGCAAGGAATTAAAACAAACCTTGCTTGTTTATTTCACATTCAAATTGTCCACTGCCAGCAAGATTTTCCAGATAATGCAGTGTTTTTTTAGCAAATCGTTGATCAATAAGGGTTCCTGCACAAACCTTCCCTCCTCAAGGGTTAGTTATGTAACTTTGACACCTATTGGGAGCGCATACATACATATTCCACAGAAAATCGATCAATAATTTCTGCAAAACCACATGAAATAATGTGAATAATGTCATGTCGAGCTAGCTTCATGGTCTAGATGTGTGAGATAGATCAATGGATGCATTAGCCGGTTCAACGACCTACTAATAAAGTGAATGACCTGCCATCTTTGGGGTACTAATCTCAATTTACAATCTTGATGTCTTAGTTTGAGAGTTTAAAAGTTCAGATCCACACTTATTTCCGCTAGCATGAAATCCTATTCCACATAGACTTAAGTGCACATGGAAATCTTCTAGTCGCTAGGGTTAGGGTAAGTGTTACCAAGTTTAACTAGGTTTTTTTCTTTTTCAGTATGATAATCTTGTCAAGAATTCAGTGCACTTCCTTTGTTTAGCACTTCATAAATGAAATCTCAGATGCAATTCCTGAGTACAAATGGACAGACGTCCCATTGTATGTAAGACTTGGTATCTAGGGTTTGAGGGCTTTGAAAGTTTGAAACATAAAATATCCTTCTGTGCAATATCAACCATGGATGCTTCTCCTTTTCTACCAATAAAATATTCATCAAACCAATCGTCTACTACCCCTTCGTCGACTGCATTTCATGACATACATGGACTTGCTTAATCCGGACTGAATGACATCCTAGCTGATGAGATGGGTTTGGGCAAAACAATCCAATCTATTGCATTTTTGGCTCATTTAGCTGAGGTAAATAATATATGGGGACATCATTTTGTGGTTGCACCTACTTCTGTGTTGAATAATTGGGTTGATGAAATTAGCAATTTCTGCCCCGATTTGAATATTATCCGTTAAACCCTAATCAACTTTATCGAAGTGAAGTAAGTTGCCAGATATTCATTACAAGTTACCAGCTACTAGTAACTGATGAGAAGTCCTTAAACGAATTAATGGCAATATATGACTTTAGATGAAGCTCAGGCCATTAAAAGTGCATATGCATACAGTTTAGGGTGGAAAAAAAAATACTGAGTTTTAACTGCCGAAATTGTCTCTTCCGAAACTGTCTCTTGCTTACTGGAACTGCTATTCAAAATAACATGGAAAAACTTTGGGCACTGCTTCATTTTATTATGAAAACATTATTTGATAGCTATAAGCAATTCGTTGAATGGTTCTCAAAAGGCATAGAGAATCATGCAGAGCATGGAGGTGCATTGAACGGACACCAATTTAATAGACTGCATGCAAGTTTAAAGCGTTTTACGTTGGGTGGCATTAACAAAGATGTGATTAAATAAATGACATAATCAATTTGCTGGAACCAAACCCTTTTTAAGTAGTAGTCTTAGGAATCTTCTTGTTTTCCTTCTCTCCAGATTTTTTTAAGTGGATGATATGTGGCCTCTTGCAGGTTAGTTTTTCTTTTTTTTAAATAGACATAGTTTAACTGTTTTATGGTTTTGTTTTTTTTGTTGTTGTTGGAATTAGGGCATATAAATTTGGATTAAATCACAATTTTATGTTATTTAAATTTCATTTTTAAATACAGAAATACAGCATCTTGGAAAACACTTGAAACACTAGGATTATATACAATTAATCATTCAAATTTATAGATCAAAAGTTTTGTTTCTTTTTATTGTTGTTGGAATTAGGCAACACAAATTTAGACTAAATCACAATTTTATGTTATTTAAATTCCATTTTTAAATACAGAAATACAGCATGTTGAAAAACACTTGAAACACTAGAATTATACAAAATTAATCATTCAAATCTGTAAATCAAACTATTTTTCACCTGATTTAGGACAAAATTAAATAAAAAATAAAACCTAAAAAAAACAAAGACATAGAACAGTTAGACTAAAACTTTTAAATTTACCATACAAGTTGCATGCACTCCACAGCCACCAACAATATTTCAATCACACCAGTCGCTTCCAGCCAGGAGGAGCGAGGATCCTCACCACGGAATTCGAACGGAATTCGAACCCATCACCCTCACAGACTTGGTTCACCTCTCGGTTGGTGCCACATTAAAGCCAAGATTGAAAAGTTTTGTAATTCTATGTACAAACGCCTTCAAAACTCATGATACATATAGCACCATATTGATGGTACCAACTTCGCGCAGGATTACCTTGCATTAATTGAACATCCAAAACAAACAACCAGAATGCATTCAGAATAGTTTACAGTTTCTTGATCCAAACAGTCAAAGAGACTAATAGGAAGGTCCATGTTGTTTATTTTATTTTTGTGTTATGAAGGTATTATTGTTACTCAAGGCCTGATCTTTTAATTGGAAGCCTTCTTTCCCGAGATGGGTGCATGAAGGATTACATAAGAACAGGGGTTTCTGAACAATGCATCTGTTGTGTTACAGATTCAAATTGGTGATAATAGGGATAATACTTGAATTTAACCAGAGATGGCATTATAACAAATCAAACTCGATGAGAACAATCAATCTATTTTGTGTACCTGCGTGACAATTCTGAATTGAGAAGAAGGGCTTCTAATTTAAATGATGAATTCTACCTAGAGCATGTACTTTGATAAATATGATTTCGATATATCATTGGGCAGGTTTTCCATGGCATACTAAAATTATGTAAATATTATTTCAAAAAATAATATAAAGGTATAAGATTGGATATTGAGAGCATAAGAAGGGATATGAGTTTACTGAAGGAGGAGAGAAAAGGGAACCCAAGGGGATGAAAAATATTTTCCCAAGTAACTTAAGTTTCCTAAATTTCATCTTGTTATCATGTGCTTTATAAAAAAACCCAATCACCAATTGCTGAATGTAGGTGGTGGTTGGTAGGGAATTCTTCCTTCCATAGTTATGAGAGCATGAGGGTTGAATAAAAGATAATAGGAGTGTAAGAGAATCCATTCCCATAGGAAATCATACCATCATTTTTCCCATGCACTCTCCTCATGCAAGTTCAAATTGACTATTCCCATTTGGGGGGAAACAATTATCGTCATTCATTCTTTCATGCATTTGGATGTTACATAAGATAGAATTCTCATTCACCCTAAGTAACCAAACAAATTTTTGTCCATACCCACTCACCTATAAGTTTTGGAGATACATTCTCATAAGGGAAACTACGATTCAAACATGTATATGACTAGATAGAGTTGAGGAAGAAGAAACTATGAACAAGAGAGAGATGGAAGGATGTAAAAGATGATAGAGGTTGGGTTGATAAGAAGGGGGAATTTTGAATTCCATGAGCACGCAAAATACAAGAAATGACTTTGTTGGTTTGATACATAAAGCATACAACAAATTAGAATTATTCTACACACATCGAGAGAAGAGTGACGAGGGAAAATGCTTTCATGAGGGACTTAAAGGAGAAGAAATTAAATTACACCAAGAGACTATTTAGTAGAGAAACATTATATTCCCCATGTTGTGTGGGAAATGGAAGGGAGTGCCATGGCTAAACTGGCTAGAAGGTTATCTAGAGAGTTCGACATTGAAAAAATTGATTGATCTTGAGGGAAATTGTGTTGGGTTAATGACTTCAGTGTCCATATCTTTTTTTCTTCACCATAGTTGGATTATAACCAATATTGGAGGTGGCATTCATAAATGGTTTCCTATGTTGAGTGAAAAATTTCTTGCCAACAACCAATTCCTTGGGCTAACTTGTTTAAAATATATTCCATCTTTATATTTGAATTACTATTTATAATTTTGACTAATTTTATGTTTTTCTTATGTATGAATTTATTATTGGAATTTGTGAATGTAGGATGTTGTATGCTTTATTGTGTTAGTAGGTTTCTTGCCTTATAATCCAAACTAACTTAGTGCATTTTTTTAGATCAAATTTATTCTATGCATATGGAATTATGTGAAGAAATTGAAGCTCCATTGAATTGGACATATAATAGTTTGAATCATTATAAATATTCATAGGGACATGGCACAAGCATCAATATGAAATAGGGACTTCGAATGAGCTTTTAAACATTTTAATTTTCAAGGATTTACAAAACCTATGGATTTTTCAATGAGCCCAAACCTTTTTTATTTGCATTCAAATCATTACCTTTCATGGGGTTGAGGATTCATAAGAAATACACATTCTTTCAAAGACATGCTTCATTTCTTTTCTCAATATATCTTTTAGTGGCTCAACTCCATTCTTCATTTCCTATGAGTTTTATACATCATGCAAAGCATAGATATAATTAAAGATTTATTGTTTTTTTATTAATTATAAAATAAAGGAAGTAAAAAAACAGAGCTACTTACAAATTCTTCAATTAATCCTTGATGCTCCAACACATACTCACAAGAAACAAGTACTCACAAACATTGCAATCTACCTTTTTCTACCTTGTTGTTCTATCTTATACATAATAAAAATTAATTATTGCATACCCTTGGTATAGATTGTTGTTGGGATGGCTCCTCTTGTAATGCAATTATGCTCATCTCTTTGACCATCTCGTGGTAAATTTTTTTAAACATCCCTGGAAAATCACAATAAAAAATTTGATTGATATTTATATGAAAATAAATATAGCAAAAAAATTTCATATATCACCTCAATAATCATTTAGACTATAATATGCATATTATAGAAAAACATGTTTAATGATAGTATTTATTAAATGATTTTTTTTGTTATTGTATGTTTTTTCTATTACAAGTCTCACATATCTCATGGATGATTGATTTGGAAATGCACATTGTTGGAGTCATTGAAATGGTTTTTTTTACTAAAATTGAAAATAATACTTATACTTTCTTTCCACTCTATTCCACATAGTTTTAAAAATTATTTCCCCCCTCTCATCAACTTCAAGCACCATTCGGTTATCATTTACACATTCAATAATTTTTATTTTCTTAGGACAACCTTTAGTTTCCTCATTATTAGTCCCTAGACAACATTTAATAAATTTAAAATCGATTTTTTTAAACATTGTTAAGAATACATTATTAATAAAAATTCAAAGAAAAACTTCATTTTGATCGCCTTTTGATCCACCTAATTCCTTTCTTTGCAACATTTCCATAAATCTTTTCCACTCAGATTATGAATAGTTATTGATTTTTTTGAAGTTTTTTACTTTACACAACATGAATTATCCAATATCCAACATTTAAACCTACAAATAATTCAAATATATTACTTTTATATTAAAGCATAATGTACTTCTTTCACACTCACATCTAATAATTTTTTTCCTTAATCTTCCATGAACATATTTTACCAATATAATCCCCACAGAATGAAATTCACAAAATATGAAATATGTACTACAAACTAAGTAAAGAATATCAAACCAAAATTATAGTTCACTAACACACTAATGCACCTAATATATTTTTAGGTACAAGTACATCATTATTGTACAATGCACATTGTTAAACAAAAAACATTTAAAAAAAAGGCAATTCCATATGGTGCTCTTTATAGAAAAAAAAAAAGCATTTGTGCATGTTTACTAAATACATTGGGTAATACAAGTAACAAAAGTGTTAAAAAATGACAACTATAAGGTTTGGTATCCAATGCAATGAGTGGTCCATGACATCTTATTATATTAACCCTGTACTAATACATTAATATTTTTCGACCATCTAAATATGAACATCTTATGATTTAGGATTTTACAATTTTTAATTGTAAAATTTACATGTTATCTATTTTCATAAGATTAATACTAACAACTATTATCATTAAATTTAGTTTTTCATAAAATTAATACTAACAACTATTATCATTAAATTTAGTTTAATACTACCCAAGTAGGAGTTTGCTGTTAAGAGCAATCAGTGCTACTTCCAACTTCTGCCAGATTCTTCTCACACGATTGATTACTTCTTCTCTTCACAGCAACCTTCAAAGAAAATTTCAGTATTTAAACAAATCCCAGTAACAAAGGATTCATTCTCCACCACAATATCCTCTTTGCAATTCCAAAATCCTGAATTTAAGCACAGGAACTCTTTCTGAATACACATGTTGTCCAGTTATCCATTTTATAATGTTGGTTTCTGTAAGAAAACTAGCTTCATT
>ML777629.1:627085-652497 GCA_009831015.1 Picea engelmannii | reverse complement strand
CGGCAGGGGGCCACATATCATCCACTAAAAAAACTGGAGAGAAGGAAAACAAGAAGATTCCTAAGACTACTACTTAAAAAGGGTTTGGTTCCAGCACATTGATTATGTCATTTCTTTAATCACATCTTTGTTAATGCCACCCAACATAAAACGCTTTAAACTTGGTCCATTAAATTGGTGTCCGTTCAATGCACCTCCATGCTCTGCATGATTCTCGATGCCTTTTGAGAACCATTCAACGAATTGCTCATGTCTATCAAATAATGTTTTTATAATAAAATGAAGCAGTGCCCAAAGTTTTTCCATGTTATTTTGAATAGCAGTTCCAGTAAGCAAGAGACAATTTCGGCAGTTAAAACTAAGGATATTTTTTTCCACCCTAAACTGTATGCGTATGCACTTGTAATGGCCTGAGCTTCATCTAAAGTCATATATTACCATTAACTCGTTTAAGGACTTCTCATCAGTTACTAGTAGCTGGTAACTTGTAATGAATATCTGGCAACTTACTTCAAACGATAAAGTTGATTAGGGTTTAACGGATAATATTCAAATCGGGGCAGAAATTGCTAATTTCATCAACCCAATTATTCAACACAGGAGTAGGTGCAACCACAAAATGATGTCCCCATATATTATTTAATTCAGCTAAATGAGCCAAAAATGCAATAGATTGGATCGTTTTGCCCAAACCCATCTCATCAGCTAGGATGCCATTCAGTCCGGATTAAGCAAGTCCATGTATGTCATGAAATGCAGTCGACGAAGGGGTATTAGACGATTGGTTTGATGAATATTTTATTGGTAGAAAAGGAGAAGCATCCATGGTTGATATTGCACAGAAGGATATTTTATGTTTCAAACTTTCAAAGCCCTCAAACCCTAGATACCAAGTCTTACATACAATGGGACGTCTGTCCATTTGTACTCAGGAATTGCATCTGAGATTTCATTTATGAAGTGCTAAACAAAGGAAGTGCACTGAATTCTTGACAAGATTATCATACTGAAAAAGAAAAAAACCTAGTTAAACTTGGTAACACTTACCCTAACCCTAGCGACTAGAAGATTTCCATGTGCACTTAAGTCTATGTGGAATAGGATTTCATGCTAGCGGAAATAAGTGTGGATCTGAACTTTTAAACTCTCAAACTAAGACATCAAGATTGTAAATTGAGATTAGTACCCCAAAGATGGCAGGTCATTCACTTTATTAGTAGGTCGTTGAACCGGCTAATGCATCCATTGATCTATCTCACACATCTAGACCATGAAGCTAGCTCGACATGACATTATTCACATTATTTCATGTGGTTTTGCAGAAATTATTGATCGATTTTCTGTGGAATATGTATGTATGCGCTCCCAATAGGTGTCAAAGTTACATAACTAACCCTTGAGGAGGGAAGGTTTGTGCAGGAACCCTTATTGATCAACGATTTGCTAAAAAAACACTGCATTATCTGGAAAATCTTGCTGGCAGTGGACAATTTGAATGTGAAATAAACAAGCAAGGTTTGTTTTAATTCCTTGCTTTATATGTTATTCATTTGCTCTATTTGTATAAGAGCATATGCACATTCTACTTCTAGATAGGTTTATGCCTAGGACCTTATGGATTGCGAATCTTACATTTTTATTGGGAAACAGGCCCTATTTTAGACTGCATTGGAATAAGAACTATGATCAGTGATTATAATAACCTAGATAAGAATTTTTGATAGTCTTCATGATGTTGGGATAACTTTAAGAAGACACTATGAGAGGACTTACTGGGCAGTGATAATGATAGAGATTAGTTATCATTGTCATTGGGAAAAATTGAAAAGATATATGATAACAACACTGGCCAAAAAAACGACGTTTATTAGGGTTTAATGGAAATGGAGAACAATGAATAATTAGGGTTTGGTTTGGTTTGAGAAGTTGAGGCCTCTCATGATTATGCTTACTAATTGCCCCATATTTTCCCAAAACCCTATAGTTTTTAATTATGGAGAAATAAGCCTGAGATATAGCAAGGTCTGCAAAAGTCTTGATTCAGATTTGTCGTTGCTCTGTATGAAGTTATATAATTTTCATCATTGATTATATATGCTTTCGGTTGTCTTGTTGTTTTATGGTTTCATACTAAAATTTAAGCAGACTTTGTCATATATCAATACTGGTCACATTGTTGCATGGTAATTATTCTTTGGTTTATGGTTTATGAGCTTATGAATGAGCCCTGCCCAACATCCAAATATGCCTATATTTCCATTTCTGGAAGACTTACGGTACAGGAGATAATGAGGGGGACTCCCAGAAGTTAAAAGTTTCACTGCATTTAATGGATGAGATTTATTCTGGGGCTGGCGATTCTGGCCAATAGGAGGACAAAGAATGGTATTCCCCATCCAATTTGGATGTAAAGATGGCCATTTGCAGATTTTGGGGGGAAAGATCGTCTACGTCTGAAGGTTCTAGAGGTTGATTGAGGGCGATGATGTCTCAACTCAAATGAGGAAGAGCTCACCATCTCCTACCAATCACCATATCAGGGACTCCGACAAGCATCCATCGATGTTGTTAATGCCTGGTAAAAATTTTCGTATGTCTCACAAATGCATTATTGTTTTTCATCCAGCATTTATGGCCCATATAGCTTGAGTTGATGCAAGGATTCTACGATCCAGATGATGTTAGAAACCTATGGAACATATCATGGTTAGTGCACCACAACCGGAAACTGAATGTATTATCGTATGGAGCCAAGTATATTCGAACAGATCTTTAATTCAATCAGGATTCAGATATGGCACGTATTTGGCATTTGTTTGTGATGTTCAACTCTATAAATATATACTAACCAAAATCTATAAGCACGGGAGATCTGGTAACATGCCAATCTCAGAGTTTGACTCTTGTAAACAGCAAAGGAAAATAATGGTCACCCAGCCTCAAAATTGATTTAATCACTTGCTGCATGGTAGCGCTGTGTGATTTCATCAAGTCGTTGCATTGTTCTTGGGATTAGGTCACTGATAGCTTCAAAAAAAAAAATATCCAGAGGTAACAATTACAAAGTCCAGGCAATGGTGGATTAGCATATACCCGTTCTCTGCATATACTCTTGTAACTGTGGATAACTGGTGTAAATGAGGTAAGGGGTGACCAGATAGATAAAGTGCCAAGGGCAACTTGTAATGATTCACCAAATTGTAAGGCCAGTGGGTAAAACCAAAAGAGATGGAGGAATGTAATTACGAGAACAAAGACATGGTTTAAGAACGGACATTTTAGTTAATATATGAATAGGAAGTAAAGTGCCAAGACCCCATTGGATGTCTAAAGTATGCATGCATTTTAATAGTATGCATGTATTTTAATAGATATGCTTTGTGTTGTGACACAACACCCCTACCTGAGCAGATTCTGCTTGATCTCCCCGTTTAAGGATCGTTCTTAATCTCCTCTTCAATTCCTAGCTGGAATATTCACGCTTGTAACCACAGGTCCTTCTTAGGAGCTACACCTATGCAATAGTAGGCGTGAACTCTTACCCACTTGACCAGCTGATGTGACCTCAACCTTTTCCCGAAAAGGTATTTTGTGAATCGTGATTTCGGGGGTATTGGCGTGATACAACCCCAACACTCCACATCCACGAACCCCGAAACTCGATGTGGGACCTCTCTCCAAGACCATATCCGATGGTTCTGTGCCTTCTCCTTGATCGACGGCCCTTTGCATTTCGTGATGTCGAGACTATTTGTGTAACGCAAGCCCAATGCTCCAACTCCCGACTCCCAAAATGCCAAGATCCGAAATCAAGAGATCAACGACCCCCGTTGATCCAAATCCAACGGATACTATTCCTCCTGGGCTTGTGAATGCTGAAAGACTATCAACCTTATCCTTTTCGTTGATCCACTAGATCCAACGGTCCACGGAAAATCGGTAGTTCTCCTTCTAAGAATTTCAACCATTCGTTTAGACTCTTGATAACTCTTTTGCCAAAGAACTTGGTGTTCCTTCCTTCTGGACTCAAATCTGCGAGGTGACTCCAAACCCCGTCCTTCCTTTGAATACTCCGAAGTCTCTATCCTACTTGAGCTTACACTTTACTGAAATCTCAAGGGTTCAAAAGGATTCTTGCACGCACTCCTTGCGGCATTCACAGTAACCTCTGGCTATCAGAATTTCTCAGTTCTACGCACTCCTTGCAACAATAACTCTTCAACCATTCATTTGGATTGGAAAAGTCCACAACTTCAACTGGTCTGCACACTCCTTGCACAGCTCTGTGCACACTCCTTGCACAGCTCTGTGCTATACCTGTGCTTCTACTGATATGAGAACAACAATATCCATCCTGAGCTTCTCTGAGATAAAACTCAGAACTTGTCCACGCTTGTAGACCTTCATTGCACTTCTTGCAGGAATTCTCAAGACGAGAAACAATTGAAACTCATTCTCTCTCTCTCAAAGACTTCATACATTTAATCATGAAATCATACATACACACAACATTGAAACAAATGCATAACAGAACATATAAGCAAATTGTAGACATACCATTAAGAGACGCAAACAGTAATCACCACAACACCATGAAATTGAATTAAAGTCTTTTCATATTAATTCCATTGCTTATGTACATGGGTTCAAATAGCAATAGTTATTTGCTTATACAACCTTATGTTCTTCTCTACTCTCCTTTCTCTTGCTCTACAGCTCTCTAATTCTTACCAAATGAGAATAATTGATTCAATACAATACATGTGAGGGAAATTTCTAGAGTTTTCCCTCCTACAACTCTAAGCTATCAAATCGAAATAAAAGCTACAACTGCTTTACATTTAATACAATAAATGCCTCCAACTGACAGATGAGAGCTACGCTCAAGATCTGCATTACAACTCAAAACATAAATGTGAATGCATCCTTTCAAGATATTACATTAATGTCTTATCCTTTCAAATTCAAAATATCTCTAAAATGTGTGTTGGTGTGCATCCAACTATCCTCCACTTTTGTGCTTGCTTTGCTGGCTTGCTTACGATGCTCCTCCATCATACTCCCCTAGATGAAAAATTCATGAACTCATGTTCATGATCTCCTACACCGTATGTCGATGTTTCTGGATATTCGCTTTGTTTTACCAACTAGCATCCTCAATCGGGTGTCCTTTCCATTTGACCAAATACTCAAAATATGTTTTTCTCATGGTCTTTTTGTTAACTCTCTGATCAATGATCTTTTCCATCTGCAGATTTTCAGCTACAGGCATTTGTTTGACCCACTGAAATTCATGTTGAATCTCTTCCCCATCTACTTTATCTGCTCTATAAGGATACAGATCTGCTATGTTGAATATGGGTGATATGCCCACACCATCTGGCAATTCTATCTCGTAAGCATTTGCTTCGGATTTCCTTATGATTTTACATGGCCCTATCTTTTTCATCTTCAGTTTATTATACGTTCCCCTTGGGAACCTTTCTTTTCTCAGATGCGCTAAGACTAATTCTCCCACTTCGAACTAAAGTTCTCTTCTATGCTGATCTTCTCCAACCGCAAATCCATTCGCATCACATCTCACTTGGATTGTTTTACTGAAGTCTGGAAGAACCAGAATTGGTTGTTCAGTTATCTTCTCCTTCAACAAATTAAAACTTTTCTCTACTTCCTCTATCCAATGAAAAGATTTATGTCTTTTCTTGACTGTCCATCATTGGTGCAAAAATTCCACTAAAATTCTTGATGAACGTCCTGTAAAAATTGGCTAGTCCATGGAAGCTTCTGACTTCAAAGATCTTCTTCGATGATGGCCATTCTTTGATTGCATTTACCTTCTCAGGATCCATCTTCAACTCATTCGAAGAGATAAAAAAACCTAAATAAACCACTAAACCTCTGGATTTTGGCCCTTACCCTAAACCTATCCCTGTCTTCTTTCATTCACGGCTCGTCAAGCCTAATAAAGACAACTGTGCCCTATTTCTTCCAGTAGCATTCCAGTAGTAATAGAACTGCCTTTACAATGGGCTATTGAAAGTAAGGGACCAATTAAGCTCTGTCTGAAGCCCCGACAAGCACGTAAGGAAACGACACGGTTGGACCCTTCCCACATGGATGGTGAAACTGAACCGTTCCCAACTTTTTGTTGGTTTCTACTACTATAAGATGTATGGGTTGAAGCCGCCCCAAGCTCAACCGCAAGAGGATAAACTATTTATGGGGCATCATTTTTATAGGATCGGTAAACTCCTTTGTTTGGTAGTTATTGATGCGACTCCCTGCTGCATTAAAATAACAAACACTAGATGACTTCTTCAGATTTATTAGCAATTTCTCTTGCTGCAACCTCTTGATTACTAGAGTTAGGTGTCTCAAATGTTCGTCCTCAGTCTTACTGAAGATCAATATATCATCAAGATACACAATTACAATTTTTCCAATGAAATCCTTCAAGACTTCATTCATCAATCTCATAAAAGTACTTGGTGCATTCGTCAAACCAAATGGCATGGCAAGCCATTCATACAACCCTTTATTTGTCTTGAATGTTGTCTTCCATTCATCACATTCCCTCATCCTAATCTGAGGATATCCACTTTTCAAATCAATCTTTGAAAAAAATTTGCTCCATTCAAGCAATCCATCAAGTCATCCATTCTCGATAAAGGAAATCTATATCTGATGGTGATTTTGTTTATATCCCTCGAGTCTGTACACATTCTCCATCCACCATCCTTCTTTGGACTTAACATTGTTGGTACAATGACTCAAGCTTTCTCTAATCAACCCTTTGTCCATCAAATCTTGGACTTGCTTCTTGAATTCTTCATTCTCCTACGGCGTTAATCTATATGCTACTTTGTTTGGAAAACTTGCTCCTAGTATAAGGTCAATGTGACGGCTTATACTTCTGATGGGCGGTAACGAACAAGGTAAATCGTTCACCACTATATCATCAAAATTTTCCAGCAGTTCCTGAATTTCCTTCGGTAGATCATATATCGAAGTACTAGTCAAAATGACTCTAGGTTTCCTTACCACAACAAACTACATGTCTTCTTCTTTCTTGACTTCATCAAGAAGTTCCTTCCCACTCATGAGAAATATAGTGTTGTTTGTCTCTACATTCACCTTCTTGTCTTTGATTGGCAGCGACATATGTGTTCTACCATTTTTCTCTAAGGTGTATGTGTTTTTTCTCCCATCATGAACAAAATTTATGTCATATTTCCACGGTATTCACAACAAAAGATGACATACGTCCATGGGAATAACATCACATAAGATCTCATCTATGTAACCCCCTATCTTAAATTCAACTAAACATTGTTTAGTGACAGTTACCTGATATCCTTTTTGCAACCACGAGACCTTGTATGGGCTTGGATGTGCAACCATCTCCAATTCCATCTTCTCCACCATTTCTATGGATACTAGTGATCCAGAATCGGATCCAGGAGGCTTCCCAGGTCCAGAAAAGGCTCAAAAATGAAATTTCTCAGAATCACACGAAACCAATTCCATTTTGACCATCTTGTCGCATTGATTCTTGCCATATATTTACTTTCTCAAACAGGTGTCATATGCGAAAGTTATCACTCTAATCGTTTTCCCAAACAACTAAAAAGTCAACAGTCAAACTGACAAAAACTCAATGCTGGCATCACCATGCTGATGTAAGCATATTGACATGTAGCAACACAACAGTGGGGTGACTGGACAGGGACAGGGACCAATACCATGTTGACACGTGGCATCAGAGAACAACAAATGGTGGGGTTCTGCGTGGCACCCATTGGTTGGCTCGTTGGTTGTGTGCAAAATTTTTGGAGTTAGTAGGAATCAAACCCCGAACCTCTCCACAGAGTTCCGCAACTTAACAAATGAATAAATGCCAATGCGCCATATGTGTTACTTGTTTAATTAAACCCACATTGAAATTTAAATGTTGTAATGTATTAATGTATGGGCAGAAAGGGGTTCGGGATAAGCCCCAACCCATGGTCTCTTTTGCACTTATGACCATGATGGATAAGGGCGCAGGTGCCACTCCTTTAAGTCAACCAAGCGCGCAAGTGTAGCACCCATCACCATGTCTATCGAGCTGAAACCAAGGGGATAGGAACACCAAAAGAGCGCGGTCCTATCACCATAACAACTATGTGACCATATGTTTTGGGATAGGAGCTAGCGCACAACCCTTTCAGCAGGCGTTTGGCCACCTTTTATGCATGTGACCTTAATCTGGAGTGCGCAACCAGCCCTCGGGGCTATTTTTTGAAATTTTGTTATACAGGTGGGTTTTTAACTATACAGTATGGATTTTATTGATTTTTATGTCTATTAATGGAGGATTTGGCCCATTTTTGGGAGATATTGGGCTCTTTTTGAGCCTAGATTTTGGGAGGAAGTTGGGGAAGGATAACCAACTTCAGATCTATATAAACCAAGCTTGTTTGAGGCCATGGGGGATAGTCAGAGAAGAGTTATGTTGAAGCAAAGCCAAGCCAAAGCCATTTTTTATGCAGGGAAGTTGTTGAGGAGACCTTTGCGGGCCATTTCCGGGAGCTACACTCAGTATTTTTCAGTGTCGTCAATTAGGTAGGATTTCTGAGGTCGAGCAAAACATAGTGAGACCAGTATGGGATCCATTTGATGCATTTTTTCTGTACTTTGCAAGCATTGAATAATTAATAAAGAAGCCTCCCCCACTGAGACAAAGGCCCGGAGACGTAGGCAATTTTGTGTCGAACTTTGTTATCACTTCTCTTGTTATGGTTTGTTGTTCTTATTGCTTCAATTCAGATCTGTAAAAAATTTATGGATTCTATGCTTCTTCATTAAATTCTTCCTCTTTCATTCAACTTCATAAATGGTTAACATGCAAATAATAACTCAACCACAGTCATTAAAAGATCTTTTCGGATCAAGTTGTATCAGAGCTAGTTGACATTTGGATTTGAGTTTTGCATGTTAACTAGGGAAAAGCTACAACATGGTGAAGGCGAGCTTGTTGCAGAGAATCCATTAATTGGATTGAGAAAAAGAGATTCTCACAGGGAGAAGATGGCATCGGAAGAGGGACTTTCTCTTGATGAGAAGGAGTTTCAAAATAAATTCATTTCTATGTCGGAGATGGTGAAAGTTTTGTACGAGAATTACTTGGAGCGAAAGAGACCAGTTCTTGGGAAATCTTCAAAGGGTAAAAGTGAAGAGGAAGAGGATCCTCCTCAGATTCATCCTTCACCTCCATCATCACCTCCTTCTTCTCCTTCTTCTTCAAGTTCAAGTTCTAAATCCAATGCAAAGAAACATGTTCATAAACATAAGAATGAAATGCCATTGTTAAAACTTGATGTTAAATTTTAGTTACCCATATATGATGGTGAAGTAAATGTAGAGAAACTTGAAAATTGGGTCAGGCATATGGAGGTTTACTGCAATGTGCAACAGATCAAGGATGAGGCCACACAAATCAAGTTGGCATCTTTGAGACTTTCAGGAACAACTCTCATATGGTGGCAAAGCAAGTTGCAAAATGGAACACAACAAGTTGGTAATGTATTTCCATCATGGAAAAGTTTTATTTCTGCACTTAGGAAGCAATTCTATCCTTTGGGTTATAAATAAAAAGAATTAATTGAATGACAATATTTAAAACTAAGAAAAGAACAAACAATGCAAGAGTATACATATGGCTTTCGAAAAATGGCATTGATGTTAGATATCCCTTTACATACACATGAAACCCTTATAAAGTATATAGGAGGTTTACTTACACATATTAGAAATATTGTATTCACGTTTGGACCCACTAACCTTGACGAGGTTTATGTTAAAGCAACATATATTGAAGCAGGGAAAGCAGGTGTATCAGGGGAATCGTCTTTCAGGAAAGAGGACAAGAGGAAATGGCATGGCAAGAATTCAAATGTAGTGGCAAGGAAGGAAGGGAAGCCCTCTTGCAAACATTGCAAGAAAGAGGGGCATGATGAGGACCTTTGTTGGCAGTTGCATCCCGAGAAGAGGCCAAAGTGGTTCAAGGAAAGGAAAGGGAAGCAAACAGTTGCAGCAACAACAAGACCCACAGACTTGGGATGGGATTCAGGTGATGAATATAAGGTCTCATTGGTTGGTATGACAGTTAAAATTGGTAAAGGCATTGATTGTAGAAGTAACTTGTTTCATATAAGGACAATCATGTGACACACTAATATAGACACATTAATCGACAGTGGAACTCAATCTAATCTAATCTCAGAAGAATTGGTTAAAGAATTGGGGTTAAAAACACAAGTACATCATAAGCCTTACACACTTAAATGGATAAGAAATCATCATCAAATGCACATAACAAAGCAGTGCACAATCAAATTATCAATTTCATCTAAGTAGGTGGACGAGGTAACATGTGATGTAGTGCCATTAAGAGAATGTGGAATGGTCTTAAGTAGTCCATATTTATATGATTGAAAGGAAATCTTCTACAGGACAAAGAATAAATATCAATTAACCAAAACAGGTTAAGATTATGTGGTTCGTGCTCATCATGTTAAGGAAAATAAAACACTTCAAACAATGGAACAATTAAAGAAGGCAGTTCAAGCAAGAAACAAACCAATAACTGTTTCAAATGAAGTAATCGATCTTAAGCAAGAACATGACATGATTGTTGAATGGAAAATCAATCATAGGATGCTTCAAGATAAGCTCATGTCATGCAACTATTCCAAGTATATCAGCTCATTTGCAGTCATATTTTTTATGCTATCATTAACAATGTTGTTTACATGGATGATAGTGGCTTCAGTGAAATGTGACAGGGTTCAAATGGCTAGCAATATGCTGCTAGTTGTCATGATTGTGTTACAGTTGATCTTGATGAGACAGGTGCACAAGACAGAGTTTAGAGATAGAGGAAAATTTGGGTGGCCAATCCCGAGCTTGTTGACTAGTCAGTAACCTTTTGGGGACCAAAAGGTCCTTCAGTGGGGAGGTGTGATCCAGAATCAGATCCAAGAGGCTTCCTAGGTCCAAAAAAGGCTCAAAACTGAACGTTCTCAGAATCAAACGAAACCAATTCCATTGTGATCATCTCGTCGCGCTGATTCCAGCCATATATTTACTTTCTCAAGCAGGTTCTGTATGTGAAAGTTAACGCACTCTGATCATTTTCCCAAACAGCTAAAAAGTCAACAGTCAAATTGGAAAAAAGTCAATGTTGACGTCAGTATGACATCACCATGTTGATGTAAGCATATTGACATGTGGCAGCACAATAGTGCGGTGACTGGACAGTGACAGGGACCAATAGAATGTTGACACGTGGCATCGGAGAACAACAAATGGTGGGGTGCCACGTGGCCCAGACATGGGTTGCCACATGGCACCCATTGGTTGGCTCGTTGGTTGTGTGCAATTTTTTTTGAGTTAGCAGGAATCGAACCCTAAACCTCTCCATAGAGTTATGTAACTTAACAAATGACCAAATGCCAATGTTCCATACGTGTTACTTGTTTAATTAAACCCACATTGAAATTTAAATGTTGTAATGTATTAATGTATGGGCGGAAAGGGGCTGGGGATAAGCCCCAGCCCACGATCGCTTTTGCACTTATGACAATGATGGATAAGGGCACGGGTGCCACTCCTTTAAATCAACCAAGCACGCAAGTGTAGCACCCGTCACCATGTCTATCGGGCTAGGCACACCAAAACGGCGCGGTCCTATCACCATAACAACCACATGACCATATGTTTCGGGATAGGGGCCAGCGCACAACCCTTTGGGCTGGTGCTTGGCCACATTTTATGCATGTCACCTTAATCTAGAGCGCATGCCTAGCCCTAGTGGATTTTTTTAAATTTTGTTATACAGGTGGGTTTTTAACTATACAATATGGATTTTATTGGTTTTTATGTCTGTTAATGGAGGATTTGGCCCATTTTTGGGAGATATTAGGCTCTTTTTGAGCCCAAATTTTGGGAAGAAGTTGGGGAAGGATAACCAACTTCAGATATATATAAACTAGGATTGTTTGAGGCCATGGGGGATGGTCAGAGAAGATTTATGTTGAAGCAAATCCAAGCCAAAGCCATTTTTTATGCAAGGAAGCTGTTGAGGAGGAGACCTTTGCGGGCCATTTCTGGGAGATACACTCAGTCTTTTTCAGTGTCGTCATATGGGTAGGATTTATGAGGTCGAGAAATAAAAAATGATACCGGTATGAGATGCATTTGATGTACTTTTCTTGTACTTTGCAAGCATTGAAGAATTAATAAAGAAGCCTCCCCCACTGAGAGAAAGGCCCGGAGACATAGGCAATTTTGTGCCGAACTCCATTATCACATCTCTTGTTATGGTTTGTTTTTCTTATTGATTCAGTTCAGATTTGTAAAAAAAATTATGGCTTCTATGCTTCTTCATTAAATTCTTCCTCTTTCATTCAACTTCATAAATGGTTAATTAACACATGCAAATAATAACTCAACCACAGTCATTAAAAAATCTTTTTGGATCAAGTGGTATCAGAGCTAGTTAACATTTGGATTTGATTTTTGCATGTTAACCAGGGAAAAGATACAACGTGGTGAAGACGAGATTGTCGTAGAGAATCCATTAATTGGATTGAGAGAGAGAGATTCTCACAGCGAGAAGATGGCATTGGAAGAGGGACTTTCTCTTGATGAGAAGGAGTTTCAAAAAACTTTCCTTGCTATGTCGGACATGGTGAAAGTTTTGTATGAGGATTACTTGGAACGAAAGAGACCAGTTCTTGGGAAATCTTCAAAGGGAAAAAGTGAAGAGGAAGAGAATCCTCCTTAGATTCCTCCACCTCCATCATCACCTCCTTCTTCTCCTCCTTCTTCAAGTTCAAGTTCTAAATCCAATGCAAAGAAACATGTTCATAAACATAAGAATGAAATTCCATTGTTAAAACTTGATGTTAAATTTGAGTTACCCATATATGATGGTGAAGTAAATGCAGAGAAACTTGACAATTGGGTCAGGTAGATGGAGGTTTACTACAGTGTGCAACAGATCAAGGATGAGGCCACACAAATCAAGTTGGCATCTTTGAGACTTGCAGGAACAACTCTCATATGGTGGCAAAGAAAGTTGCAAAACGAAACACAACAAGTGGGTAATGTATTTCCATCATGGAAAAGTTTTATTTCTACACTTAGGAAGCAATTCTATCCTCTGGGTTATAAAGAAAAAATAATTAATTGAATGACAAGCTTTAAACCTAAGAAAAGGACAAACAATGCAAGAGTATATAGATGGCTTTCGAAAAATGGCATTGATGTTAGATATCCCTTTACATACACAAGAAACCCTTATGAAGTATATAGGAGGTTTACTTGCACATATTAGAAATATTGTATTCACGTTTGGACCCACTAACCTTGATGAGGTTTATGTTCAAGCAACATATATTGAAGCAGGGAAAGCAGGTGTATCAGGGGAATCGTCTTCCAGGAAAGAGGACAAGAGAAAATGGCATGGAAAGAATTCAAATGCAGTGGCAAGGAAGGAAGGGAATCCCTCTTGCAAACATTGCAAGAAAGAGGGGCATGATGAGGACCGTTGTTGCCAGTTGCATCCTGAGAAGAGGCCAAAGTGGTTCAAGGAAAGGAAAGGGAAGCAAACAGTTGCAACAACAACAAGACCCACAGACTTGGGATCAGATTAAGGTGATGAATCTAAGGTCTCATTGGTTGGTATGACAGTTAAAATTGGTGAAGGCATTGATTGTAAAAGTAACTTGTTTCATATAAGGACAATCATATGAAACACTAAGGTAGACACATTAATTGACAGTGGATCTCAATCTAATCTAATATCAGAAGAATTGGTTAAGCAATTGGGGTTAAAAACACAAGTACATCATAAGCCTTACACACTTAAATGGATAAGAAATCATCATCAAATGCACATAACAAAGCAGTGCACAATCAAATTTGCAATTTCATCTAAGTATGTGGACGAGGTAACATGTGATGTAGTGCCATTAAGAGAATGTGGAATGGTCTTAGGTAGTCAATATTTATATGATCGAAAGACAATCTTCTACCAGACAAAGAATCAATATCAATTAACCAAAGCATGTAAAGATTATGTGGTTCATGCTCATCATGTTAAGGAAAATAAAACACTTCAAACAATGGAACAATTAAAGAAGGCAAATCAAGCAAGAAACAAACCAATAATTGTTTCAAATGAAGTAATCGATCTTAAGCAAGAGCATGACATGATTGTTGAATGGAAAATCAATCATAGGATGCTTCAAGATAAGCTCATGTCGTGCAAATATTACAAGTATATCAACTCATTTGCAATCATCCTTTTTATGCTATCATTAACAATGTTGTCTAAATGGATGATAGTAGCTTCAGTAAAATGTGACAGGGTTCAAATGGCTAACAATATGCTGTCAGTTGTCATGATTGTGTTACAGTTGATCTTGATGAGACAGGTGCACAAGACAGAGTTCAGAGATAGAGGACAAGTTGAGTGGCCTATCCTATCTTGTTGACTGGTCAGTAAACTTTTGGGGACCAAAAGGTCTTTCAGTGGGGATGTGTGATCCAGAATCAGATCCAGGAGGCTTCCTAGGTCCATAAAAGGCTAAAAAATGAAGTTCTCGTAATCAGGAAAAACCAATTCCATTGCGACCAGCTCATCATGCTAATTCTGGCCATATATTTACTTTCTAAAATAGGTGTCGTATGCGAAAGTTATCGCACTTTGATCGTTTTCCCAAACGGCTAAAAAGTCAATAGTCAAACTGGAAAAAAGACAATGCTGACATCACCATTTTGATGTAATCATATTGACATGTGGCAGCATAGCAGTGGGGTGACTGGACAGTGACAGGGACCAATATCATGTTGACACATGGCATTGGAGAACAACAAATGGTGGGGTGCCACGTGGCCCAAACATGGGTTGCCATGTGGCACCCATTGGTTGGCTTGTTGGTTGTGTGAAAAAACTTTGGAGTTAGTAGGAATCGAACCCTAAACCTCTCCACAAAGTTCTGCAACTTAACAAATGACCAAATGCCAATCCTCCATACGTGTTACTTGTTTAATTAAACCCACATTGAAATTTAAATGTTGTAATGTATTAATGTATGGGCGGAAAGGGGCTGGGGATAAGCCCCAGCCCACAGTCTCTTTTTCACTTATGAACACGACGGATAAGGGTGCATGCACCACTCCTTTAAATCAACCAAGCGCGCAAGTTTAGCACCCTTCACCATGTCTATCGGGCTAGGTGCACCAAAAGGGCGCGGTCCTATCACCATAACAACCACGTGACCATATGTTTCGGGATAGGGGCCAACGCACAACCCTTTGGGCTGGCGCTTGGCCACCTTTTGTGCATGTGACCTTAATATGGAGCACATGCCCAGCCCTAGGGACTATTTTTGAAATTTTGTTATACAGGTGGGTTTTTAACTATACAGTATGGATTTTATTGATTTTTATGCCCGTTAATGGAGGATTTGGCCCATTTTGGGGAGATATTGGGCTCTTTTTGAGCCCATATTTTGGGAGGAAGTTGGGGAAGGATAACCAACTTCAGATCTATATAAACTAGGCTCTTTTGAGGC
Source organism: Picea engelmannii (assembly GCA_009831015.1). Lineage (NCBI taxonomy): Eukaryota > Viridiplantae > Streptophyta > Pinopsida > Pinales > Pinaceae > Picea > Picea engelmannii. The sequence continues at coordinate 636,871 of ML777629.1, read as the reverse complement.
CATGGGGGACAGTCAGAGCAAAGTTATGATGAAGCAAAGACAAGCCAAAGCCATTTTTTATGCAAGGAAGCTATTGAGGAGGAAACCTTTGCGGGCCATTTCCAAGAGATACACTCAGTCTTTTTCAGTGCCGTTAGTTGGGTAGGATTTCTGAGGTCGAGAAGAAAAAGGTGAGACTAGTATGAGATCCATTTGATGTACTTTTTCTGTACTTTTCAAGCATTGAAGAATTAATAAAGAAGCCTCCCCCACCGAGACAAAGGCCCAGAGACGTAGGCAATTTTGTGTCGAACTCCATTATCACTTCTCTTGTTATGGTTTGTTGTTATTATTTCTTCAGTTCAGATTTGTAAATTTTTTTATGGCTGCTATGCTTCTTCATTAAATTCTTCCTCTTTCATTCAATTTCATAAATGGTTAATTAACACATGCAAATAATAATTCAAACACAATCATTAAAAGATATTTTCGGATCAACTAGATTATTTGTGCTTCCACTATCCACTATCACCTTGCATACCCTATCCTTGGTCTTACAAGAAGTTCTAAACAAACTGTTTTTCTGGACTGGATTCTTTGCCTCCTTCTCTAGTTTCAAGAGAATTTTCCTCATCATTAAATATCTTTCACCTTCTGCATCTTCTACCTCAACATTTTGTCTTTGCGCTTCTAAAATGTGAGCTTCTCCTCCTCCATCTCTTTTTCTATTAGGAAATTCAAAATATTTGTGTCCGATCTTTCCACAAACAAAACAATTTATTTCACCTCTTCTACCTCTGCCTCTTCCTCTTGATCGAGGAAAAGTGTCTTATCGGCATATTGTCCTCCTTGTGAACTTCCTCCTCTTTCTGGGTGATTATGAGGTTTCTTTTCTTCATCTTTGGGCTTTTGTAACTTGTCTTGGGCAATTTCTTTGCCTCTTCTTTGAATTCTACCTTTGCCCCTTTGGCCTTTCTTTCAGGCCAATTTTTCTTCTTCTTTCAGAGCTATCTGATAAGCATCTTCTACATTCTGGATAGTCACCATGCTCATCTCATCCTGAATGTCATATCTCAGACCATTCATGTATCTGTCGACCTTGTCATCATCACTCTCGTGATGACCAGCTCCGATGGTCAATCAGTAAAAATCGTCATTGTATTCCTTCACTGTCATCCCCTTTTGTCTCAAATTCTACATTCTTCAAAACAGGTTAATTTGATAATCTATGGGTATAAATTTGGCTTTCATTTTTGCAACCATCATGTCCCAGTTTTTAATTTTTTCTTTCCTTTGCAACACCTGTCAACCTGCAGTTCATCCCACCACAGTGTTGCATGCCCTTTCAGTCTATTGAAAACATGTTTTACTTTCCTATCTTCTTCGATATATTCATACTCGAAGTATTTATCCAGAGCTCTAAACCAATCTAGCAGCTCCTCAACGTCTAAGTTTCTTTCATACATCGGAATGTCCATTTTTTCTCTAGCCCCTATTCTTGCAACAGCTTTGAAAAGACGTTCTTCTGTAGCATCTTCTACTGCAACTTCTTCTTCGGCTCCAACCTCATTTTTCACTTTAGGACTCATTGACATCTATTGTATCAATAGCTCGACTCTGTGTTGTCTCCATAGCATCTAATCGAGCACAAAGTTCTCTCATTTCCCTTTCCACAGATGGATTGGGCATTGGTATGTCTTGACGTCTTCTGGGCGACATTGTTTAAATCGATTCCACAAAGAATTCAAATCACAACTTGCCTTTTGTCTCCCTTGCTTACATAAAACAATGATTGTAAGCTTTGATACCACTCTGACGCAACACCCCTACCTCAGCAAGTTCTGCTTGACCTCTCGGTCTAAGGATCATTCTTAATCTCCCCTGAACCGAAATGGCTCTTTGATTCCCAGCTAGAATCTTCACACTTGTAACCACATGTCCTTCTTAGGAGCTACACCTATGCGAACGAGCAGTAGGAGTGAACTCTTACCCACATGACCAACTGATGTGACCACAACCTTTTCCCGAAAAGGTATTTCGTGAATCACGATTTCAGGGCTATTGGCATGATACAAACCCAACACTCCACATCTACGAACCCTGAAACCTGATGTGGGACCTCTCTCCAAGACCAGATCTGGCGATCTTATGCCTTCTCCTCGATTGATGACCACGATGGTGTCACGACTTCATGTTTCTTGATGTCGGGACTATTTGTTTAATGAAATCCCAATGCTCCAATTCCTGACTCCCGAAATGTCGAGATCCAAAATCAAGAGATCAACGACCCCCGTTGATCCAAATCCAAAAAATACTATTCCTCCTAGGCTTGTGAAAACTGAAAGACTATCAAACTTATCCTTTCCGTTGATCCATTGGATCCAATGGTCCACGGTGAATCGGTAGTTCTCCTTCTGATAATTTCAATCATCCATTCGGACTCTTGATAACTCTTCTACCAAAGAACTTGGTGTTCCTTCCTTCTGGACTCAAATCTGTGAGGTGACTCCAAACCCCGTCCTTCCTTCAAATCCTCGGAAGTCTCTATCCTTCCTGAGCTTACACTTTACTGAAATATTAAGGGTTCAAAAGGATTCTTGCACGCACTCCTTCGACATTCACAGTAACCTCTAGCTATTGGAATTTCTCAGTTCTACGCACTCCTTGCAACAGTAACTCTTTAACCATTCACTTGGGTTGGAAAAGTCTGCGACTTCAACTGACCTATGCACTCCTTGCACAAATCTGTGCTATACCTACTGTAGTGTCCCCAAGGCCGAGTCCTGTTACAGATCATATATGCAATGAATTGTAAATGTGTTCTATAGGCTGGTAAGCCAAGTTTTGTATAAGCTGGAAGGATTATGTGTTTGTTAGGCCAGGAAGCCTAAGTGTTTGAAGGTTAGGAGCCTGCTGTTGTACTTGTATGTATGCAGAATAATCAATAAAATATAAACACTTCCAGGTGCAGACCAACCACGATGAATGAGTGATGGGGGACTGAGCGTCCATAGAGTGGGCAAGGAACTAGGGGCTAGAAGGTGGGAAAGGGGCTGAGTGAGGAGCCTAGGGGCTTAAACCTAGAAATAATATTTTAATATTGTTTCAAAAGATATGTGCATCATATGTATTTATCCTAAGTACTTTTGGAATGACACGTGATTTCCCAAGTGGTGGGAGGAAGGCGTACGGATGGAATGCATGTAGTTCCCAGGGTGACAAGTGTCAACCCTGGTGCATGCAAATAAAACAGACGAAGTAAGTTGTGGGGGGGGGTTCTCAGCCATTCGATCCAACTTCCCTGAGCGAGAGCCGAGTTGGGAAGCCAGTATGCAAGAATACCCTCGTACAAATCCCGAAACTAGAAAACCGTGAGACCCTATGACTGGAATGTCTGTGTCTGATTCTGAGAAATCTCATGCGTATAACCCCAGTCTACGAGAAGCCTGTGTTGATTTCGGGGAAGAATATTTGCTTGTTCGGGAAAGATGAGTGAGCCTATGCGAGCATTCCCTGTTCCGAAACCGTGACTGTGAAGCCATCCTGTGATTGCCGAACCAGTTTTTGGAAGGCCTGTGTCTGTTTTCCCCATGGGTTTTTGTGACCACGCAGTTCTGGACTGCGTGAGGCTTGTTGGCCTGTGAGTGACTCCTCTAGGTGAGAGAGTGCGCAGAGGAAGGAGATAACTCGTAGAAGGAACCCTGTAGCTGCTACAGAACCGGAGACTTTCGGTCCGGTCTGTTCTTGTAACCCAAGGTAAGGGAGACTGGCAGCCGAAGGACTGTCCAGGTGACAGAGAAGGTGCACTCTCCTGGGGTGGAACAGGCATGTGGGGAATGAGGGTCTGTGGGCAGTGAGCGTGGGAGATTCCTGGGAGATCTTCTTCCTGGTGGTTGTGTATGATTGTTTTCCCTGTAACCTCAGCCTGAGTCTGGATTCCTTACCCTGGGGTGGAGCTCAGTCCCAGCTTGGGGGTGACCTACTGTTGAGATGATGAACAGTGTGGTCTAAGGCTGGGAGGTTCGTGGAAGGCCTTCACTTGGTTGGTGATTTCTACAGCTGTTAAAAGATAAGTATTTTGAATTATGCTTTAATCATGTTGTGTATGACCATGTTGTTTATGTATCATGTTTTCTGTTGTGTAAATGAATTACTGTTGAATGCTATGGCTTGTTTAATTGCAGCAGTCACTTATATATTTTACTCTGAGATTTAAGTGTGTTTAATTGTTTAAATGCATGTGCTTATAATGTCTGTATGAATTATGTAGAAATTCATGTATAGAATGGTAACTGAGAGGTTTGGAAACCTCGGTAGTGAAAAGGTACACTACAAATTGGTATCAGAGCTAAGGTTTCGACACTAAGCCTAGATGGGCCAGTGGAGCGGTCTTTGGACTAAGAATGCGAGGATAAATTGTGTTTGGAGGACCAATTTCGGACGTTGGTTTGTTCTAATGTGTCAAGTAGTTGGTTGACCGCGCTTACAAGCTCAGGAGGTATAGCGGTGCTACGAAACCGCAGCTGGTGTGGTCTATGGCCATGGGGAGACAGGTCTCTACACCAATGGTGTTAGAACCATAGGATCTGTTTGGGAGGGAAGGCGAACCCTTGTAACCGTCAGATCTGGAGAATGTGCACAAGGTTTAAAGCCTTTGGATACTGCACAGGAGGTTACGGCCACACCAGGAGTCTAAACTCGGGGGGATCGTGAGTCGTAAGATCACTGTGGGATTACCCGTCAACCGTCCGAGTTGACAGAAGTTGCACAGGGTTTAAGTCCTCATGGGTAGAGGAGAAGTCCCGGAGAGGCGTCGGGATATTGAAATCCTCGGGGAATCAAAAGTCCCGAAGTCCCAAGATTGAATCGGGATCGTCCATTGTTTGTGGACGCATGGCAGTAATCCAAACAATCAAGAAAGTCCTGATAGAAGAGTCATCCATCAAAAATCGGGATTCAGGAAATCAAGAATCGCAGGGACGAGGAGTCCATGCATTGTGAAACTCCGAACCCTGAAACCCCGATGAGCGGTTTGATTATGGTCACAAGGTAGAGGTCACATGGACCTCGGCATAGCCGAGGGGGATAAGGCAAAGGCGCATTGGGAATCCTGTGGTCGAGTGTTTTTAAACAATTGAAACCTCGAAACCCCGACATAATCAGAGCCGTCCATCTGAAGGACAGGTGTCAGCAGATCTCGAGGAGCTGGAGATCTGTGCCATCGGAGGAAATCCCGACAGAAGAGTTGTGTGGACCACACTTGGAACTAGTGGAGGACAGGTGCCAGCAGCCTGGGCAGAGTCGGAAATCGACATATCATAATTCCTAAGGACAAGGAACTCGAGACCTTTCAAGTCCCAAACCTCGGAGGAAATCGGGACCGTTCATTTAGTGGACATGTGGCAGAGATCTGCACCATCGAGGAAAGTCCCGACAAGGAGTAAAATCATCGGCATTTGGAATTCATCGGGATATCGGGAATCCCGGTGACAAGTGATTCATACACTTTGAAATCGTGATCCGCGAAACCTCGATCAGTGGGGAATAGTTGTCAGCTGGACGGAGGTCAAATCTTATCGGGAAATCGGGGATTCCGTTGTCAAGAGTTTTGTCACATTTCGATTCGTGAAACCCCGAACCCCGATAAGGGAAAAGGTCGGGGTCACGAGTCAGCGATCACATGGTTTAGAGCCATAGCAGGGGCTAATGCGTAAAGGAACGCGTTGGGAGTCGGAGGATCGTAAGTCTTGGGGTAGAGTGTTTTACGACATCGTAAACCCCGTAGCCCCAACATGAGGTAGGACTATAGTCCCGGGAAATTGTGGTCACATTGGCCAGGGCTTAGCTTGGAGGGCTAAGGCATATCGGGGATCGAAGAATCGGGGGTTGCGAAGACATGCGCCTGTTGAAAGCACAAGTGACGAAACTCTGATAGGAGTAGTCACAAGAGGGAGACGGCCATGGTCGTGGCGCATGGTCATATGCGTCAGGAGCTAGGCTCAGGAGGGCTAGCACGTAAAAGGGGTCATCGGAGATCAGGAATCCAAGAGGACAGTGACCCTCGACATCAAGAATTGCAAAAACTCGAAACTTGAAGTCCCAAAATAACTGGAATTGAAGTTTCAGACACCCGAAAAACACAGAGCCAGACAGAGCTCAGAAAACTTTGTGAAGTTGAAATGTCTTTCGTTCTTGTTCATATTAATTATGAATGTTGTGGATTGTTCATGAAGTTTAATGGCCGGAAAAATTTTGAATTCAATTGCACAGTGCATGTGCAGATTTCAACGAAGGCCAAAACTCCAGATAATCAACGCCAAGTATGGAGTGGGTAAGAATGCAAATTGTCCCTGAAATAGAAGATGAACAGGAAGGAAATAATGTTAACCAGGGAGTCGAAGGATCGAACTCTAATGGGCATGGAAAAGAGATGGATAAGGAGGGACATATGATGAAAATCATTGAAGGGATACAAAGAGAGGCCAAGGAGCGTCAAGCTGATAGCCGAAAGCTCATGAAAGTCAAGGATTGGCAAGGGGAATTAAAATTAAAATTCTTGAAGTGTCTGGAAAGAATAGAGAAGAAACTTGAGAAGGGAAGAGACTCAGGTACGACAGAGAGTCGCAGAACTCATGGGAGAAGAAGAAGATTGAGGAGTGGTAGCCAACATCACATTCTCTCCCAAAGACATTCTAACAGTAAGACAAACAGTAGTTCAAGCCCATCACCTACCAAAAAACACCGAAAATCTGGAAGGGAGGAATTGAAAGGAGAGATGAAAAAAATTAAACCTCCAGCATTTGATGGAGAGCATAAGAAGGAGGAAGATGTCGAGACATGGTTTCTTGGCATGAAGAAATACTTCCAGCTGCAGAATTATTCTGCCCATGCAGAAGGAAGAATTGCAATGTACCAGCTGAAAGGAAAAGCTTCCATGTGGTGGGATCAGTTGGTGCAGGTGCAGCACATCAGAGAGAAAGAGGTCACTTGGAAGGAATTTAAGAGGTATTTCGAGAAGAAATACCTGACTAAAAGATACTATGACAAAAAGATGAAGGATTTCTTTGAACTCAAGTTGGGCGGTATGACCATTGATGAGTATGAACGAAATTTTTTGGAACTACTGAAGTATGTTCCATTCATTAAAGATGAGGCTGTTAAAATTCAGAGGTATCTGAGTGGATTGCCACCTTCCATTGGTGACAAGATTCAATATGATGATCCTAAGACTATGGAAGAAACAATAAGAAGAGAGAAATGCCTATATGAACAGCAAAGGGAAAAGCCTACCTTTCGGAAGGCTTGGGATAACCAGAAGAGGTTTAAGAAAGAACAGAGGCAGAAGGGAAGCAAGCCTTCCTTTTTCAGAAATAGTCCTTGGGGACAGTCATCTTTTAAACAACCCAGGAAAGTTGAAGGGAGTGAGCAGATACCAAAGCCTCCACCCATGGAGTGTTGGGGCTGTAAAGGGAATCATAGGTATAGAGACTGCCCCCACAGAAAAGACAAAGCAAGAACTGTCCATATTGTTCAGCAAGCTGAAACAGTGGAGGATATGGGTAGCAGAATGCCGAGGATCTACTCAGCCCTAGAAAATAAGCAAGAGGAATTTCAATCGCACATGATTGAAGTGGAAGGTATGATCAACAACCGACCACTTGTTATTTTGATTGATTCAGGGGCTAGCCATAGTTATGTAGATCCTAGGGTGGTGGAAAGTTTGCATCTAACGAAAAGAAAACATGAGAAGTCTTGGCTAGTGCAGTTAGCCACAGGGACCAAGAGGAAGGTCACTGAATTGGTTAAGTCATGTTCGGTGGACATGAAAGGAATGAGCACTAAGGATGAATTGAACATTCTACCTTTAGGATCATATGATTGCTTAATTGGGATGGACTGGTTGGACCAGCACCATGCCCTTCTGGATTGTCGTAACAAGAGATTCACATGTCTGGACGAAGAGGGAAATCAGGTAACAGTTCAAGGAATTCCCAGAGCCATGGCTGTGAGGGAAATCTCAGCTATGCAGCTGAAGAAATGTTACCAGAAAGGCTGTCAATTATTTGCATCTCGGGTGGAAGAAGCATTCCAAGATGTGATATCAAATTTGGAAGACCACAGGGTACTCAAAGAGTTTGAGGACGTGCTTCAGGAGGTGCCTGGACTACCTCTGAAGAGGGACATCGATTTTTCTATAAATCGGATGCCTGGAGCAGCTCCAGTTTCGAAAGCTCCTTATAGGATGAGCACACCAGAGATGAAAGAGTTGCAACTGCAGCTTGAAGAGCTACTAAAGAAAGGGCACATTCATCCCAACGTGTCACCGTGGGGAGCCCCAGTCCTATTTGTGAAGAAGAAAGATGGGACGATGAGGCTGTGCATTGACTTTCGACAGTTGAATAAAGTCACCGTCAAGAAAAAATATCCTCTACCAAGGATTGATGATCTTTTTGATCATTTAAAGGATGCGAAAGTAATTTCGAAAATAGATCTCCGATCTGGATATCATCAAGTGAGGATAAAAGATGAAGACATCAGCAAGACTGCCTTTAGAACAAGGTATGGTCACTATGAATTTAGAGTAGTGTTGTTTGGACTGTCCAACGCGCCTGCTGTCTTCATGTGCTTAATGAATGGAGTGTTCAAAAATTATTTGGATAAGTTCGTCATAGTCTTCTTGGACGATATCTTGGTGTACTCCAAGACAGAGGAAGAACATGAAAAACATCTTAGAATGGTGCTACAGGTGTTGAGAGAACACCAGCTGTACGCAAAACTGAGCAAGTGCTCATTTTACCAAAGGCAAATCCATTACTTGGGACACATTATACTAGAGGAGGGGATCGTTGTGGATCCTGAGAAGGTACAGGCCATTCAAGAGTGGCCAGCGCCAAGAAATGTGACATAAGTTAGATCCTTTATGGGTCTGGCAGGTTATTATAGGAGGTTCATAGTCGGATTTTCAAGGATAGCTCATGCTATCACTTCCTTGCAAAGGAAGGAGAAGAAGTTCCAGTGGACTAAACAATGTGAAAGCAGCTTCCAGCAATTGAAGCAGCTCCTCACTAGTGCTCCAATCCTAAAGATTGTTGATCCAAGTAAGGATTACGTAGTATGCACGGATGCGTGTAAGGAAGGGCTGGGAGGAGTTCTCATCCAAGAGGGATATGTGATTTGTTATGAATCCCAAAAGATGAAAGAGCATGAAAAGAATTATGCCACTCATGATTTAGAGCTGGCAGCAGTTGTCCATGCCTTGAGGAGATGGAGACATTACCTCATGGGCAAGAAATTCGAGTTGAGAACAGACCATAACGGTCTGACGTATTTATTTGATCAACCAACTTTAAATGCCAGGAAAATTAGATGGTTGTAATTTCTGTGCGAATACGACTTTGATATCAGGCATATCAAAGGGAAAGACAATAAAGTGGTTGATGCACTCAACAGAAAAGTGCATGAATTACATGCTACAACCATTAGCATGTACAGAACTGAGTTGAAAGACATAATTCTTGAAGCTGCAAATGCTGATTTGTAGTACAAAAGACTTGTATCAAAGCTACAACAACATGAGAAACCACAAACCAAGGAAAGTTACACCTTGGGAACTGATAGTTTGCTTCTGTAGAAAAACAGAGTGTATGTACCTAATGACTGAGCATTGAAGCTGGAAATTCTAAAAGAAATGCATAATGTGACTTATGCTGGTCATCCTGGATATCAGAAGACTATGGCAGTAGTCAAAATCCATTATTTTTGACAAGGTATGAAGAAGGAAATTGCTGAATACATCGCCAGATGTAT
>ML777629.1:602290-626366 GCA_009831015.1 Picea engelmannii | reverse complement strand
AGGCAGAAAAGTTACGCTGATAGTAACAGAACCCATAGAGAATTTAAAGTGGGTGACCATGTTTTCCTGAAAGTGAAAACTAACAGGAGTTCCCTGAAATTGGGAAGTTGCGCCAAGTTGGAAGCAAGATTTTGTGGGCCATTTGAGATCCTGGAAAGGATTGGGCTAGTTGCATACATGCTTGCATTACCTGCATCTATGATTGTACATAATGTGTTTCATGTTTCACTACTTAAGAAATATGTACCTGATGCTAATGATGTTATTGATTGGACTTTGATTTAGGTGGAACCAAAAAGTGTCCTGCAAGTGCATCCTGTGTGCATATTGGACAGGAAAAACAAGCATCTCCGGAATCGAGCTATAGGGATTGTAAAGGTCCATCGGACCTGGTACGGTCCTGAGGACGGGACATGGGAGCATGAAGAAGTTATCCGAGCAGAGTACCCGCATCTGTTTGAAAATTTTGAAGGACACACAGAGGCAGTGTAAGTTGCACTGAGGATAGTGCAAAAATAAGGGGAGGGGGATTGTAGTGTCCCCAAGGCCGAGCCCCATTACAGATCATATATGCAATGAATTGTAAATGTGTTCTATAGGCTGGTGAGCCAAGTTTTGTATAAGCTGGAAGGCTTATGTGTTTGTTAGGCCAGGAAGCCTAAGTGTTTGAAGGCCAGGAGCCTGCTGTTGTACTTGTATGTATGCAGAATAATCAATAAAATATAAACACCGCCAAGTGCAGACCGACCACGATGAATGAGTGATGGGGGACTGAGTGTCCATAGAGTGGGCAAGGAACTAGGGGCTGGAAGGTGGGAAAGGGGCTGAGTGAGGAGCCTAGGGGCTTAAACCTGGAAATAATATTTTAGTATTGTTTCAAAAGATATGTGCATCATATGTTTTTATCCTAAGTACTTTTGGAAGGACACGTGATTTCCCAAGTGGTGGGAGGAAGGCGTATGGATGGAATGCATGCAGTTCCCAGGGTGACAAGTGTCAATCCTGGTGCATGCAAATAAAAAAGACGAAGTAAGCTGTGGGGCGGGGGGGGGTTCTCAGCCATTCGATCCGACTGCCCTGAGCGAGAGCCGAGTTGGGAAGCCAGTCTGCAAGAATACCCTCGTACAAATCCCGAAACCAGAAAACCATGAGACCCTGTGACTGGAATGTCTGTGTATGATTCTGTGAAATCTCATGCGTATAACCCCAGCCTATGAGAAGCCTTTGTTGATTTCGGGGAAGAATCTTTGCTTGTTCGGGAAAGATGAGTGAGCCTATGCGAGCATTCCCTGTTTCGAAACTGTGACTGTGAAGCCATCCTGTGATTGCCGAACCAGTTTTTGGAAGGCCTATGTTTGTTTTCCCCATGGGTTTTTGTGACCACACAGTTCTGGACTGCGTGAGGCTTGTTGGCTTGTGAGCGAATCCTCCAGGTGAGAGAGTGCACAGAGGAAGGAGAGAACTCCTAGAAGGAACCCTGTAGCTGCTACAGAACCAGAGACTTCCGGTCTGGTCTGTTCCTGTAACCCAAGGTAAGGGAGACTGGTAGTCGAAGGACTGTCCAGGTGACAGAAAAGGTGCACTCTCCTGGGGTGGAACAGGCATGTGGGGAATGAGGGTTTGTGGGCAATGAGCGTGGGAGATTCCTGGGAGAGCTTCTTCCTAGTGGTTGTGTATGATTGTTTTCCCTGTAACCTCAGCCTGAGTCTTGATTCCTTGCCCTGGGGTGGAGCTCAGTCCCAGCTCAGCGGTGACCTACTGTTGAGCTGATGAATAGTGTGGTCTAAGGATGGGAGGTTCGTGGAAGGCCTGCACTTGGTTGGTGATTTCTACAGCTGTTAAAAGATAAATATTCGGAATTATGCTTTAATCATGTTGTGCATGACCATGTTGTTTATGTATCATGTTTTCTGTTGTGTAAATGAATTACTGTTGAATGCTATGGCTTGTTTAATTGCAGCAGTCACTTATATATTTTACTCTGATATTTAAGTGTGTTTAATTGTTTAAATGCATGTGCTTATAATGTCTGTACGAATTATGTAGAAATCCATGTATAGAATGGTAACTGAGAGGTTTGGAAACCTCGGTAGTGAAAAGGTACACTACACCTACACTTCTACTGATACGAGAAAAAGAGTATCCCTCTTAATCTTCTCTGAGATAAAACTCAGAACTTGTCGATGCACTCCTTGTAGGAATTCTCAAGACGAGAAACAATTGAAACTCATTCTCTCTCTCTCAAAGACTTCATACATTCAATCATGAAATCATACATACACACATCATTGAAACAAATGCATAACAGAACATATAAGCAAACTGTAAACATACCATTAAGAGATGCAAACAGTAATCACCACAACACCATGAAATTGAATTAAAGTCTTTTCATATTATTTCTAGTGCTTCTGTACATGGTTTCAAATAGCAACAACTATTTTCTTATACGACCTTATGTTCTTCTCTGCTCTCCTATTCTCTTTCTCTACAACTTTCTAATTCTTACCAAATGAGAATAATTGATTCAATACAATACATGCAAGGGAGCTTTCCAGAGTTTTCCCTCCTACAACTCTAAGTTATCAAATTGAAATAAAAGCTACAACTACTTTACATTTAATACAATAAATGCCTCCAACTGACAGATGAGAGCTACGCTCAAGATCTGCATTACAACTCAAAACATAAATGCGAATGCATCCTTTGAAGATATTACATTAATGTCTTATCCTTTCAAATTCAAAATATCTCCAAAATGTGTGCTGGTGCGCTTCCAACTGTCCTCCACTTTTGCGCTTGCTTTGTTGGCTTGCTTATGATGCTCCTGCATCATGTTGTTTTTCTTTATATGAGATATGATCTATATATTATTACAATTGTGAGTGTTCTATATATAGGGAACATATGCGATCATAATCAATAATTATATTATTAACCAAGCTTGTCTCTGAAGTATACAAACTTCACCCTAGAATCATGACACTTGTCTATCAGTCTTGGAAGACGTCTCTCTCTCACCTGAATGGAGGAGAAACTCCTTTTGCATCTCTAGCCAATTGAATCTCTCTGGGATCATGGTCACTCTGGGTCGGCATGTAATATTATATAACATCTTAAGTCTTTATCATTCCTTGTCAAATCACCATGACTAGGACAAAGACCACATCAAGACCTTTCACCATAGGTACACACATGTGAGTGAAGTCAAGCCTGATGCTAACTAACACGTGGAAAGCACTTCAAGCACCTTGAGTCCATATTATTCATTTTCATGATCAAGGAAAGACTACACCTAGGCCCATTTAACACAATTGAACCTTTATGACAAATGTATCCTATCTCCCTTGGTCTACAACCTAATCTAGGAGAAGGTCAGCCTTAAACGTCAACACTCCCTCTTAACTATGAAGATATCTTTCCATAGTAGTACACAACTACTATCCAATGGTACAAAACCACTTCTAGTAGCACACAACTACTATCTAGTGACACACAGTCACTGCCAATGGTACACAACCATTGTAGTAGTACAAAACTATTGTCCGGAGACACATAGTCTCCACCAGTGGTACACAACCATTGTAGTATCAAAAGGTCTGTCACACATGGTACTCTCGTGTGGAATTATAGAGGCTACTCACTCTAGAAACACTAGGGTCAACTTCCCATAGTGTGTGACGTCAAGGTCAACTCCCTTGAAATGTCCTCATGTGCTCTCCACAAGGGACGTTAGGCTATAAGCCCAAACCTACTTATCCCTTCTCAGATAAGTGTCCCACTTATCCCTTCTCAAATAATTTCCCTCACATATCAACTCAAATCAGTTCACAGATTGTTGGAGAATGTCTCAAGAAGATGAAAACATCAACACTCCCTCTCAGTGAGGGAGTAATTCTTTTCCACGCCAAGTTTGTCATGGAAGTACTTGAACTTCATCTTGATTTGGTAAGAGAATCAACAACCTACTCATCTGTAGGAAGGTATTGCACTAGTACTTCTTCTGCACCATGTCTTGGAATAATAGTGGAATCCAACACATGTTCAAATAAAGCTATAAGGATCTTGTGAAGCCACACTGCTTCGTGGACTTCCACACTCAATTCAATGTACTATGATTTTGCAGTGCTCAAGTCCATATAAGCTTGTTTCCTGCTACATCAGGAAACCATAGAAGATCCCAAAGTGAAGCAACATCCAGAGATGATCTTCCTGTCCACTGCACTCCCTGCCCAATCAAAGTCAGTATATCCCTGCAATCTCATGTCAATACTGAAATTATATCTCAGACCATGTCCAACTATGCCTCCCAGGTATTTCAACACAGGCTTCACAACAATCCAGTGTGTATGTCTTTGTTGACTCATAAACTGGCTAAGTGTACTCACTGCATAACAAATAATTGGTCTGGTGTTAACGAGATACATCAATGATCCAATCAGTTTTATGTACATAGTTTGATCAATTTCGTCAGAATTGGAAGAAGACACACTTAGTTTATTCAGATTTTTCACCATTGGTGTAGCCACGAGATTCAAGTTTAGCATCCAAAACTTATTCAATATCTCAATTGTGTACTTCCCCTGACTTAGGAAGATCTCATCAGTTATCTGACACACCTCTAGTCCCAAGAAGTAGTGCATCATACCAAGGTCCTTCATCTCAAACTCATAGGCCAACACATACTTGCATTCAACTATAAGGCTCTATGTACCGGTGAGGAATAAATCATCAACATAGAGGACCAAAATTAGGGACTCACTATTAATAGTCTTATAGTACGGTTGGGGTCGAAAACAATTTTTTTGAAGCCCAAACTCATGAATTGTCCATCAATCCTTACATACCAATCTCGAGGTGCCTTCTTGAGTCCATACATGGTCTTCTTCAACTTGCACACATGAGAGTCCTTCTCATGTATCACAAAACCCTCTGGTTTCTCCATGTATACTTTTTCCTCAAACTCTCCATTGAGAAAGGTTGTCTTCACATCCATCTGATGTAGTCTCCAACCCATTTATGTTGCAAGGGACATAATCATCTGGATTGAAGTATATCGAGCAACAGGAGAAAATGTCTCCTCATAATCTATCTCTTCCACCTAAGAGAATCCTCTAGAAAAAGATATAGCTTTGTGCTTCTCGATGCTCCTGTCAGTTGTGTGTTTGATATTATAGATCTACTTGGAAGTCACTACAGACTTCCCCTCAGGTATCAGAACAATATCCCACACATCATTCTTCATGATGGAATAATACTCCTCCATCATGGCATCTCTCCATACTAGCTGACTAGATGCCTCCTTATAATAGGAAGGATCATAATCAATGATGTGGCCCATAGTTGTGGAATGTCATGAATATCATTGAGGTCTCTTTCTCTTTGGGAAGGTACCACGAGGAACTGTATATCCTTCTTCCTCCTACAGAGTTTAATGAGCCCATGTAGGTCTCTTCCGACCTACTGCAATATCTCTAGGAACATCAAATGGAGCTACATGATCAATAGGATCAATTGGATCAATTGGATCAATCTCCATGTGAGATCCTCTATATCTCTTAAAGGATACCTCCTCTTGAAACGTAACATCTCTGTTCACCTCAATCTGTCTCTGACTAGGGATGTAGATCTGGTATGCCCTCGAAGACTCATTGTACCCCACAAATGTACCATTTCTTCCTGAAGGGTCTAGCTTGTCTTTTCTCCTTGGGTACATGAATGTATACTGGACACCCAAATATTCTGAAATGTCCAATCTTAGGCTTCATTCCGGTGAAGTCCTCCTCGCGCATCATGTTCCTCAAAGTCTTATGAGGACTTTTGTTTTGAACATACACTACAGTCATGGATGTCTTTTCCTACAAAAACATAGGTAAATGTTGATCATGCTAAATCATCTTGGAACATACTTGATATATCGAGGTTCCTTCATGAAACCAATGTCTCTGGAAGCTAAAAACATCAACACTCCCTATGGATCTTGAGGTGACTTTTCCTTTGTATTTTCTTCCTCTAACATTGAAGGTAGATCTTTCTCCTTCTCTGAAGGTAACTCAATCTCTGCTCCCTTGGGATGTAGTACCGCATCCCTCTCTGGGAGTGCCTCTACATACACTAGAACTACTGTCATGCCTGCTTCCTCAACATATCATGGATCGACTCATGTACTGGGACTGCTACACCTACTCCCTCTAAGTATCATAATGTGTTTTCCTCTACTGGATCTACCATATCTCTTCTACAGTCGGTCTTGACTCGTTGTATCCATGACCATTGGATCTGTCTCTGCTATCTGGTATGATCCCATCTTGGAGGTATACTTCTCCTAGAGACTTCATGTCTTTGAGAATTATGTCTCTTCTTGACATCATGTTGGAAGGTCTTTCCCTCCATGTGTGCCTTATGCATCCGAACATATTCCTGTATTGGGTGAAACTGCATGTCTACACTTGGAATCCATCTAGATTGGCTCTCACATAATCTGAATGCAACACACCAAAGCAAACATTTAAAGAGCATATACCACTCTTCAAACCAATACATTATCCATGCTATTTACAAAGCAAGATGGATCTAGAACTCCTCCTCTAATGGAGACACCTTTATCATACTTTAACTTGGAGGAGATTATACTTGCAACTTTTGGTAGTTTTTCATGATCTTTAAGAGGCATTCTCACGGGAAAAGATGAGATGTTGTAGTAATTTATTTTCCTAGTGATCTATAGCGTCATTTTAACCATACAATGGCTCTTAGTGAAATAGAAAAATATCACTCCAGACATTATGGAGTAAATTACACATTTTTATTATTATAAAGGACGAAGAGTGAATCTTGGTAACTGCAAAACTTAGTGCATCGATTTCTTTACTTGAACCAGTCATCGATTTTCCTTAAACGAAGAAACAATTCTCGCATGGATTGCTTTAATTGAGTTGGACAAGTTTTTCTTAAATGAAGAAATGTTTCTCTCGTGATTTCAATTACTGATTCATTTTCAAGTGGTAACAACACATTTTAAAACCAAAAAAAAAAGGTAATGTTGAGAAGGTGATTCGCCAATACTTGGTAATTTCAAACCATGGATTAGACTTCCAACACAGGAAACATTTTCTTTATTTAAATGAAAAAGCAAAGCCTCTCAATTATGTCATTTCAACTATTGAAATTCATTCGTCTTTAAAGACAAAAGCTTTTAGATCATGCATATGCAAATATTTATGCATGTTTTTTCTTATGTAAACACTTCAACCATATTTTCAGAATAAATTTGAAGAATTACGCCTTAAAAATAACGTACATCAGGAAGATTACTCTACCTCAACTAGGAGGTAATTGCAATTGAGTTATCATATGAGGTTGGATTAAATCCAAAGAAATCTCACTCATCAATATCGTGTGTAAGTGACAACCTCCAAGATAGTTGTAGCCAATAGCCTAGGTCTGACCAATAGCTCTCTCATTTTCCTAGGCCCTCCAGTGAGGGAGTCAAGCCAAGTCCGGCTTTGATACCATGTTATTTTTCTTCATATGAGATATGATCAATATATTATTATAATGATGAGTGTTTCATATATAGGGAACATATGGTGACCATAATCAATAATATATTATTAATTATTAATCTAAGAGATTATCTTCTCGGTGTTGTCCAAATGATGTAGGAGCATCTCCATCAGCAATTAAAGAGGCTGAGTGGAGGACAAATCAACACCCAGCATGCACATTTCAAATCAGTTTTGATCCCAAAGAGAGTACATTATTTTTATATTTTGAAAGTGTTGTAATTAAAGATCTTTTAATGTTTGGAGGCTTGATCCATTTCATGAGATCGCAGGTGATTGTATTTTCTTTAATGCAAGTTAGGATTGCGCAGATACTGAGCATCAACTTGTATCTGTAATGGCCATTTATTGTAGTAATCCTTAGTAGATAGGTGTTTTTAATTGTGATAGGATATCACTAAGGTAGTTGGCAGGAAGGCTCGAGAAGCTTCTCCGTGTATAAATATATGTAAATGATGCCCAAATGAGGCTGATGAATATTATTTTTGTTGCTACTAGTTATTGTAGAGAGTTGTAGAGAGTTGTATGAGTCCATGTACATACTATGTTGAAGGAATACAAGCAAACAGGTTTGATTCCAAATGCATGGTGTTACTTATTTCTGAGTTTTATGGAGTGAATTTCATGTTCTTTATTTCATTTGTTTTATGTGCTTGAGAATGCATTTCACAGTTAGATGTGTGAACTGTTAATGTTGTTATAAGTTTCAATTGTTTCAATTCTGAGATTTCTGGTGCAAGGAGTGCATAGTGCCTGCAAGGAGTGCGAAGGTCGAGTCAAGATTGAATCAGAAGCTCATAAGAGGTAGTGTGAAACTTTGCAGAGGAAGTGCAAGGAGTGCACAATCGCTCAGTGGAGAGCATATTTTGAAGAAGAATCGTGCAAGGTGTGCATCGAGCCAACACTTAGTTGAAGTGTTGAAGAAATCTTAGAAGAGGACTAGCACAAGGAGTGCGTAGGGAGATTTTCGAAAAAATATCTACGTCCAAAATATTTCAAAAGTTCAAAAGGACGTCAGGTGTGTGCCAGAGGTCTAAAATACCTCAAGGAACAAAGCTCAGGAAGGATAGTGGTCAAAATCCTTAAGGAGGAGAAGTTTATTTGTTTTAAAGGTCAAATGGACGAGATCCATTCAGGAGGATCTAGGATCTCTCATCACTGTCAGATCTAGAGAAGTTATGAAAGGGTTAACCTTTGAAGTTCTTCGGACTTCACGTATTTAGGAGATTTGAAGCATAGGGCATGGAGGAATCAAGATCCCTAAAGGCCATAGATAATCATGGCCATCCACTTCCCAAGGAGAATAGAGGGAAGAAGTGTTTGATCCCTCTAGAGCCCCGAATTCTGGAGTCGATATGAGCCATCGACCATAGCAGGACACGTGGCAGTAGATCTAGAGGTCTGGAGATATAGTACTCCAGAGGAAAGGAGTGAAATATTAATTGGGAGCGAATATTTCAAAAGTTCTGAATCACGGGACTCACCCTAACCATTGATTTCAAGGAGGGAAAGTGGAGGAAGGAGAGGTCCTTTGGCACTTCGGCACTTCAGCATTCGAGAGATACAAGGGATCGCATTGTGTGAATGTTTGAGCTCCCAAAGCCTGGAGTAAATCCAGGTCGCCCATCTGTCAAGACATAGGGACCGTGGATTTGGGTCCTTCGCGAGTTCGCTAGTCAGGCGCTCTAGAGGTTTTAAGTGTTAGACATATGGAACTCCTGAAGCCCAGAGTCTCGGAGTGAATCATGGTCATTGGTCGATTGGAAGGCATGGTTCATTAATTTATTGTTGTGTGTGTTCGTCGGTTTGACACTCCAGTGGAGTGGAAATTCAAAAACCCTCGAAGCCTGAAAGCACGAAGTGGGGTACTAGTCATTGATCTGGTAGGAGAGTAAGAGTTGTCTGATATTGTTCGGAGTTCGTCCCTCTGGGAGTATTGTGTGTTGGAGTGGGAAGACTTGTCGAAGCCTTAATTCCAAAAATCAATCCCCACCGTAGATTGGAGCGAACACTATGAGTCGTTGATCCTATTGTGGTTCAGTGCTACGCTACTTCGGTGTTCAGAAGGATTGGAGTATTACTATGTTGAGACTCTCGAAGTTGGATAGCTCTGAAGTCTCGAAGATATGGGGAGATATCTGTAGCAAATCCAGCCATGGAATGGGAGATGAGGTAACTTCGTACGAGAATGGATTCCATGGAAACAACATAGAGAAGAGAACCTGATGTTGGTGATGTCAGCGAGGCAAAGAGTGAGGAAATGGAAGTAGAAGGAGCTACAGAAGAAGAAGCTGCAAAGGAACGCTTGTTGAGAGTTGTTGTAAAAATGGGGGCCAGAGAAAAAATAGAAGTCCCGATGTATGAAGGAAATTTGGATGTTGAGGAGTTGTTAAATTGGATAAGTGCTTTAGACAAGTACTTTGATTATGAGGAGAACGATGATGAAAATAAGGTGAAGCATGTTGTTACCAGACTGAAGGGACATGCAGTGTTATGGTGGGATGAACTACAAGCTGACAGAAGATACAAAGGTAAGAAAAAAAAAAAAATGGGACTCAGTGGTAGCTAAATTAAAATATAAGTTCATAATCAAAGACTATCAGATCAATCTATTCAAGAGATTGCAAAACTTGAGATAGAAAGGCTTGCCAGTGAAGGAGTACAATGAGGAATTTTATAGATTGAACATCAAAGCAGGACACAAGGAGACTGATGAAGAAAAAGTCGCCAGTTATATTAATGGCATGAGATATGAAATCCATGATGAAATCAACATGATGATAATGAGAATGGCGGAAGACACTTATCAGGTGGCACTGAAAGCAGTGGATAATTTGGCTAGAAAAAAAATCCAACGAAACAGAGGAAAGACTCCAAACAGAGGTAGAGGAACTATCCGAGAGAAATTCCAGAAACCCAGAACTGAAGCTAGAAAGTATCATGGTCAGACTTAAAGAGGAGGAAGTTTCTGAGGGGGACAATATGGTGGCAGAAACTATTTTTCTCGAGGAAGAGGAAGAGGTAGAGGAGGAGAAGTGAAATGTTATGCATGTGGAAAGACAAGGCATATGTATTGGGAATTTCCTGAGAGGAAGAAAGAAGGAGGTGGATAAGCTCACATTTCGAAAGCTCAAAGGAGGAATGTTGAGGTAGAAGCAGTAGAAGATGGTAAATCCCTCATGATGATGAAATCCCTCTTAAAACTAGAGAAAGAAGCAAAAGAGCCAGTTCATATAAATAGTTTGTTCAGGATTTCTTTCATAACCAAGGACATGGTATTCAAAGTAATCATAGATAGTGGGAGTACTGATAATATGGTAACCATAGAAATGGTGGAAAAGATGGAGCTGGAGACAACTGCACATCCGAACCCGTACAAGGTATAGTGGTTGCAGAAGGGAAACCAAGTCATGGTAAGTCGACAATGCAATGTTGAATTTAAGATAGGAAGTTATAAGGATGATATTTTGTGTGATGTCATACCTATGGACGTTTTCCATGTTTTTTTGGGAAGACCATGGCAATATGAAAGAAATGTCATACATGATGGGAGAAAAAATACTTACACCCTTGAGAAGAATGGACGTACACATATGTTGTTGTCAATGGAGGATAAGAGAGTGAAGGAAGAAGCTAGCCCATGAATACTTCTCTTGAGTGAGAAGGAACTCTTGAACGAAGTCAAGAAGGAACAGGAGATGCAATTTGTTGTGGTGAGGAATCCCAGAGTCATCCTTACAAGCACTTATGTGGATGATCTTCATGTAGAGACTCGTGAATTGTTGGATAATTTGGTTGATATTGTGGTGGATGAGTTACCTCATTATTTACCACCCATTAGGAGTATCAGTCACCACATTTACCTTATTCTAGGAGCGATTTTACCAAATAAATCAGCATATAGGTTGAGACCTCAATAAAATGCAAAGGTCAAGAATCAAGTCCAAGAGCTATTGGATAAGGGTTTAGTTAGAGAAATTTTGAGTCCATGCATAGTACCAACTGTGTTAAGTCCAAATAAAGATGGGGGTTGGGGAATGTTCACAGATTCTAGAGCCATCAACAAGATCACCATGAGGTATAGATTTCCTTTACCGAGAATGGATGATTTGATGGATTGCTTGAGTGGAGAAAATTATTTTTCCAAGATAGACTTGAAAAGTGGTTGTCATCAGTTAAGAATGAGAGAGGTAGATGAATGGAATACAACATTCAAAATGAATAAAGGATTTTATTAGTGGCTTGTCATGCCATTTGGCTTGACGAGTGCCCCAAGGACATTCATGATATTGATGACTGAAGTACTCAAAGATTTCATTGGTAAGTTTGTAATTGTGTATTTAGATGATATTTTAGTTTTCAACAAGACTCAAGGAGAACGTTTGAGACACTTTAATTTGGTGTTGAGGAGGTTGTAGCAAGAGAAGTTGATGATAAATATGAAGAAATTCTCTTTCATGAATACATAACTCATATACTTGGGTTTTGTGATCTCTTCAAATGAGTTGAAGATGGATCCAAAGAAGGTGAGAGTAATCAAATAATGGCATGCTCTAAGAAGCATATTTGAGGTGAGAAGATTCCATGGATTAGAAAATTTTTACAGAAAATTCATCAGGAATTTTAGTGGCATTTGTGCACCCATACTGGACACCATAAAGAAAAAGCATCAATCTTTTAATTGGACAACAGAAGTTGAAAAAAGATTCAGAGTATTGAAAGAGAGGATAACAAAATAGTGGATTCTGGTTCAGCTAGATTTTAAGAAGACATTTCAAGTGAGATGTGATGCAAGTAGAGTATCTATTGGTGCAGTATTGAGCTAAGACAATAAGTTTGTTTCTTATTTCATTGAGAAGTTGAATGACACTAAGAGGAATTACTCAACGTATGATAAAGAGTTCTATGTTGTAATACAAGCTATGAAAAAATGGAGGCATTATCTTATTCCAAAGGACTTTGTCTTGTACAGTGACAATGAGGCTTTACAATTCATAACCAAATAGGAGAAATTGAACCAAAGACATGCTAAATGGGTATAATTCATGTAGAATTTTACTTTTGTTATTAAGCACATTAGTGGTAGCACTAAAAAAGTTGTTGATTCTTTGAGCAGGAGATGTCTGATTATGTGGGAATTTCAATTAGATACCTTTGGGTTTGAACACCTTAAGGGAATGTATCCTGAAGATCCATATTTTAAAGAGGCTTACGAAGTATGTGAAAACCCTTTTCTAAGGGAAAAAAGTCAGTGGATAGAGTATTTAATCCAAGATGGATTGTTGTTCAAAGGAAGCCAACTATGTATTCCAAAATGATCAATGAGAGACAACCTGTTGAAATAAAAACATAGTGGAGGATTGGCTGGACAATTCGACCATGATAAAACTTATGCACAATTGAGTTATTCATACCATTGTCCAGGTATGATGTCTGACGTGAAGAAATTTGTGGATAGATGTAGAGTATGCCAATATGAAAAAGGGAAGCAACAGAACACTGGTTTGGATCAACCATTTCTTATTCCATACAAGTCGTGGGATGCCATAAGCATGGATTTTTTGTTGGGATTTCCAAGAGCCTAGAGGGAGGAGTGATTCCATATTTGTAGTGGTTGACATATGTTCAAAAATGGCACATTTCATACCATTCCAGAAAACCAGTGATGCTACTCACATGGCCAATTTATTTTTCAAGGAGGTTGTGAGATTGCATGGCTTGCCCAAAAGTATAATATCAGAGAGAGATACCAAATTCGTGGGACACTTTTGTTGAACTCTATGGAAGAAACTAGGGACAAATCTTTCCTTTAGTTCATCATATCACCCTCAGATAGATGAGAAGACTGAAGTAGTGAATCAGATTTTAGGGAATTTGTTGAGAAGTTTAGTCTTTGAACATCACAGTCAGTGGGATCAAATTCTGCCCCAGACAGAGTTTGCTTATAGTGATTCTCTGAACCGAAGCACTGGAAAAAGTCCATTTCAAATAGTATAGAGTTCTGAAGTGAAGGAGAAGAAGACTTTGAGACATGATGAGTTCTGAAGTGAAGGAGAAGAAGACTTTGTTGCAAAGATGCAAAAGCTTCATGATCAGATAAAGGGATAACTACAAGATAGTAGTCAGAAGTATAAGAGCCTAATTGATCAAAGAGGAAGAGAGGTTCATTTTGAAGTTGGAGATTAAGTTTTAGCGCACCTGAGAAAGGAAAGGTTCCCAAGGGGAACATATAAAAAATTAAAGATGAAGAAAATAGGACCATGTAAAATCCTCAAAAAGTTTGTTGCAAATGCTTATAAGATTGAGTTTCTAGAAGATGTGGGAATATCACCCATATTCAATGTTGTAGACCTGTACCCTTATAGGATGGATGATATAGGAGAATTAGATGATCAAAAGGAGATCCAGTGGGAAAAGAAGATGCCCACAATCGAAAATCCACAAATGGAGAAAATTATAGATTAGAGGATTGGTAAGAAGACTGGGAGAAAAACTTATTTTGAGTACCTGGTGAAGTGGAAGGATTACCCCACAGAGGATAACAGTTGGGTAACC
This sequence comes from Picea engelmannii, assembly GCA_009831015.1. NCBI lineage: Eukaryota > Viridiplantae > Streptophyta > Pinopsida > Pinales > Pinaceae > Picea > Picea engelmannii. The sequence goes on along the minus strand of ML777629.1, from coordinate 612,246 downwards.
AAACCTAATATTCATAAGCATGGAAAAATAGTACAGGATCTCATGGATGGGAGCCCATGAATATTTTTTTCCAGAGTAGTATGATGCAGGAGCATCGCCATCAACAAATAAAGAGGCCGAGTGGAGGACAACTCAACACCCAGTGCGCACATTTCAAATCATTTTTTATCCCAAGGAGAGTGCATTATTTTGATATTTTGAAAGTGTTGTAATTAAATATCTTTTAATGTTTGGAGGCTTGATCCATTTCATGAGATCGTAGGAGATTGTATTTTCTTTAATGCAAGTTAGGATTGTATAGATACTGAGTATCAACTCGTATATGCATGTAATGGACATTTATTGTAGTAAGCCTTAGTAGATAGGTGTTTTAAATTGTGATAGGATAACACTAAGGTAGTCAGCAGGAAGGCTCGAGAAGCCTCTCCGTGTATAAATATATGTAACTGATGCCCAAATGAGACTGCTAAATATTATTGTTGTTGTTGCTAGTTATTGTAGAGAGTTGTATGAGTCCATGTACATACTTTGTTGAAGGAATACAAGCAAAGAGGTTTGATTCCAAATGCATGGTGTTACTTATTTCTTGTTTTTATGGAGTGAATGTAATGTTCTATGTTTCATTTGTTTTATGTGCTTGAGAATGCATTTTATGTGAATTGTTAATGTTGCTATAAGTTTCAATTGTTTCTCTTCTAACAGTTCTAGTGCAAGGAGTGCATAGTTCCCGCAAGGAGTGCAAAGTTTGAGTCAAGATTGAATCAGAAGCTCAGAAGAGGTAGCGTGAATATTTGTAAAGGAAGTGAAAGGAGTTCACAATCGCTTAGTGGAGAGCAGAGTTTGAAAAAGACCCGTGCAAGGTGTGCGTCGGGCCAACACTTAGTCGAAGTGTTGAAGAAATCTCAAAAGAGGATGAGCGCAAGGAGTGTGTAGGGAGATTTTTGAAAAAAAATCTAAGTCCAAAATCTTTCAAAAGTTCAAAAGGATGCCAGGAGTGTGTCAGAGGTCTGAAATACCTCAAGGAACAAATCTCGGAAAGGATAGTGGTCAAAATCCTTAAGGAGGAGAATTTTATTTGTTTTAAGGGTCGAACAGATGGGATCCGTTCGGGAGGATCCAGGATCTCTCGTCACCATCAGATCTAGACAAGTTGTGCAAGGGTTAACCTTTGAAGTCCTTCGGACTTCGCGTATTCCAGAGATTTGGAGCATAGGGCATGGAGGAATCAGGATCCCCGAAGGTTGGAGCTAATCATGACCATCCACTTCCCAAGGAAACGTGTCGGTACATCATCAAATCTTAGAGTCCATAAGTATGGGAGAATAGAGGGAAGAAGTGTTCGATCCCTCTAGAATTTCGAAGTACGAAGTCGATATGAGTCATTGATCATAGGAGGACATGTGGAAGTAGATCCAGAGGTCCAAAGAGCTAGTAATCGGGAGGTAAGGAGTGAAATATTTCTTGGGAGTGAAGATTTTCAAAGTTTCGAACCACGGGACTCAACCTAGTCGTTGATCTGAAGGAGGACACATTGAGGAAGGAGAGGTCCTTCGACACTTCAATGTTTAGGAGATCGTGTTGTGTGAATGTCCGAACTCTCGAAGACTAGAGTAAATACAGGCCACCCATCTGTCGAGATGTAGGGACCATCGATTTGGTTCCTTCGCGAGTTCGCTAGTCCGACACTCTAGAGGTTTTAAGTGTTAGACATTTGAAACTCCCAAAGCCTAGAGTTCCAGAGTGAATTGTGGTCATTGGTCGACGGTAAGGTGCAGTCCATTGATTTCTCATTGTGTGTGTTCGTCGGTTTGACGCTTTGGTGGAACGGTGGAGTGACAATTCAAAAACCCTTGAAGCTCAAAAGTGCAAAGTGGGGTACCAGTCATTGATCTAGTAGGAGAATAAGAGCCATTCGATATTCTTCGGAGTTTGGCCCTCCAGGAGAATTATTTGTTGGAACGGGAAGACTTTCCAAATCCCGAATTCCCAAAATCAATCCCCATCGTAGATTGGAGCAGACGCTATGATCCGTTGATCCCTGTTGTGGTTCGACGCTTCATTACTTTGGTGCTCGAAAGGATTGGAGTATTACTCTGTTGAGACTCGTGAAGTTGGATAGCTCCGAATTTCCAAATTCTTCAGAGACTTGATGTTTATCCCATGACTTTTATCCCATGGTCCCAAGTAGGGCTTGCTAGTGCTCGGGGACCCCTGAAAAATAGATTTTGCATTCAGGAAAGAAAGTTTACGACTTGTGTAGTGGATTTGAGGGCTCAGAAGGATCATGTGAGCTGATTCAACTCCTGAAGTTGATTGATCCTAGATCGAGAGGTCGTGTGGGACCCAATAGTGGGTAGGGGTCTGCATCACCAACCATCAACACTTTCAACTATTGTTACAATATTTCAAAAAAAAAATGAATAATGTGCATATGGAGATTATTTAGGCATATTGAGCTATTATTTTGGACTACATTTCTCATAGGACATTTCTTCTCAAGAGGGGAAGAACGACAATACAACAAACATATCAAATTGAAACAAATAGTGCCCCCTTAACCCATATCTCATTAATGTTGAAGAGATGATGATGATTTTTGGATTATATTGATGCCTCATTGGTTGGAAGAGTTGAGAATGTGGTACAATCCCACCTATATTTCCATTAAATTTCATTGTTCTCAGGAGTTAGACAAGTCTATATTTGGAAAGTAATAGTTTTACTTTTGGACACGTAGATTTTGTGTAGAGGTGGATTCCTAAGACATGATGTAGTTGATTGCTTCCAAATGGAACTACCTTTTGGGCCCTAGTTTCATGTGAACCTGTGACCTTGTCATATGGTTTGATTGATTATATGCTTAAGAAATGCAAGCAAACGTGGATCTTTGTAAACATAGTGTATGAATGAAATTGTATGGTGGTTATTATGGGCATTGATACCATGAGGCATATGATGCACAAAATTTAGTGTTTTTCCTCAAGGAATGATAATGAAATCTAAGAAAAGATGATTGCTTTAGGACATGACAAGGTAGATATGGTTAGAATCCAAGGGACAATTCCAATGATGATGTCAAAAATATCAGTGATGTGTTATATGCAAAATACTTAAAGAAGAACCTTTATTTAGTGAGTCAATGGAAATTTCCACTATGGTTATTGACCAATTATGAGATACTGCCAAGGACCTATTGAATCATATAGTCCCAAATAGGTTGAACATAAGGATGTAGCAAGATATAGATTTGGAAGAATCGGTCACTTACATTGGTTATTTACTTGTGACATTTTGTTGTAAGAATTTGTAGTTGGATACAAGATTCAGGATGTGATAATGTTGATATTGATTATGCTAGTGTTGGCATTATTTTCCTCTTGTTCAGATTGTGAATTTGTGTAATGGAACAAGGTTTTGTTGCTAACATAATCCAATGGATATTCCATCTATTTGTATGCTTCCAATTATGTTGCTATGGAAATTGTTGTACACTTTGAAATCATAGGTTGTTGTGTTGACTCCACAGGTTATTGGTTACCTGCACTACACCATCATGTTTGATCGGGATTGTACAATGGGTTGACCAAGAAAAGACAATTAATTACATAAATCATGATCCACATGATTCTAATTGGTAATATGTCAGAACATAAACAATGGATATTCCATATTGGAGAAGAATCAAAGATGAGAGGAATAGTTTATTTGACACTCTTCCTTTTTCTATCAAACATGTTTGTTCTAGATATGATCATTGATGTTAGGGATTATGAACTTATGAAAAAAGGTTGGATTTCATTTGCATGTGATTGGCTAGGAGGAAACTTGGCATAATTGAGTGACTTTATGCATATAAACTAATTAAATGTTCATGTGCTCAAAGAAATATTAAATGAATTCAATGGGAAACTTGACCTATGATAGGTTGACTATAGTTATTCCCTAAATTTTCAACCTTCTTGTTGAAAGAAGAGGAAATGAGTGTAAAAAAAAACACAATTGGTATCCTTATGAGAATCTATCACTCATGGTATTAATTATCAAGCCCAAGAAGACAAACTGAATGAGAAAGATCCATATGGTAGATGGGTATTTTGATGATATTTCTCAGATATAAAGTTGGGATTCACTTTTTATATATGTTGATGTTATAATATTATGATGGGATATCACTATGTGATGGCATGTTGTACTTACATGCAGATTTTATGATGAGATGTTTGAAAATGACACGGGGGAGCATGTGGTATCTTACTATTCAAGATGTCATGATTACAATGATGTTGTATTCTCGTGATGACATTTGAGAGTTAGCATGTGGATTATTTCTTTGAGATGTTAATATTATGACTCATGCATTGATTGCATGTTGTGAGGTGGTGATTTCCAGGTTATACATTAGTGGGTCAAGAGGGTTGGTTTATTTGATGATATCGTAGGAGTCCATAACCACAAAGGACAATATTACAAGTAACATGTTATGGGCTAGGGACAACTCAACATACTACTTATGCCAGTAATTCTTATGTCTTGTATTGGATTTGTGAAATTGAAGTCCCGAAGAATGGTTGGAACGTTGCTCACTAGTGGTGTTGTGGGATTGGACTTCGATGCTTGGGGTTGTACCTGGTTGTTGTGGATGTATTTGAGGATAGTCTTTTGATATTCCTTGAGTACCAATCTAGATGTCTGCTAGGGTAGGCTCTAGATAGATCGGTAGGATTTAATATTGGTTATGAAAGTCGGGAAGGATGGATAGAGAGTATTCGTGCTTCCCTGGTGTTGTGATGTGGACTTTGCATGACTTCTCTAGTCAGTTGGGTGGATTTATACTAGTCTAGTATAGGGTGTTGTGGAAGGTACATGAGTTAAGAGAGAGTGTTTTGGACGATGGTGAGCTAATTAAAAAAAACTATAAGAAGCATAATCAAGCGTTGTGGAGGATGGTGAGATAATTAAAAAAACATCTATAAGAAACATAATAAATTTAACTTCAGGACGAAGCTCCCTGAAGGATGGATGTTTTCATGCCCCATATTAGTATTTACTAAATATAAATAATAATATTAATATCAGGAAAACAAGAATTCTCCTAAAACGCTCATAATAAATACTTATTGGAATAAATAATAATATATAAGTATATAATAATTATCCTAAAGGGGGTCATAATAAGTATTTATTATGGATATTAGGGTAATTAAAGTGAATGGTAAAATAAGCCATCGTAATTAATGGAGAAACCATAAAGTATAATAAATAATTAAATAATGGACCCTAGGGATTGGGTTCTTGACCATTGATGGACTCTATATAAAGAGGGAAAAGGATGAGAAAAGGGCATCTCTGTTTGACACATCTCTCTTTGGATAAATCTATAGACATCGTAAGGATAAGGATTCACTGGCATGGTAGTAGATTGAGGCTCAGGGGTGGCCTGCTACTAAATATTAGAGTAGCAAGGTTTGCGGTTGGGTGAAGAGTCATCCCCCACTTCATGTTGTGTTTGTCACGTCAATAATCAAGGTATGGATATGTTCCTAAAGTCACCGGGTTATAGGTAAGATCACCACGGCTACGTTACTTCCCTTCAGTGCTCCTCTCAATAAGAATTTCAAGGGTTATTTGAATTATTTTATGGAAATTTTGTAGATCTCGCTAGTACATGGCTAAATCCTTTCTTGTGTTTTTCTTTAGTAAAACTGGGCCATTAAAGAATAGGGAACATGACTCATTATGAAATTAACCTTTCTAATTACCTCTTAATATGATGTCTAATCTATTTCTTATTTAGGTTACATTTTTCCAGTGGTAATTTATTTTGTGCCATGTCAGCCCTTTGTTGTAAAGTTTGACAAAAGCTTTCCAACAAAAAAATATCACCCCAAATGGATTTTTTTTTTAAATTTATGCTCCCAATAAGTTACCATTTTTTTTCCACTTCAATTCCACTTGGAAGACACATTATATCCTTATGAATCACACACGTGGAGATGATCTCACTGGGGCACACAATTACTATGATCTATGGGTTTTCGATGAATCCCACGAACCAAAGGACTTTCGGAATTCCCCAAGGCCTTCTACCTTCCTTCACACGTGAATATCTCATTAACCTGAACGATGTGGAGTGCGCGGAGCTCCAAGGATAAGGCCGCCCGAACCGAAAGGGTATGTGAAAAACCTTAAGTTCAGCTTTTTAAAGAATATTGTATAACACTAAGAGAACCCAAACCCTTAACCTTAATGATAAAGGGGTGGAGTTAAAATCCCTAGACTCAAAGGGAGAAAGGGTAAATTCCTATAGAGAAGGAATTCCTATTATAAAGAAGGTATGTTCCAAAGAAGAGAAGTGCAAGAGAGGTAAGGGATATAACATAGCAAAGAAAAGGGAGAAGGGTGGCCATTTGGAAGTTTGCAAAAATCCAAAATGCCCATTTACTGCATAGTAAGTTAATTTTATATTTAATTTTCATTGTAACCATTATAACCATGAAGTAATAAATGTTGTAACCATGAAGTAATAAAAGTAAGGCACGATCCTTTATTTCTATAAGGAATTTTCTTTCAAAGGTTCTTTTAAGGTGAATTGTCTATCCATGGTGTTCTATGGGCATTTAAGTTTGTAAAAATCCATAGTGCCCATTTATTCCATAGTGAGTTAATTTTATCTTTAATTTTCATTGTAACCATAAAGGTAATAAAATCAATGCAAAATCCTTTATTTATCTAAGGAATTTTCTTTGAAAGGTTCCTCCAAGGCTAATTGTCTATCGTCTATCTATGGTGTTTTTATTGTTGTATTTTAATTCTTATAATCTCAATTAGTTCAACAAATATGAATGTTATGTTTTTATTATTGTTAAATGTTAAGCATTTGTAAATCCTTTAACAAATGAGTATAGCCTTGTTGTATTGAAAATTCTATTTTTACTTAAGGAGAGATTAGGATTTGTTGTGATGAACTAATCAATACAATATTTAAGGTAGTTTATAGATTGGAAGACCTTGGTGTTGTCTTATGGTGAGTCATGTATGGTCAATACACTATAAACTATCCCACACATTAATATTAGATGGGATAAGTGCATGGGACCTTCACCTTGTTGACTAATATCTTATTATGTTCATTCATAAAGGGGGGTTTTTAAATTGTGTTAAAATACAATCCATAAATTCTAGGTATTGGGGGGAGGTAGGGTAGAAGTTGTGTTATAGGTATTGGGTGGTATAAAAAGTGGTATTTAGTAAAGATAAGGTATATCTAGTAAAATAGGGTTTTTTTAATTTGAAATATATATTGGAAGGGGGTTCAACAAAAATATTTTAGGAGTCATTTATCAATATGTAGTGAAATTAGATGCATTCTTTAATATCCCATGAATGCACATGTTGTTGTTAAATTAATTGAAAAGTATCAAGGACAAGTGTTTCTCATCACTTGGGTGCTTAGGGGTGAGAAAGTGTCCAATGTGGTCCCTAGTGAATTAACTTTATGTGATATGAAGTTAAAAGTGACTTCATGGAAATTTCATGAAGTGGGTGACTAAAGAGATTTTTAATCGTCACCATGATCTAATCCCATCTCCATCCTTAGATCATGTGACTCTTCAACTTCCCCCATTGAGTCGACTTAGGGATTGATGCATCCCTTCAGTTGGCATTCTTCATATGAGTTTTGGAGAGAGATAGAGAGTCGAGCTAAGGAAAATGAGGGAGAACTTGTTGAAAGAGGCACGAATTTCAAGGCAAGAGAATAGCACGAACTTGAGGCAAGGGTACAACAAGATCAGGACCATACAATATAGATTCTTAGCAAGTCGTATAGTAGTAAAGTGGCACATAAATCGAGGAATAGGGTTGCACAAATTTCTGGTTGTTTTGGGCACAAAAATCGAGGAGGACAACAGCCACATATTTCTGGAAATTACTCTCAGCAGACAGGCATAAATTTTTAGGTAGAGCATACAAATTTTAATGTTGTGACTTGTACTATATATGAATTTTTGAGCACATAAATCGAGAAGAAGATTGGCACAGTTTTCTAAGTTGTGTGTGAGCACAAAGAAGAGATAAGTTTGTAATTTAATTGTTGAAGACGACTACTGTAAGAATTTTTCTCTCAGAGCTCTGAATAATAAATAGCATCCCCTCTCTCACTGGTTTTCCCCTTTGTGGGTTTTTCCAAGGTCTTGTTTTGGACCAAAAATCTTTGTGTTTTTATTTCTGGGTGTGTTTTCATTCTTGGTTAATTGTTGTAGCAGACTTTATGTGTTTCAGTTTATGAGCTATATTTTTCTGCTAACTAATTTGCACTTGTAAATGCAATGTGGGTTGGGCATTAACCTATGTTGTCTCATTGAGACTTGAAACTTGGTTGGGGTCTGATTTTTTAATAGTTGTGTCATAGGTTGATTTAGTGGAGACCCCATGGATGTGTGTGGTTGATATGAAGAGCAAGAACCATACATTACATTTTTATGGTGTACACTAGAAAAATGTCTAGTTAAGAAACATGATCATGGTTGTGCTTAAAAGAATATTAACCAGTATAAATTAATTTTAATCGTGAATCTATCAATCATTAAGAGGGATCAAATCTCTTGAGGTGTAAATTTTTTTATCATAAGATAGACTTAGGTTAGTTTTAATTTTACTCAACCTAGTAGAATTCTAAACTCACAAATTATGGAAATATGGATATGAAACAATTTTGATTATTGTTAAAATATTTGTATTTGCATTGTAACAATATTCTATATAAATATCATATTTATAGTATTTCTATTTGTGCAAATCTAGTATCTATATTTTAATCTTTATATATATATTTTTTTATGTTATGTGTACATATCAAATCTCTCTCTTATCTTTTGTATATAAAAATATATTTTCTTTTGTCTAAGATATTACATGTATATTTTGCTAACATATTATTATTAATATTTTTTTAAAATTTTATATATAGAAATATATATTAAATCACATATATATTATTTTATTTATATTTACATGTAAATTTAACTAACATATATTATTAATAATGATATTATTTAAAATATATATTTTTTAAATTGATACACTATAATGTAAGTGTTATACATTACAACATATCTATCATATTATATATTATACTGTAAAAGCATTTTTCTACACATCAATATATATATATATATATATATATATATATATATATATATATATTTATCATAACACATCTACCCTATTATATTGTAAAAGCATTTTTCAACACATTAGATTAAATTATAATAAAGGAAATATATACTTTATTTGTAATTAGGAGTTAAGGTAGTACGTAATTCCATACAGACAAAAGGAACTCTCTATGGTTGAAAAATCGATGGCTCTTATTGATTTATAAAATATTTAAACTATGATTTAAACTAGATCTTCAAAATCTTTTTAAATATATAGTTTTGTACTCATTTTTAATATAAAGATAAGAAGATAATAGATTTTAAAATTCATATATTACATAACATCGGGTGATTGGTGATTGTTTTTTAAAGATGTAGTCCTTTTCTGAGATGTAAAATTTGAAGGTGTGAATTAAAATTATATTGGTTCATTTTTAAATTTTAAGATATTTTTAAGTGATAGTATTAAAAGACAGATTCAAATTAATAAAACATAAATAATATTAAAAATATAATATAATATAAATAAATAATATTAAAAATATAATGATAACAAATCTAATATAAAAATGAATAATAAATGCTTCTCACAATTAGTTTGAAAACAAATTTAGTATTGTGAAACTTTATAACCTCCGGCATACCTTCGTAATAACATCAATTTAAACAAATCTACTCGGAGTCCAACAAATTTAGTGAAGTCTCTTTCCGTAGTAGTGTTTCATTTAGCTCAGAAATTCAAGGTCACGCCTATATATTTATAGTTATGGATGAAGATTATATATATATATATATATA
>ML777629.1:587259-597321 GCA_009831015.1 Picea engelmannii | reverse complement strand
TATAGAGGTTATAGGGGGGAGAGGGGGAGGAGGGAGAAAAGGAGTGGGGAGAGAGATATGTATGGAGGGAGGGGGGAAGAGATAGATTCAAGGAGGGGGGGGTAGAGGAGAGAGGCGGGTGGGAGAGGAAAGGAGAGAGGGGGGCAAGGGGTAGGGAGAGAGTGGGGATAGAAAGGGGTAGCTAGGGGAAGAGATAAATTTGGGTGAGAGAGAGAGAAGGGTAGAGAGAGAGGGAGAAGTTAGGTAGAGAGAGAGAGAGAGAGAGAGAGAGAGAGAGAGAGAGAACGATAAAGAGGGAGATAGGGAGATAAGGAGAGAGGGGTAGAGAGGTTGAGAGTGGGGGAAGTTGGGGATTGTTAGAGATCAAGAGAGGAAGTGAGAGAGAGAAAATGGGGAAATAGGGAGGGAGTGATAGAGTCACAGAGTCATATAGAGAGAGGGAAAGAGAGTGGGGTGGAGGGATGTAAAGAGAGAGGGAGAGAGTGTGTGAGAGAGAGGAGTTGGATAGATAATGGAAGATAAAGGGAGGGATGTAGAGAGGAGGAGAGTGAGAGAGGGGGAGAGAGAGATTGATGAGGAGAGAGGGGTAAATGTTGGAGAGAGATAGAGAGATAAAGGGAGGGGGGAGAGAAAGAGTGAGTGGGAGAGAGGGGTAAATGTATGGGAGAGAGAGAGAGAGAGAGGGAGGGAAGGGTGGCTTAGAGAGAGACAAAGGGAGGGAGGGAGAGAGAGTTAAAAGAGTGAAGGGGAAGAATAGGGGAAAGAGAGGGAAACAAGGAGAGAGGGAGAGAGTGGAAAAGGGGGAGAGAGATCGAGCGAGCAAGAGGGAGAGTGGGGGGCTTAGAAGTAAGTTTTAAACCTTTTACAGTAAAGAAATGGACACAAAAATTCTTAAAAAAAATAAAATAACACATATACACAAATATTTACCTTAGAAACCCAAACCGGGAAAACTAGTAGCATGTTTAGAGTTGCACCTCTAATTCGTATTCATCATAATACTTCATTGTTTGTGATAAAATAGATATTATCTCGTGGAATCCAAAAAAACCCTAATCCGTTGACCCATATTATATTACAACATTAATTCCTTAATTGGAATTAGAAAACCATGGTTTGAAGTACCATGCACCACTAAACAACCAAAGGAGAAAAATTGCCCCAACCAAAGGTGAAAAATTGCCCATAAATTTGGAAAATAAACCCCCCCCAAAAAAACGGGGGAAAAAACCCTAACAAAGGGACCTACAATCATGCAAAGAATATAACACATACCCAAAATTCTCCCACTTGTTTTTTTCTGTGTATAAGATTTATGGGATTTTAGGATCAACAATCCAAGGGAAAATGGCCCATTGATTCTCTACACTACGAGAAATTCTTAGTACTCACAATTTTTTTTAATGAATATGGAACATTCTCCAAAGTGTCCATGTTCAGTGGAAGCACCTTCTTCTGTTAAACCACGTCTCTAACAAAATGATATTGAGCATCAATATGCTTTGTATTAGAATGTTAAGTTGGGTTCTTCACCAGGAATATTTCACTCTGACTGTCACAATATATCCTTTCAACTTGTTGTACCAATGCAATACCTGAACAAAATATCGATAATCATACTACTTCTTTTATTTCATGAGTGGTTTCCATGCATTCATATTATGTAGTTGAGAGTGACACTACATATTGTGTTTTTCCCATCCAAATGATTTCTCCTCCAAATAGGTTAAATACATACCCACTTGAAGATCTTCTATGATCCATCTCTCCACCACACTCTACATAAACAAATCCATGTATGTTCAACACTTTGTTCATTCTTTCTTTTCCTTGGTAGCACAATCCATAAGTAGTAGTGCCACACAAATCCCTGGAAATCATCTTTTTTTCTTCCCAATGCTCCTTCCCTAATTTTGACATATACTTACTCAAAACTCCCACTGCATGTGCAATGTTTGATCTAGTACAAACCATTGTATACATAAAATTTTCAACCACACTAGCATACAACACATGGAACATGTTCTCTTCCGCTTCCTATGTATTCAGACACTTATCTACGGATAAGTTTACACCTACAAAAATAGGGACCTTGACATGTTTACATTCCTACATATTAAACCTCTACAATATTGACTCAACATATTTTCTCTCGTTCAACCATATTTTCCTGTTTGCCCAATTTATTTTAATTTCCATGCCCAAAACAAAATTTGCAGCACCAAGATATTTCATGTAAAATTTAGAGGACAATTGAGTTTTCACAACTTCGATAATTTCCTTCTTGTTTCCTATCACCAACATATCATCCACATACAATACCAAATAAATAAGACAAACGCGTACTAATTTGAAATACACACAGTGATTGACTTTGCTCCTTATGAAGATAAGCCCCAATATATAGGTGTCAATTTTTTTATACCACATTCTTGGTGATTGATTTAACCCATACAGGGACTTTTTCAGCTTGCATGCAAGCTCTTCCTTTCCCTTCACTGAAAAACCTGTAGGCTGCTTCATGTAGATTTATTATTCCAGATATCCATGTAGGAATGTTATATTCACATCCATATGTTCTACTTCAAAATCAAAAGCAACAACAATAGGAAAAATAAATCTAATATTTAACTTGGAAATAGGAGAAAACAATTCACTAAAGTCAATTTTCTCTACCCGGGAATAACCTTTTTCTACTAATCAATCTTTGAATTTATCTATTTTTCCTTCTACATTCAACTTCTTCTTAAACACCCATTTGATTCCAATGGGATTTCTTCTAGTCTACAACTCCTCTACATCCCAAACCTCATTCTTTTCCAAGGATATCGTTTCTTCAACCATCTCCTTTTTCCAAAGTTTTCCATCCTCTGAATCCACTTCCTCCCTAATATTTATAGGATCATCATCAGTAAAAAACAAATAAAAAATTGAAAAAAAAATAGGTGGAGTGTACCTTTTTTGTTTCCTTTTTTTCTCAAACTATTCTCCTCAATATTGGAGTATGAGGATTTTCTTCTTCAAGTTCTTGTTCTTCTGTAGAGTCTGACTTATTATCCTTTAGTTCAAACTCTATTTTCTCTAGTAATTACTCCCTTGCTAGGACTTCTTGTTTCACAACATCTTTGATTTCTTTAAATACCACATCTCAACTATACACTACCTTCTTATTTTCTAGGTTTCAAAGATTATAGCCTTTTAGACCATATTTATAGCCAATAAAGATACACTTTTCATACTTATTATCCAACTTACTCCTATTTTCCTTTGGAACATGTAAATAAGCATCACATCTAAAAACCCTGAGATGTGTCAGAGAGACTTTTTTACCAATCCTTACCTCATGTGGATTCATTTCATATAACATTGATGAGGATGATTGATTTACCAGATAACATGCAGTGTCCACTACCTCTGCCCAAAATTCTTGTCCCAACCTATCACCATTGAGCATGCTCCTTTCTCTTTCCATCAATGTCATGTTCATCCTTTATACAATTCCATTCCGTTGAAGTGTATATGGAGTAGTATTCTTCCTTTCTATACCACATTTATTACAAAATTACTTGAATTCATTCCCACAGAATTCTCCACCATTTTCCATCTTCGTCATCTTAATTTTATTCTCTATCTAATTTTACACAAGAGCCTTAAACTCTTTAAAATTGTCAAAGACTTCATATTAATTCATGACAAAATAAATTCATGTATTCCTTGAAAATTCATCTATAAATGAAACATAGTACACATATTTACCTAGTGATGGAACCATCACAGGTCCAAACACATCATTGTGCACCAACTGAAAAATTCCCCCTACACTCATAGCACCAAAGGAGAACCTTACCCAATTTTTCTTCCCATACAAGAAATGTTCATAGAAATCAAGATCAAGTGAGAAATTTGACATACCTTCAGCCATAGCCTTACCATGTAATACTTGAAGGATCTTCTCTCTGATATGCCCTAATTTTTTATGCCACCACACAGTCTTTTAATACTCATAGGACATTGTTTCTTGTAATTCCATTCTTTTCCACATCTCCAACATACCTTTACAAATTTTCCTAGAGATTTATATCTACATCTATATTTAGATCTCCCACTTGAGGACTTATTTTTATATTTTTCCTAGGATTAGTCTCTTATAGATAAGGAATGTGTGCTCTGGCTTTCCATGTTTTTCCACCTAATCTCCTCCAAAAAAAAGATGAGACCACATCATCGAAACTTAAAGTAGTTTCATTATTGGCTATGGCCATAACCAAAATATTCGATGAGTCTAGTAAAGAGAACAATAAACCGATACACTTATATTCATCAGAAATGTTAATATCAACACACAATAATTAACTTACCATAGTATTGAAGGTGTTTATATGCTTTGTCACCAAGTCTTCATCTTTCATCCCTAGGTTGTACATCTTATTTCGCATGAAAATTTTGTTTACCAGGAACTTATACTAATAAAAACCCCTAACTTATTCCATAATTCCTTGGCTATAGCTTCCCCTCACACATTCAATAATATTGAATCTGAGAAACACAATTGAATTGTGTTCTTTTCCTTCTAATCCATCTTTATCCATTCTTTTCACATTCCCGTAGGTGCAGTACTTGAATCTATAATGACCAATTGATCTTTTCCTCCCAAAATATATTCCATCTTGAGCTTCCACAACTCAAAATGTTTCCCAATAAAGTTTTTGATCTCTATTTTTGAACTACTCACCATTTATTTTCACCATAAGAATTGATATCACAGATCTCCCACTATAACAAGGTTTATCTCAGACCCGATCCAAACCCTTAGACACAAAGGAACACATAGATTCTTTAAACCTTTTATAGTAATGAAATGCACACATAGATTCTTAAAAAATAGAAAAGAACACAATTGCAATCACACATATACATAGAGATTTATATTGGAAACTCAAACTAGGAAAACCAAAAACTTGTTTAAATTCACACCTCTAATTCTTATTCATCATAATACTTCATTGTTTACAATACAATATATATGATCCCACAACATCCAAAAAACCCATAATCCATTAACTCGGATTATATTATAACCTTAATTCCTTAACCAGAATTAGAAAACCATGGGATGAAATACCATGCACCACTAAACCACCAAAGGTGAAAAACTGCTCTTGACAAAGGAAAACAATCAGCCAAAAAATTGGTGAATAAACCCCCCAAAAAACATTGAGGGGCTCCACCCCCAAAAACCCTAATAGGGGAACCCTCAGTCATGCAAAGAATATAATACATACCCAAGAATAGACAAANGGGGGAAGAGTAGGAGGGAGGGATAGAGAGAGAGAGAGGAAGAAATTGAGAGAGGGGGATGGGGGAGAGAGGGAGTTAGAGAGAGATAGGGAGAGAGAGGTAAAGTGATGTAGGAGCATCCTCAACAAGTACACATGGCAGGACAACTTAGTGCATGAGAGCCAATCTGGAGTCTCGAACGCTAGCCAATACTGCAAATATTTTGAAGCGATAGAAAACAAAAGAGGAAAGATCACACACGTGGAGAAAAAATGAGCACGCATGACTTGGGAGCTTAACCCTAGTCTCAATGTAACCACAATTAGATTGTAGTTAGTTTGTTTCTTTTGTATAAAGAAATATTTTTTACGCCCAAAAGAGGGGTTACGAGAATTATGAGCAAGTAGGAATCTCAGAGCAGTAGTTGTTGCTTTGATTTTAGCTATAACCATTTTCTTGATTTTGAATGAAGATAACAGAGAAAAATTGATCCAATGTATGGTGTGAATAGTGTTTGAAATTTATCTGTTGTTGTCTTAATATTTTCAAGAATGAGCGAATCTTGCTACGAGTGTATGTAGCTTTGAAATGCTTGCATAAGAATTCAAATTGTTTTTCTTCGTGAGTCGGTGCAAGGTGTGCACACAGTCCGCAAGGAGTGCATTGACACGGTCTGTTTTGACTCGTAAATCTCAGAAGAAATAGCGTAAGAATTTCTTTGTAGGAAGTGTAAAGCGATTGTTGCAAGGAGTGCACAGTCGTCGCAAGAACTCGAATCTTGTGTAAAGATATGTTGCAAAGAGTGCACAGTCATTGAAAAAACTTGAATCTTGTGTAAAGATCTATTGCAAAGAGTGCACAGACCTGGACTTCGACAAAGAGTCGAAGCGACTCCGTAAATAAGTCGAAGGAAGAGAGCGGAAGAATGCCAGGAAGGCGAGAAAGGATTCTTTTCAACAATATTTGGATCTGAGTTTGACGAATTTCCCAAAAAAGAAAGAAGTGCTTGGGAGATTGAAATCTTTGGAGAGATCAAGCTCAAGAGGAGTATCACTTTCCAAGAAGCATGAAAAAGATCCAAGAAATGGACTTACAGGAAGGATAACGGTCAAATCCTTTAAATCCTTTCGAAAATATTCTAAGTCTGAAGAAAGATTTAGCTCAGAGGGAAGATCTGGACCATCCAATCAACGTCCAGACAATGAGGGGAAAGTGTAGAGGAGGAAAGATCTCAACCGTTTGACCTGAGCGCAAATGGATCGTAGCTATGTGATCAAGGTAAAGTGCACTAACATTAAATCTTTGAACATACACAGGAGGAACAAGGTCATGAAATTCTGAAATCATCGGAATCATCCATCAAGACAAGACACGTGGTGAGAGATCAACATTTCACTGACTCGCATAGTGGAAAGGTAAAAGAGCAGAGTTGTGAGGATTTGCGAAGTGCGAACTCGCGAAAAGATCACAGTCTTTGATCGTTCTGAAATTATTGAGACTGTCTATTTTCAAGGAGGACACATGGCAAGAGATTAGCATTTTGTTGACCCATGACTTGAAGGAGTCAAAGGTTGAGTCGGGAGAACTCATAAAATGTGAAATCGCGACATGATCTGAGTCGTTGATGAAAGGGGAGATCTGGACCGTTGATCCAGCGCCATCGCAATTTCGTCTATCGGGAGAATGAAGGCAAGGAGACTCCAAAGTCGTGAATCGCAAAATCACGAAAAGATCATAGTCGTTGATCAAAGGAGGGATTTGAATCGTAGATCTAGTTTTGTTGAGACTTCGCAACTCGAGAAATCAGAGGTAAGATTTATGGAACTCACGAAACTCGAAACCGCGAAGATTTGATCTAAGCCGTCGATTCGAGAAGAGATCTGGACCATTGAGCGTCTAGGGAGACGACTCGTGAAGTGTGAACTCACGAGATGCGAAACCACAAAACATGAAATCGTGAAGTACTCGAAAGATTGGCCCACGTTCATAGAGAAGGGTCATATCGGTGAAGGGGAATAGAGGGTCTAGGATGCGCTAGGCTCCTGTCGAGATTTTGGAAGTCGAGGTGACTCACACGCAAAGGCCCAATACGCGATGTCGTGATTTGCCTTTCGATTAGGCGACTGGTCACGACCTCAGTCATATAAAGGGAGGGGTTTAACCAAGAGAGTTAGCGTCTAAAAATGTTGAAGCTTAAAGGCGTTAAGGAGAAAGTCGTGGTTCCCATATAACCTGTGCTTTAAGGGAAAGAGGGCATGTTAAGTGGATTTGAGGTTCTTGAGGGCCAAAGAGTCAATCAAACTTAGTTTATTGATTGATACTAGACCACGAGGTCATGTAGTCCTTAGGAGAGAGGGGGGGGTCTGCATCAAGTGGTATCAGAGCTGATTTTTGTCTGTAGATTTTAGGTGAAGGAGAAAAAGAACTCGAAATTGTACTCTGTGTGTAAGAGAAGTCAACACAGTGTCGATAAGGAGATAAGGAGAGCCACCTTTAGCCAATCGTGTTGTATAAAGAGAGATGCGAGAACTTCGTGCAAGGTTGGAAGCAATGGAAGCAACGCAGAGAAGAGAACCTGATGTTGGAGACATCAGTGATGCAGAGAGTGAAGATGTAGAAGCCAAAGAATCTGCAAGGGAACATGTTGCTGAAAAATGCTTGCTAAGAGAAGTTGTTAGATTGGGAGCTAGAGCCAAGATAGAGGTCCCAATGTATGAAGGAAATTTGGATGTTGAAGAGTTGCTGGATTGGATAAGGTCCATGGAAAAATATTTCGATTATGAAGATGTCGATGGGGAGAAAAGGGCGAGAAATGTTGTCAACAGGATTAAAGGACATGCAACACTGTGGTGGGATGAACTGCAGGCTGAGAGGAGAAGTAGAGGAAAACATAAGACAAATAATTGGGACAGAATGATAGCCAAGTTGAAGGCTAAATTCATGCCCAAATATTATCAGATCAATCTGTTCAGGAAGCTACAGAACCTGAGACAGAAGGGTATGAAAGTCAAATAATACACAGAGGAGTTCTACAGGCTGAACATCAGAGTTGGACAAAGAGAGCGTAACGAAGAAAAAGTTTCCAGGTATATGAATGGCATGATGTATGAAATCTAGGATGAGCTCGGAATGATGTCGGTAAGGACAGTGGAGGATGCTTATCAATTTGCGTTGAAGGCATAAGAGAATCTGGATAGAAAACAAATCCAACAAGGTAGAGGTAGAATCTTAGCCCCGAACAAAGGCAAGGGAGTTTTCCATGACAAGGCATAATTCCAAAGACGAGGCTGGAACTCCACACAGTCACTCAAAAATAGGAGGAAGTTCCCGAGGAAGACAGGGTGGTGGAAGAAACTATTCTAGAGGAAGAGGCAAAGGAGGAATAAGATGTTATGCTTGTGGAAAGACAGGGCACATGTCTTGGGAATGCCCCAAGAAAAATAAAGAAGGAGGAGAAGCTTACAATTCGGAAGCACAAAGAGGGAATGTTGAAGTAGAAGAAGCAGAGGATGGAACATCACTGATGATGAGAAAGGTTCTCTTAAAACCAGAGGCAGAAGTTAAAAATCCAGTACAGAGGAGCAATCTATTCAGGACAGCTTGCAAGACTGAAGACAAAGTATGAAAGGTGATAATTGATAGTGGGAGCATTGATAACTTAGTATCCATGAAGATGGTGGAGAAATTGGAGCTGGAGAC
Source organism: Picea engelmannii (assembly GCA_009831015.1). Classification (NCBI taxonomy): domain Eukaryota; kingdom Viridiplantae; phylum Streptophyta; class Pinopsida; order Pinales; family Pinaceae; genus Picea; species Picea engelmannii. Next base: position 588,345 of record ML777629.1, on the reverse strand, counting down.
AACTGCACACCCAGAGCCATATAAAGTCTCATGGTTGCAGAAAGGACACCAGGTAATGGTTACTAAACAATGCTTGGTTGAATTTAAGATAAGAGGATATAGAGATGAAATTGTGTGTGATTTAATTCCCATGGATGTATGCCATATTTTGTTGGGAAGACCATGGAATTTTGTTTGACAGGAATGTCATTCATGATGGGAGGAAGAATACATACACCTTGGAGAAGAATCGTAGGACACAAATGTTGCTACCAATAGAGGAATAGAAAGTAAAAGGGGAAGCCAACACAAGCATACTTCTCATGAGTTGGAAGGAACTCCTGAAAGAATTTACGAAAGAACAGGAGATGCAGTTTGTTGTGGTGAGGAAACCTAGAGTTATCCTTACTAGTACTTCGATGGATGATTTTCCTAAAGAAGTTCAGGAATTGTTGGAAAATGTTTGTGACATAGTGGTGGATGAGTTTCCTAACTCATTTCCACCCATCAGAAGTATCATCCATTATATTGATTTGATACCAGGAGCAAGTCTAGCAAACAAAGTGGCATACAAAATGACACCTCGAGAGAATGAGGAGGTAAAGAACCAAGTCCAGGAATTGTTAGGCAAGGGTTTGGTTAGAGAGAGCTTGAGTCCATGCATAGTGCCAACTTTGTTTAGTCCAAATAAAGATGGAGGATGGAGAATGTGTACAAACTCGAGAGCCATCAATAAGATCACTATCAGGTATAGATTCCCTTTGCCAAGAATAAATGATTTGATGGACTTTTTAAGTGGGACAAATTTATTTTCTAAGATATATTTGAAAAGTGGATATCACTAGATTAGAATGAGAGAAGGTGATGAGTGGAAGACAACCTTTAAGACAAATGAAGGTTTGTATGAGTGTCTTGTTATGCCATTTGGATTAACCAATGCCCCGATTACTTTTATGAGGTTGATGAATGAAATACTAAAAGATTTCATTGGCAAGTTCATGGTTGAGTGTCTAGATGATATACTGATCTTTAACAAGACTAAAGAGGAGCATTTGAGGCACTTGACATTAGTGATGAGGAGACTACAATAGGTGAAGTTGTTGATAA
>ML777629.1:512108-557570 GCA_009831015.1 Picea engelmannii | reverse complement strand
CGAGAACAATATGGCAGAAGGTGGAAGTAGCTCTGATCGCTCTTTAGAGCAGACTCCTACTTGGGCAGTAGCGGTTGTTTGTTTGGCGTTTGTGCTTGTCTCCTTACTTCTTGAACAGTGTATTCATCGTGTTAGCAATGTAAGGTTCTGCTTCGGTCTCAACAGCGCACTTTTTAGTTTAATTTGATAGACCTTCGGTTCTGAACTCAGTTTGTTTTGGCTGGTAGGACTTTTCTAAAATTTGGGTTCTGCCAGTAGTGGTTAGTTTGGTTATAACATGAAACGGATGTTAGAGTTCACTGAGGAAGGCATGGTAAAGGATTGTAGCAATACAAGTTTTGGATTCTGCACTAACAAACTATCCTTTTGTAACGATATTTGCAGTGGCTCTCCAGAAGAAATAAGAAGGCCCTGTATGAAGCGCTTGAAAAACTGAAAGCAGGTAACGCATGTTTGAAACCGCTAACACACACCGTGCTGCTTGTTGTAAACTACTCCTGACAAAAATTCTTGCTAAACCATCTTGTTTGAGAAAATATATCTGAAGGTAGTTAGTTGCTGCATGGGTTCTCTTCCCTAGTTAGAGGTTCCTGCTAAATCCTGACGTGGTTACAGGGGTTGAGGATATATGTCTGAAATTGATGTGTTTCTATAGTATTGGTAGCTTGTTTTGGCATATTTCTAAATTGAATGTTTGACTAAAGCACACTGATTTCTTTCATCAGGCGCTGCTTAGAATTTGTGAACGAGATTTCATGTCATCTGACAAATATTGTTAAAATTTGTCTTTTGGGGTTGCAGAATTGATGCTTCTTGGTTTCATCTCGCTTCTACTGACAGTTGGACAAAGTCCCATTTCTATGATTTGTATACCGGAAAAAATAGCTTTTACTATGCTTCCGTGTAGGAAGCAAAGTGATACTGCTGTTGTTAAAAAGAATGAAAGTAGTTAATGACCAAGAGGAGAAACATGCCCGAAAGCGTTTATTGGAATCTATGTCTTCTGAACAGGAGGTCCCGTGGAAGCGCCTCTTAGGTGAGGCTGGAGGAGGTACTGAACATTGTAGCTCCAAACATGTAAACACCACACCCTACTCTTTCATAATGCACATGAGCTATTTATCCAGGTCCCATGATTCTCTGATTGATTTTTCTCATGCCATTGGGGTTGCTTAGACTATTTTGGAATTAGCTTTTGGTACAAATTTCAAACATTTGTCTTATGTTGAAATTTTATTTGATAATTTGCCATTCTTTGTGATCAAGGGTACCTATCCTCTTGTCTCCCGAACCGGCATGGACCAGCTTCATATCTTTATCTTTATGCTGGCAGTTCTCCATGTGTTCTATACTGTCTTAACTATCGGCTTAGCTAGAGCGAAAGTAAGTGGAAGGCTTAAACTATTTTCTCCAATATCATTCAATTTAAATTCTTCCTTCGATTTTACTGTTTTGATATTTGCATGCATTCAGATCCTCTGTTAATACTGAAATCTGCAAGTCCTTCTGATGCCCAGATGAGGAAATGGAAAGTATGGGAAAAGGAAACACAAACATTGGATCATGAATTTTCAAATAGTGAGTTCTTTTGGTTCTTCTTCCAACTGGGTTGGTTTATGAGAGTATTTCTTCCAGCATCTGGATACTTTCAGGTTGAAAAGTAATAACTTAGGCCAGATTTGGCAACTCTGCAAATTATGAGTTAAAAATTCAAATATTAGAAAGCCACGTCATCAATATTTGGGGATTGGGTAACATTTTAAGGGTATTTAGAAAACTGTATGAGTTTTGAGCGATTTGTTCTCTCTTTGGTTCTAGCAGATAATGCAAGGTTCAGATTAACCCATCAAACTTCATTTGTAAGGCGTCATATGAGTTTCTGGAGCCGAACACCAATTCTTAAATGGATTGTATGTCATTCATACTTCGAAATCTTCTAGGGATATATCTTAGTTTCCCATTTGCATGTTAACTGTGAAATATCCATTTCCGGTTCAACATTAACTTTCATTTGATTTGCAGGGATGCTTCTTTCGACAATTCTTTCGGTCAGTAACTAAAACGGATTACCTGACCTTGCGCCATGGCTTCATCGCTGTAAGACTTGATACCTTCAAATCACCTTTACCATTTCATCTTGGTTATGTCGATCCCCACATCATTGATGTAACAAATCTGATTCGTGCTAAAACTTCTATCTCTTTGAACTGTACAGACTCACTTAGCTCCAAATAGCAAGTTTAATTTTCACAAATATATCGAGAGATCATTGGACGATGACTTCAAAAGCGTGGTTGGAATCAGGTTAGTGAAGATTTCTCTGTTCGCAAAAGGTTTGGTCTCCAAAAAAGAACTTTGCTTCGTCATCCTCTTGATTTTTACCTAACATGCACTCTTCACTACATTATCTGCAGTCCTCCCTTGTGGGCTTTTGCTGTAATCATGTTGCTTCTCAATGTGTATAGTAAGTCTGCAACACTCCATCTCTGCGTCCAATGCCTTCATTCTGCATATTCCTAAGAGGATATTCGTAATTTCCGCTACTGTTTAAGCTAACATGCTCTTTTCGGTTGGATGTATTTCTCTGAGCAGGGTGGCATTCATACTTTTGGTTGTCTTTAGTTCCCTTAGTTGTAAGTTCACAAAAATATTGGACTATTATGACAATGAATTATTGATGACGGGAGTTGATAATCTTGGAAAGTTTTTTATTGAGTTCTTTGGTTTTATTGTCATTCGATATCCAAAATCTGCAGATAGTTTTGTTGATTGGAACAAAGCTACAAGTTATAATAACAGAGTTGGCCTTAGAAATTCAAGAGAGGCATGCTGTAGTTAAAGGAACTCCAACTGTGCAGCCGACAAATGAACTGTTTTGGTTCAATCGCCCTCAGCTTATTCTTTTCTTGATCCATTTCTCTCTTTTCCAGGTATCAAAATGATTTGCACAGAAAATTTTCATTGACAAATTTTATTTCTGAATCCTGTTCACCAATATTTATGGGAATACCAATTGCTTGATGGTTACCTTACGTTCTGCAGAATGCTTTCCAGCTTGCTTCCTTCTTGTGGATATGGGTAAGCACTATGTTCATTCAGTAAAGAATAAGTTCTTTTGTGTAGAATCATTGGATTTATTATGGTAACAATGGTAAAATTTGCAGTCTCAGGTGCCGTAGATCACTTTCAGTTTATACAGCTAAATAGTTTCAATTCTACTGCATCTCTACAACATATTTACATTTGACTTTATATGCTTGCAGTATGAGCTTGGCTTGAGATCGTGTTTCCATGAGAGGCTTGATATGACCCTAGTCAGAATTATCATTGGGTAATTATGTTTATTATGTAAACATATGGACTCTTGTGGTTATTTACATTTTTTTTTTTGGTTATCAAAGAACTTTATCTTGCCTAAAATGTAAACAGAGCTCATTCCAATCAAACAGCTTATCATTTTAATTTTGTTCTTTGTTTTCCATTTTTATAATCTCATTGTTGCTGCTTTGGTTTAGTACTAGCTTGTTCTGAGGCAGATCCGGTCTGTCTAAGCAGAATATTGACAGTAACCATATTTCGCATCTGATAAGGACCAAATAGGGTTGTTTGTGTATGTGTCTAGGGTTGCTGTGCAGCTTCTATGTAGCTACTTCACACTTCCACTTTATGCATTTGTGACACAGGTGAGTCTTTCATTGTTTATTGAAAATACAATCAAATTTGGGTGTTTGAAATGATCAACTGAACTTCATAACATGTTCAATTATTTTAATGCAAAATGGGAGAGTTACATCGGTCAAGTCTTCACTACCAGTTTATTCACCATATTTACTTTGTACAGAAGATAGATATAGTCAACCCATACACTACGTGATGCTTAGATATCTTACCCAATATTTATAAAATTAGAGATAAGGGATCCCTTCAGAATTATTTATTCTCATAGTAAACAAATTTATGAGGGAAAAATAAGAGCAGGCAAGTTTCATTCCTTTTTTGACAGAGGAGATCATTCACTCTATTGAGGCCTTCTCGTAAAACCTCGAATAATTTTTTGTTAAACAAATCTGACCAGTCTAAAACGTGCATCCTTTTGTTTGTTAAATTAATTTTTGTATCCTTCTTTCTTTTGCCAAAAAAATGTGAGAAAGAGACAATGACAATGCAGCTGTGTGAGGGTGTGTGTCGATAGATGGATAGAAAACATCACTCTTTTATCAAGTTTTTTCTTCAAATTGTACAAGTGTTTTGTTCTGGTGAGTTTTATGATTGTTCAAGCAATTCTGCTTTGAGTTTTTTCTTCAAATTGTACAAGTGTTTTGTTCTGGTGAGTTTTATGATTGTTCAAGCAATTCTGCTTTGGCTAAACCTGTATAAAGGATCGTGCTTCACTCTATTGAGGACTTCAGGTAAAACCTCAAAGGTTTGTTTTGTTAGACAAACACAACCACTCTATAGCGTGCTTCCTTTTGTTTGTTCCATTAAATTTTGTAGCAATCTTGCTTGCGCCTAAAACAATAGGAAAAAGAAACACAATGACAATGTGTGTGCGCGTGTCTGTTGATAGATGAATACAAAATATCATTTTTTATGGAAGACTTTCTCTCCAAAATGTACAAGTGTTTTGTTCTGGTGAACTTTACGATTATTCAAATAATTCTGCTGTGCATAAGCCTCATGTACAGAAGATTGTGCTGTCAAAACTGATAGGATGCTATGCTTTTGTGCAGATGGGTTCTCACATGAAGAAGACTATATTTGAAGAACAGTCAGCCAATGCCTTGAAGAGATGGCAGAAAATTGCTAAGAAAAAAGCGAAACGAAATGGAACATCAAATCATTCTTCTTCTGGATTCACGAGCAGATCAGGCTTGTCTTTAGGATTTCAAAGTGAGGCAACAACTCCAACCCATGGATCTTCTCCATTGCACTTGATCCGCAGATACAAAACAATGGGAGACATTGAAATTCCAGACGTTTCTGAGAGATATTATCACTCAGAATATGATGCGTCAGATCTTGAAATAGATGCATCTCCTCCTTATCCTTCCCAGCATACTCGGCCTGTTTTTATTACCAAGGCAAAGGAGGACACAGCTGCTGCAAAACAACAATCCACTTCAAAAGATGTAGAGACAAATAGTAAAGAATTTTCCTTTGCCATATTATAAATGTCTGATCCACATCAGACAAAAGCTCACTTCAAAGCAGCTTTATATCCAAATTTGACTTCATAGAAATACTAACAAATTCATTTATGAAACCTGTAATACCTAGGTAAAGTTTATCTTAATTTAACCAGCAATGAGAATTGGTCCCAAGACAAACACGGTTTCAAAAAGGCATCTAATCATTCTATAATAGAAATGCAATCAACTGTTGCAATATTTTCAAAAAAATATCATACAGATTCAAATTCAAATTTCATAGGAACTAAACAACACATGCTCCCATTTTGATGGATATTCTTCAGGCATGTTGAGGAGGATAAGTTCCTAAAGTTTGGAGTCCGGAGATAACTGAAACAGAAGAGTGTTATTATAGGAAATTGATAATGAGGAAATCTAAACCATCATTCAAGAAATTATCAATTAAATGGTTCTCTATCAATCGTTGGATTTGAACTTTTATGGGCTAGTCCATGACTGGCGGAGACCCCACTATTGAATTCCTAAAATAAGCACATTCTTTGCATTTTCAACTCTCAAAGACAGCAAGCTCAGCAAGAATACAAAGATATCACACAACAAAGATTTTTGAACTGGAGAAAACCATTTGGGATAGTAAAAATCCAGAATTCATTAAACCCACTCACACAAGTTACATAAATTCTTCCTCTAATGGTCACTCTGGGACTCTGCAGATGCAAAGTGGCTGTCCCAAGCATCTGCTACTCTGTCTCGCCCTTTCTTTCAAGCTATAAGTCTATTTCTAAAGCCCAGATGTTGTTAGGATTACTGTCTTGGCTGTTACGGTTATGGTGCCAATGTGGCCTCTATTCCGTGTATGGATCAGACCTTCACCCTTAGATAGCAATGGTGCACATTGCTTTTTGATGCAAACGAGTAACTTTAGTCTAGCATAAGTTGTGTTTGCCTCTGGCGTAGGCTGAGTTGCATGCCAATGGGCACTGAGGACTCGAATCCATGAATGATTGCAATATGCCTCTAGCGTGTAAAGTTGTGCTCAGATCTATTGTAGTTGAATACGGCCTGTTCAAAACCAGCAAGGGTGTATGAATACCCTGCCTGGTTTTGGGTGACACGAATCACGTTTGTTTCGTTGAATGTCCAAGAGCTGGTGTAGTAACCATACTTGGTCGGGACTGTGGCTGGTCAGCTGTAACATTGTTGTTCTTGATAATGCAAAGGTACTCCTGTTGAGTGTTTAAACAGGTCTAAGTACTCCTCGAGAATGTTGTCTACCTGCTTTGACCGTGCTGGACTTTCTATCCTTTCCTTGTGATCCAAATTTAGGCATTGTGATTGCAGGCATTAGCAGTGAGAATCTGTATTAACTTCTAAGGAGTCAATTCTGAAACTATACTGTATTGCATTGCTTGCAGTGTATGGCTTTGACAGAGCTAATGCTCTACTCTTGGATTGATACCACTATGATTGATCAGGGCAGTAGTCGGAAGCGTTCCGTCTCTGATTCAACTTGACCGACGCGCCTCATCTTAACACTAGGGAATCGGCACACTGACAAGTGACACTCGAGACACAATTGAAAATTATAATGACAGTCATTACAATTCAACGTGCATTTGACATGTGAAATTGATGGAATGTATCTGACATAACTATCTTCAAATGTATAATTAGGCTGTCTTGATATATCTAAATCTAAATAGGCCCTGTACAGTTTTGACTTCTTTGGGCTCTTTCAATTGACCTTTAGATACCCTTCTTGCCATCTAGCGTCGATTATAGGGACTTCTATCATTTAGAGATCCTTCTTAATTTGATAATTGATTTGTCCCTGTAAATAGTTCTCAGTTGGATTATAATCGAAGGAGTATAATTGAAAAACTGATTGCATATTTTCTCCCTTCAAGGGACATGGAGCAAAGCCAACTGTTAACTTCCAATGACATTAACATTGCTTTATCCATTACATTGACTAAATCTGCAATCGAAATAAAGATTAATGGTTCTTTTATTCTCATTTATAAAACAAACCAGAGAGAGGTGACATATTACCATGCTCGATGAAAGACCCCCTGATGGTAAGTATGGGTCCTTATTATCCATCTATACAAACTTATTAACTTCCATTGACATTAACATTGCTTCATATCCATTACATTGATTAAATCTGCAATCGAAATAAAGACTAATGGTTCTTTTATTCTCATTTATAAAAGAAACCAGAGAGAGGTGACATATGACCATACTTGTTGAAAGAACCGTGGTAAGTATGATTCCTCATTATTCATTGATACACAATGATTTTCATCAGAGTATACTCTGATTATTACAATCTTAAATAGTTTTTAGTTGGACTATAATTTGACATAATTGTTGGAGATATTGCTTACAATAGAATTGGTTAGTGATTGGTTTGGATTTGTTGGAGGTTGTTGAGAGATTCTCTCAACCTCTCTCTCCATATTTGGAATAAGATGGATCTGAAAACGTCTATATAAATGTGATGTATTTGGATTGATGTGTAATGAAAGATAGATTTTGTGTGCAATCTGATTTTTCAATTTGGTATCAGCGTTGAGTGCTCTGGGTTATCTCCCTCACGAGATGGCCCAGTAGACTGTGAGAATGTAAGGAGTTGATTCTCTGTAAATATGTTTGAGAGTGGAGTGTTTTATTTTCTGTGTGAGATTTCATGTGTGTGTTTGATTTGAGATTGTCATGTATATGGAACCATGTATTCCTTTACACTTTGCACGAACGAAAAATTTGAGTTTGCTCATGGATTGTACAAGGCACATCAGGCTTGCACAGAATGAAACCATTGATCTTGTGTGGTGGAGCCACCCCAACATATCACCATGAATTCACAACCTCAATTTCGCAAAGAAGCTTGCAACCAAGGGCATCATTGTCACGTTTGTTGATGTAGAATCGTGCCATGCCAGGAGCTCGGGCCTCGATATCTGATCTGCTCAGTTTGGCAATGGATTGTCCGTGGAATTTGATAGATCATTGAATCATGACGAGTTTATGGAATCCTTGTGGATTAATATGATAGTGCATGTCGAGGAATTCATCGCCCATTATCTGAAAACGGGCGAGTACTTTGGGCAAGTTTTCAATAGAAAATCATTTTCTGATGAATTAATGCATAAGGATTAAAGATCTTATGAATCCATGATTAACCATGCTTGTAAAAAAGAATACATAACATACATGAATTCAAATGGAATAAACACATGAAAAGACAAGAGAGAGAGACAACCAATGTTGGCAACGGAGTTCACCCCTCCTGGGCTACGTCTTCAGACCCATTTCAATTGGAATACATATCACTTTCTTTCCTTCTTCAAAAGATGTTTGAACCTTCTCATAAGCGATTACATAAGTGATGCCTTCTCCTTCAATGAGGATTCAAGAAGACTACTCACACTCATCTCTTTCCATACATCGAGAAGGATAATACCTTATATGAATAAGTCTCTCGAAGCTTAGGAGTAGTAGCATTATGGCTCTCTAACTCCACTCATTAACTCTCCATTACTCTCCTCCCTTTCAAAGGGCTCACATAAGGCATTATATAGTTTTTCCTCACTCCCTCCTAAGAAAGAGCATTAATTCCTAGATAGATCCACAATAATATGATCTAATTACAAAAGAGGAAAAACAAGATCCATCAATGTAAGATCTCAAACTGTCTTCAAGTACATAATGGGAAAAGTCTCAAAACCACCCAAAGACTCTTCATCCATGTCCTTGAACCTATAATTGAGAATAATGGCAAATTGGTGTGAGGTGGTTTCTCACATAAAAACCAATTTCCATAATTACAATTTCAATGAAAAATGTGTGATTCTTAATTTCCTCACAAGTATTAATCGTTTTACAAAAGAATTAAGTGCATGAGTTTTCCAAAAGCTCATAAAGCATAATTAAATGCATGAGCATCTCATAAAATCATAAAATAAATGCATGAGACCTTTTCCTCACAAAGCATTAATAAAATGCATGAGAAAATAAAACTCAAAACATATAAGTTCACCATCTTCACCACTGTGAAGATCAACTTGGTGAATACAGTAAAGTCCTTCCATGTGTGGAAATACGTTTGGATCATGCCTCCCCACAAAGAACCTTTTGGTCTCCAAAATTATCAACTTTGTCTCTATGCAAATGTCCTCAAAAGGCGCATTCTTTCAAGACTCCTTCACACATGTACTTCGGAATCAGAATGCCAAGCCAACACTTGCAACCGCTGCAAAGAAAATTCTTGGAAAGGCACATCCCTTGTCTCCTTCACCTCTATTCTTCGAAGCTGAAATGTCGAAGCCCACAACTACATAATCTTGCAACCTATAGCAGATGATACATGTACCACAATCTTTGGTGTACCTTACTTGCCAAGAGTTTATAACTACACTCTTGGTCAAGTTTACAATGAATCGTCAAAATGGCGTAGGCAAAACGCCTCATTCAATTGATTATATGATGATTACAAAGAATCCAATTAAGTCTTTAGGCGCAAAAATAACGCCTCTCACTCTCCTCACTCAAGAGTGGCTAAAAATCCATTCAATGCTTCATAATCTTTTTACATTTTACTTGACGATTTCATTACATCAATTTTAATGTGCCAAACATGTGCACAAAGGGAAAAGATTAGGTTTTTAAACCCCCATTTTACATAATGTGCATCCTATACAAAAATAGGTACCAATGGTGAGAAACCACTATTATGTGATGATATGTGCAAGCTCAAATCAATGTGCACTAGTGGTGATAATTCTGAAATCCCACTACAATCAATCATGCATATGGCAACCTTATAAAAATGGCTTTCAAAGTTGATCATGACTCATTGCACAAGCTTTTATGAAATGAATTCTCACACATAAATATCAATAGATCCCTCTAAAGCACAGATAGCGACAACAGTGAATACCAATTTGTGGTGGCCATAGGAAAAACTTGATGCTTGTGTGTTGTGTTTTCATAACTCTAATCCAATTGGTTTCGTTATAATAGCCACTACCATAACTAGAATGTGGATGGCCAACCCAAAACTGATGTCCTCCTCAACTATTTTGGCACATTCATAACCAATTGGTTTTACTTGGCATAAGATAGTGTATTATGCCAAACAAATAAGAAGTAGTGTTCTCAGTCCCCATGGCGCATGAGCAATCAAAATCCATTCTCTTATCAACAATCTAGTTGAAACAAACAATGGCTTGGATATAGCCTTCACATCTTATTGGAAAGCGATGCTCTCCTTCATTGTCAATGCGATTATGACAACTTAGTCGATATGAATTTTGAACATCTGAGATTCAGGCCCATTAAACACAAGACAAATGTCAAACATCAAAACGTACTTTTCATGGCACTCAAATTTTTGAAAATTAAACCTTACCAAATTTTTATCGTCCCCATATTGGATTGTGATTCGCCTCATTATGGTGGAAAATCTGTCGGTGAATATCGCCACACTCTTGGCATGGTCACATGCAACTTTCCAGACACCGAGACGAGAGTTGTAAACGACAACAAACTTCTGGAAGCATCGTTAAAATCTATAGGTTACTTATGTTATGCCACGATTTTTTAGAGAAGAGTGGTTGTGATAATGGTGTTTATGTTTTGTATGTTGAGTTGTTGTTCACCAGTGTTTCAGACAGTCCTAATAAAATGTTTTTATGCTAGGTCCCTTTTGGCAATAAAAGATTGGATTTTGTGATTCTTGTCTTGGTCTCGACGCAATCATATATATTTTCCAGCGAAAATATTAGAGGGATCACACTATTCTTTCATGTGCCTGGAGATTCAAAAGATTACTCTCTCATAGAAAGGCTTCATACTTGACGGTTTTGTGGCTTAACTTTTAATCCACATGTGTATTTACAAATCTTTGGATATGTGAGAGATTGCTAGCAGAAACTAGTCCAATGACGCCATACACATATCCTGGCGAGTATCTTAGAGAAGAATAAATTTGAAACACACATAAACAATGCCAGAATTGATCGATGGTTGATTTCATTACCTGCTTAACGACCTCGTTCGCCTTTTTAGTGCAGAAGACACAGGCATCCTGGATGCTGCCACATCCACTCTTTGTGGAGCAGGTCCCACGCAACTTCAATCTATCGGTCACACGAACTTCTGGTAGAGAATACAATCTATATGTCTTCATGCATATGACAAGATCACTCATGGTGTTTCATTTGTCCACTTGGACTCAAAACATGGCTTGGATTTCCCCCTCGGTGCATTCAAGGCATTTCTATTCTTACCATCAAAAGAATGCTTTTAGGTTCGCATGGAAATAATTTCATTCATTCATAGCATGGTTATGTAATCTTGTTAAAAGAAATTTTCAATTCTGCAAATATGCTAACCATTTCTTACTAAGCCATTCAAACAGATGCTCTTTGGATAGCTCATCTTTTTGAAGAATTACTTCTAGGATTATTGTCGTTGGACTAACTCCTTCATATGCTTCCTCCTTCTTTGTATGAGTTTGTATGACTCTCTTGCCACGTTTTGGATGAAGTTGAGGATGAACTTTCCAGCATTTTCTAATCCAATGGCCACTCATCTCACAATGAGTACAATAGTTCCTTTGCTTCTCCTTTAACAGAATCTCCTTGTCACAAGGACGTGAAAGGGGTTATTTCTGTCTTGTCTCACTTCCAGTGGGCATGCTTGTCTTCGCTACCCAAACTTTCTTCTTGTAATCCTTGGCTACATCATGGTTAGAAGACTTATGACCATAATCATTTTTCTTATATGTAAGAAAAGAATTGAGATGTCTTTTATACTTTTCTGAGTGGTTCTTGCTCTGATGAGGACAAGCTGGCTTGATACCTTTTGTGGAATCTGATGGTGAAGAGATGGTTTTTGCTTCAACAACCTTTGAGCATACTCCATTCTCCTCCTTTCCATAACCCAAATTTGCAAATCGTGGTCTTTGTACCACCTCTAATGGGTAAGTGATTCCTTGGCCATGAATGCCAAGTACGCTTCCTATGTATCCCATCTTCATGAGGGGTTTCATGCCCACGTTAGTTTCATACTGAGAAAACATTGAACATGAAGAAACATCATATACCTCGGTTTGAGTTTGTACATCCACGATAGAAGGCTCTTTGTCCTCCATTCGTTCACCATGATGCAACTTAGCCAAAAGATCATCCTTGGTTTGCAATTCAAGTTGCAATTCTTCAATAATTCCATTGAGAACTTCTCCATGAAGCTGAGATCTCTCTTGAAGCTCTTGCTTCTCTTCTTTTGCGACCTGCAAAAGTCTCATCAAGTCTCCATTTTCAGCTTGAATGTTGTGATTTATCTCTTCTAATTCTTGAATTCTTTATGTTTCTTCATTCCTTTGGCCATCCTTCAAAGCAGTCAACCTAGCTCTGATATCACATGATCTGAAAACGGGCGAGTACTTTACACAAGTTTTCAATCAAAAATCGTTTTCTTATGAATTAATTACATAAGGAATAAAGGGCTTATGAATCCATGATTAACCATGCTTGTAAACAAGAATATATAACATACATGAACTCAAATGGAATAAGCACATGAAAAGACAAGAGAGAGAGACAACCAATGTTGGTAACGGATTTCACCCCTCCTGGGCTACGTCTTCAGACCCGCTTCAATTGGAATACGGATCACTTTCATTCATTCTTCAAAAGATGTTGGGACCTTCTCATAAGTGATTACATAAGTGATGCCTTCTCCTTCAATGAGGATTCAAGAAGACTACTCACACTCACCTCTCTCCATACATCAAGAAGGATAATACCTTACATGAATAAGTCTCTCAAAGATTAGGAGTAGTAGCACTATGTCTCTCTAACTCCACTCATTAACTCGCCACTACTCTCCTCCCTTTCAAAGGGATCACATACAACATTATATAGTTTTTCCTCACTCCCTCTTAAGAAAGAACATTAATTCCTAGATCCACAATAATAGGATCTAATTACAAAAGAGAAAACACAAGATCCATGAATGTAGGATCTCAAACTATCTTCAAGTCCATAATGGAAAAAGTGTCAAAACCACCCAAAGACTCTTCATCCATGCCCTTGATTCTCTCAACCTATAATTGAGAATAATGGAAAATTGGTGTGAAGTGGTTTCTCACATAAAAACCAATTTCCATAATTACAATTTCAATGAAAAATAAGTGAATCTTAATTTCCTCACAAGTATTAATCATTTTACAAAAGAATTAAGTGCAAGAGTTTTCCAAAAGCTCGTAAAGCATAACTAAATGCATGAGCATCTCATAAAAGCATAAAATAAATGCATGAGACCTTTTCCTCACAAAGCATTAATAAAATGCATGAGAAAATAAAACTCAAAACATATAAGTTCACCATCTTCACCACTTTGCAGATCAACTTGGTGAACACAATAAAGTCCTTTCATGTGTGGAAATTCGTCCAGATCAGCCCATGTATCCTGTTTCATTGCTTACACCTGTTTTGTTTGGTCGGATCATGTAGCAAAGAAATTTCATCATTTCATATTTTCCAGACATGAGCTATGGCTAGGACTCTATACAGAACATGGCTTCAACAATTGTTGAGTTTTGAGGCTTTGTTGGACGACTTGCATGGCGATTCACCCGTTTGTGATAGAAAAGAGCGCCATGAGGAAATGCTTCCGGATCAGAGTGCCCACAATTTATTTGTTGATGGCTACCATATTCTGTAGATTGCATTGTTGATTTATTGAGTGATGTGAAAATATGTGGTAAAAGTGTGCTATGTTTTGTGTATATTTATTATGTTGTAGAACCAATTATAGAATAGAGTAGGGTAATTCAAATTAGTGGTTCTCAACGTACTTCGGTGCCACAAGAACTCATCACTAATTTGATTATGTTTACAGTCTATTATATGTTGATGGGTCTTGTTGTCCTTCAGTGCTTCAAGATCAACAATTACATGTTATCTTATGTATGTAATCTTGTGTTTGTGAAAAAATTCCAGTGGTATAATTGACTGTTGAAGAGATTTTGTACCTAGAATGTTATCCTCTATAACTAGTGAATAGCGCAGAAGGCCATCTATTCACAGATGGTAGCAATTCCATAGAATACTTCAATATCGAGATCATCCTTCGGGAGGTCAAGTAACATCAATTCTACAAAGTATATCAATGATGGTCGAAAGCAGTTATGATTTAAATGGGAAGATCGAAAGTGTGGAGAAGAAAGAGTAGAAACTGGGAGGTTCGGAGCGAGTAGTGCTAGTGAAGACCATACCAGACAGATATGAAATGTATGTGATTTGTTTGTGTTTCCTATATTGTAATATGTGTAATGTAAGCAATACGGGAGGGTGTTGGAGATATTGCTTACAAAAGAATTGGTTAGCCATTGGTTTGGATTTGTTGGAGGTTGTTGATAGATTCTATCAACCTCTCTCTCCATATTTGAAATAAGTTGGATCTGATAACATCTATATAAATGTGATGTATTCAGAGTGATGTGTAATGAAATATAGATTTTGTGTGCAATCTTATTTTCCAATTAAAATCTCTTTACTTTTTGTGTCAGAAATGCCAACTCTCGAGTATATTAGGAGTGAGTTGAGCATTAATTAAAATGCTCTACTTCTCCACGTTTTTTTCCTTTTTTTTTTGTGATTATTCTATCGGATATTTTGTTGTAAAGTACAATCCTAAGAAGTTCTCAGATAAAGTATAATCTGGCAGAATTACTTTACTCTTTGTGTCGACAATGTTGACTCCCAAGTATCTTGGGAGTGGGCCAAGTGTTAATTAAAATGCTCTACTTTCCATGTTTTTTCCCTTCCTTCACCTTGAATCTTCAGTTGGATATTTCGTTGTAAAACTAAAATTATAATCCTACAGAGGAAATTTCATCAATCAATAAATGAAATCTAAGGGAAGATGGGGCCTTTCTCTAAATTCTTAGACAACGCCCCTCAATTGTATCTTTGTACTTCGTTCTTTGACTAATGCAATTAACAATTACGGTAGGACAATATTGGTGTTTTTTTATGTGAATTATAATTGGAGGGCATCTCTTTGTTCAAAATGTCTGCATATCAAATCATTTTGGTTAATGACATGGATCAATGCATATTAAAGCTCAAAATGAATTCATATTTTATAGGGAATAATACTCTCTCTTACTCAACATTGAATTCTACAGTGTGTGTGGTGTATAGGTAGTTGGATTATTTACTATGTAATTCAAATCCAACGACCTATACACCACCCATTCCAACATTAAATGCTATGTAGTAGAATGGATAGTCCCTAGCTATACTATGTTGATTTTATTTCACAGAATGCAATCTATAAAATACTCTGTCGATATATATCGAAAAACAAACAAACATGGAAACTGAATTTTAAAAGGACTTAAATACCCGGTTCCATTTTGATCTTTGAATGGCCCTGTTGCTCTCGAATTGAGTCTGGGTGGGGCTCGTTGAGGTCCGGAATTTGGTTTATTGTGACTGAGTTTACATTTTTGGACGCTCCATGGTTGCTTTCTGGATTGCTTGGTTGTTGTTGAGCTTGTTCAATATGATCCAAATGACGCTGCATTGTCTCCATACTGCTATGATGCTCTTCAATCTGACTCCTCTGGGCGTAAATTTCATCTTGAAGCCTTTCAATCAAGTGCCTGTGTTGAGAGAGGGGTTCGAGTTCAAATTTTAGAGTGGAGTTGAGTGCTCCCATCTGAATTCTCATCCTTTGGCATCCCATGCATTATTCCTCGGAATCCAGCTGACCAGAGCCAACAAAAAGGCCTTTGACACCCTGCATATCTACTAGTGTTGAAGCGCTTTGATTCCTCTAAGAATTGTTCAATCTACTAAGGGGGCCGCAAAGCTACAACGAATTGGGAAATATGTGTAATGGAGAAAGAACAGATGGATCTGAAATCAACAAAAACCACTGGGTTAAGTTCTAAGCGGAGCAAAGACAAGACATAGGGTGTGGTTTAGGGTAGTTCAAATCCAAATAGGGAGGAGCCCCAAGGATATGTAAGGAGATCAATAGAGTCAACTGAGGCCATTGGGTTAAATTCTGGGAGTAGAAAAAACAAGGCAAAGGGTGTCGATAAGGGTGATTCAAGGAAAAGCGAGGGGGAGCCCAGAGACTCTGGAAGGACAAAATCTGAAAGACAAACATTAAGGAGAATCCTAAGCAGTAAGTTGGTCGAAAAAGGATTACCAAAACCACAAAAAGGTTTTTCCTTTGCAAGGGCAAGTACTAGTCGAAATTCCCCCATGTTACAATTAATGTTGAGTTTGTGCCAAACATAAAGGTCACATAATATACCTAGTGCGATGTACCTGAGACCTTCATGTCCCCGGGCTTGGGTCTGAACCTGGTGTCACCTTGACAAACTACTTGCGCATCTGGGATTCCGCATGCACAATCCATCTACGTCGGAGCCTTCATTCCTTGTGTTCCCACAAGCTCAAATGAATGGAATGATTGGCCACCCGAAACCATAATGGAACCATCACCTAATCTGTTAGCCGCAACTGCACTTGACCGATTAGACGTCAAAATCCCACTTACCACTCGTCTTCTCCACCTTCCCCCACTGTCGTTGGCCTGCTCCACGTGCCTTATCCACCTGTCCTTTGTTTCGTTGGTGTCCACGTTCCTGTTCCACATGTCCTTGTTTACGCTGGAGCTCAAATAAGCACCACTACGAACCTTTGCGCATTGGCTCCTGGTCATGTGGCGCATTAGGGTAAGGGGGATAAGGCTTCAACACCCTCCACGCCTAAGGTTCCAAGTGATTTCCCAATGGCCTCATTCGCAGATTATCTATTTCCTTGTTATGTTCTCTCAGTATGTGAAAGAATGTTGGCTTGAGGGTTTTTGAGTCGGCTCGTATTCGATCAATTATTCTTTTTAGGATTAAATTTTTTGGTTATATCCCCTGAACCATCATCCTTATAATATGTAATGATCCCAAGCCATTATGCAAGGATCATCACTGTTTTGGTGTCTTTTTAAAAACTTTTTCCCGGTTGTGGTATTTCGTTAAACACTTTGCTGATCTACCTTTTAGATGTGTTTATATGTGTGTATGCAGCAAATAAC
This sequence comes from Picea engelmannii, assembly GCA_009831015.1. Lineage (NCBI taxonomy): Eukaryota > Viridiplantae > Streptophyta > Pinopsida > Pinales > Pinaceae > Picea > Picea engelmannii. Next base: position 540,297 of record ML777629.1, on the reverse strand, counting down.
AGAAAGAGATAACCATGGAACATTCCTCAACCATATGCAATAAGATAGATAAGCCAAAACATCTCAATTCTTCTTTATTCATAAAATAGAGAAACCTGCTACAATGAAGATGTCGATCTAGAATGCTCAACAGATGGCCAAGAAGATAGACAATAGATAAGAGCTACTACAAAATGCTCCCGCTAATACAAAACATGCCTCCAAAGGCTGAATGAGAAATGAAGATCAATACAAGCAGATCTAAATGCCAAACTCTCCAGCTGATGAATGCCACGCTCCAATAGAAGGCTGAAACCCTCAATAACTCGGCCCTGCTGCCAAAAGTGTCCAATCACCCTAATAAATATGACAACTGATAGATCGGGTGATGGTGAGAACAACCCATGTGACCGAATCTCCAAGATCCCTCTCAATCTCTGTAGATATGAAATCCCCCATTGAATGGTGCACCCCACTGGATGACTGAAACCCTAGATAATTTGGCCCTGCTGCCAAAAGTGTCCAATCACCCTAATAAATATGCCAATTGATAGATCGGGTGATGGTAAGAACAACCCAGGTGACCGAATCTCCAATATCCCTCTCAATCTCTGTAGATCTGAAATCCCCCACTGAATGGTGCGCCCCACTGGATGACTGAAACCCTAGATAATTCGGCCTTGCTGAAGGAGGCCTCCAAATGCTCTGAAACTCTCCAGAAATATAGATTGGGACACTACAAGTCACTAGGTAAAGTCTCAGGGTCAGATCTAAAGTGTAACCCCTCCAAATGGACTAGATCTGGATCTCAAAAATGCCCTCCTTCTCTTCAATTCGCCCCACTGCTCAAGAAATAATCTGAGCCATAAAACTATTTTAGAAAGAACTGGATCTAATGTCCAAGGCCCTGCAATGAAAACCCAAGTGATAGAATCCTCAACGGCCCTGCCAATCTCCTACAATGAATCTCTCCCCAAAGATGGTGCGCCCCTCTTGCTGGAATCCCTCAACTGGTGAGCCCTCTCTCTATCTGCACATGAAACTGATGTAGAATCCTCATGCAACTGAGTAGATCTGGAACTAGAATGGTGTGGGAAAGTATTGCATCTCCGAGACCAAGATTGGGACAAGATAAGTGGAATCTTTCACCACCGAATCACCCTCTAGGGTTTATTATGTCAAAACCCTCAAAACCCCAAATATTGGGCTCACTAGCTAGAACCCAGAAATCAAAATAAGATCATACATGAATCCATGAGAAGAGGCCCTTACCTTTCCTTTATACTTTTTGGATCACCTTGTCCCTCCAAAGTGACTTTCATTTTATTAATAATTAATTAATTAATTAAATCACTTTAATTAATTAATTAACCTTTTTACCTTTGAAAAGCTCCTTATATCTCCTTGTGGTTTCCCTGTCCACTGAAAGTCACTTCTAGCCATCCCATCCTATAGTGTTGCTCCTCCCAATTCCAATGAGCTATTACACTGAGAGGTTCATTCAAGTAATGTGCCCAAAATGACCTCTTCAGTGAATTCCATTGACTTATAGCTCAAAATAGTCAAAATCATGGAAATCGTTGGAATGCAACAAAACCAAATCCAACCTATGCGGAATGGCTCATAATGATGGAATATGATTATCAATGCAAGCTGGACCCCACAATGCCTCTCAAATACCCCTGTACTCACTCTAGCACCCATCTGGCTACTCTGGTCATCATAAATCTCTACCCTGTGATGATGTCCCAAAGTGGGGACATTACATAATAGTCTTGGATTCACCTAGGACATTCAGATTAAAGATTTGGTGGGTCTTCGCTAGTTGGAGGCCTTTGAGTAAGGCATAAGCCTCTACTTTATTGTTGGTGTCTTTCCCAATATTCCAATAGTATTTTAAAATTATTTTTCCTCTAGGCTTGTAGAGAACCACCCTCCCCCCTCCCGCACCTGCCTCCCCTGTATTGATAATATTATTTTACAGAAGGAGAGAAATAACATTAAGATTTGTTGTGATAACTAATCAATGGCATACTCAAGTTAGTTTGTAGATTGGAAGACCTTCGTGTTGTCCTAGGATGGGTCTTGTATGTTAAATGCACTATAAACTACCCCACACATTAATATTCGATGAGATAAGTGCATGGGAGTTTCACCTTGTTGACCAATATCTTATCATGCTCATTCATAAAGGGGGGTTTTAAAATTGTGTTAAAATAAATTCCATATATTCTAAGTATTTAGGGGTGCATGGTACAAGGGGTTTTATATGTATTGAGTGGTATAAAATGGGTATCTAGTAAAAATATGGTTTTTTTCATTGGAAATATGTATTGGGAGGGGGTTCAAGAAAAGGATTTTTGGAGGTATTTATCAATATGTAGTGAAATTAGAGTATCCTTTAATATTATGTGAGCACACATGCTATGTCACAAGTTCATTGAGTGGAGACGTCGTGGATAAGTGTGTGGTGCATACGAAGAGAATAAAACATACATTACATTTTGATGGTATACACTAGATAAATGCCTAATTAGGCAACATGATCATGGTTGTGCTTCAAACAATATTAACTAGTCTAAACTCATTTTAATCTTGAATCTAAAGTGTGAAGAGGGATCAAATCCCTTGAAGTGTAAATGTTTTTATCATATGTAAACTCACAACTTACTGAAATATGGATATGAAATTTTTTTGATTATTGTTATAATATTTATATTTGCATTGTAACAATACTCTATGTAAAAGAGGCTTCAGAAAGATTGGGGGTGGTCTGCGGCTAGGGGAAACCCTAGTTGCAGACTCACGCATCTCTGAGATCCCAAAGGCTTTAGGCGCAGTTGATGTGGGTTCCTCTTATCCCGTGCGTTCCTCCAATGGTGGTTCGCCTAATTCACTCCAGTGACCAGTGAAGGGTGTGGGAATGTTGATCGTTGGAGCGAATATCCTGGTGGTTGCGGTGTTCTCCATTGGATCGCTAAGATTGATTCTCTTCTACCTGGATCAGGGTATCTAAGGGCAGATTCTATTCATCGAGGAGGTTTCTTACTTCCTCGATGACCGATCTATGGCTTCCATTGGTGCAGTTTTTTCCCTCGGCTCTTGATGAGGAGGGACCTGTTGTTGGAGGAGATGTTTTCTATTCTTTTGATGCTATAAGGTGGATCTGTATGTTGATCTAACTTGGAGCATCTTGACCTAATCTGGTGTTTTCGTAGATCAGTTGGTCTTGTGCTCGACCGGTCTTTCACTAATTTGGGGTTGTTGGTTGTCTTTTTACATGTCGATCTTTTGATCTATGGCCACTTTTCGTCGTTGGTTCTCTCTATGGGTGGCCCTCTCCTTTGGCAGATTTTCTTGATGCCTCCTTGTTCTCCCTCTAAAGTTTTAGGTTCATTCAGGGTCATATGCATACCCTTTGCTCTATGGGTTTGGTTCCATTTTTCTGGTGTCGAGTTTTATTTCTTTTGTATCTAGGGTTTGGAGCTTTGGAACCTCTCTTTTTAGAGAGATATGTATGCCACTCTAACCAGGTCCGTCCTGCATTTGGGTTTACATTGGGGTTCATACTGTTGCTCGCTCTTGATAGGTTGGGGGTTTTCTCACACCAAGCTGCAATGCCTCTCTCTAGTTGTGTTGATTTGTTCAGGGTTTTATGTATGCTCGGATGATAGGGTAGCTTCATACCACTCAGACCTGGTTCATCTAGTCACCAATGTTGTTTTGTTCAAGGTTTGATGTATTCCCTGTGGATGTGGGAGTTTTGTACTGCTCTGACACAGTCCTTATCGTCTCTAGGGTCTATTGCTTGGGACTGCTCTTTTGGTGTGCTTCTCCGTGGTGGATCTTCAGGGGTGTTATGTGGTCATCTATTGTTTCCGTGAGGGGTGTTTCTCAACTCTTTTTTTATGTCTACTTTTCTGTGGCTTATCAACCACAACATTGACCTTCTAGGCTTTTATTTTCTGATCTCTTTTTTCTCATTTTTGGGATGTGCTTAAAGCACCTACACAATGTAATTTGGTTCTCTTCAGATGAATAGAATTACTCTTTTTTCTGTGGAAAAAAAGAAAAGGAAAGAAAAAAGAAAAAACAATATTATATGTAAATATCATATTTATAGTATTATATTTATGTGTAAATCTAGTATCTATTTTTTATCTCTCTATATATCATTTTGTATGTTATGTGTACACATTAAATCTCTCTCTTTCATATATATCTATATATTTTTAGTTATCTATGCATGTATATTTGGCTAACATATGTTATTACTAATATTAATGGCCATTTTTATGTTATGTATATATATGAAAATCTCCCTATTTTTATATAGAGAGAGACGTTTTTATTTATGTTTTCAGGAAGATTTTTATTAACAAGTGAAATTAGCAACAAGCTTCTTATACATGCATCTTAACGTTCCTTTTAATAATTATATGCAATCCAAAGCCAAAAAGTAAAGTGATTATGAAATACTTAAAACTTGTAATAATATATTACTTCTGTATATTTTAAAAGAAAAAGAGAAGTGAAAGTAGCTTTATGCTTTTAAAAGTTGAAGTAGATATCATGGATACTATTTGAAATCTCAAAATTTGAGTAGAAATGTACTACTCAAATTTCATAGTAAATATCTTACAAGCCAATTTCTTCTTGTTAGAAAAAGAAAAATGTTTTAAAATAACTAACAAATCAATTCTTATATATTTTCTTTTTTATAAAAAACTAAATGTTCTAAAAAACTATATGAGTTATAATGTTATAGATATTGTAATATATATATATATTGTTAATGAGAAATACTATGTTATAGCTATTATCATTAATGAATTATGAAACTTTCTTCAAAAGATTGAGTAACAATAATATACTCATTATGATCTCAACATGGCATGGCACTTGCTAAAATAGTACCTGGGTGGAGAGGATAAACTTCATTCTGCAACCACTTGAGTTAGACCCAATTGACAATTATACTCTATACTTATAATAACAATGTAAATATTAAACATCTAAGCATCTTTTATTGATTTTTTTTTGCATTTCACAATATTCTAAAGTTATAATGACAATTGTAATCTATTAAGTACTTAATTGTCTTTTACTTATTTTTTTGTGGGAATTTAATAAAGTGTAAGCTAAAGATTATCTAAAATTCTATTGAATTTTGATAATAAAAAAAATGAGTATTGATTATAAGAGTAAGTTAAAGATGGAGAATGGGCAGGAACCAGGAGATGAAACTAGATCATCAATGGTGGAACCTGTTAAGATTTTAGAATGTAGTTAAGGTTGGGGTTAGCACAAAATATGCCTTACTTGCTATTTTGGTAGTTAGTCTTATCTTATATCCTCTTATAGATGGATTTTCATTGGTGATAACACTATGTTTATAGGATAGTTTATAGTTTTGGGAGAATTTCTTTACTAACTATTCAACTCCTTTGTCAGAGATTTTTCCTAGACCTGCCTATGGGAATTATTCAGTTATTAGCGGATTGAGATTTGGGCATCGGACCTTGACAGGTTTCTCCTGGAAGAGAAATCTCAAAGACGCCCTGTGATGGGCGTTTTGACCGGGATTTGTTTTTAATTTTTTATAATTTTCATTAACGAGCCCTCGTAAGCCTTTGGTTTTCTCATCGGTGGAGTTAGAGGATTGGAGTTTCATTGCCTTTCTAGGAAACTGAACCAACTCCTTTTCTCGGTTAGGTGACTTAAGTGGAGGACACATGGCTCAAAATAACATAAACAATGTTATTAATCATATCACAGAGTTAATGAACGAAGACAAATTGGGGTGGCAGCAGGAAGGCTTTTTCACCAAGATTGATGCACTGTGTGGGGGCCAAACACATTCATTACCATTAAATTATGATGTGGTGAACAGATCAGAGGAAAGGAATTCTACGCTGACAACTGTTCTGAAATCCTATGGTAGACAAGAACCTTACTTCTCTATTGAGAATGACGAAACAAAGGTTCTTTACAAGTATTCATTGCCTATGTTAGACAAGACAAATGCTCCTCCTACAGGGCAGTGTTTCTGAGGGAAATATACACAGTATCAGGGCATGGTATACAAGTCTTCTTTGCTGGTAATAAACAAGACTATTGCTCCTCCTTCAGGGCCGTGTTTCGGAGGGGATTTTACACAACAATAGGGACTAAACTCACTAAAAGTTCCTCTATTGATTGAGTTCTGAAGGAAAAAATCTTGGAAGGCGAATAGGAAGGTTTGAAAGATGGTACTTGGGTCTGATGTGGGCCTAGAAGAGGCTACTAGGTTAGCTCTCTATGGGGTGGTGGGTAGACTAGTCTATCCTTATCTTAGTAAAGGTAGCTTCCTGAAATGGCTGGAACTCCAATGGACAAACTTGATGGGTTATAATCCAAAAACCCTTCATTTGATGAAAGGGTGGTTGGTATTCGTTTGTAAGTCTTCAGAGGATGCAACCAGATTGTTAGAATTGACTTGGATAAATGGGGGATGCAGTCTCATGCTTAAGCGCTGGAGAGTGGCATTTGACCCAGAGATGAAACATTTCCAGTTCCGTCATCTATGGGTGCTTATGCCTAGACTCCCGATACATTTGTGGAATCTAGGGGCTCTGCAATCCATTGGAAATTCCTTAGGGACGTTTCTTGCAGTAGATCTAGTAGCCCTGTCAAATTCGTCAAGAAAGGTGGCTAAAGTTTTAGCCGAAGTGGATTTACATGGTGGACTGTTGGAGATAATGGATATAGAATGGTGCGGCCAACACTTGAGGTAGAAACTGGACTTCCTTGGCTTACCTTTTCGTTGTAGTCGTTTTCATAGTACTGTTCATCTACATAGGGAATGAACGGGAGCACCGCTAGAGGAGGAATCCGAAGACTCGCTTTTACAAAGAGACCCCTCGGAGTACATGACAAAGAATGATTCTTTTGACAGTGGAGGATCGTATGCAAGTTAAGGGTTTTAAAGGAAAAAACTAAACAGTGGTTTAGAGTGAAACAGGAAAGGAACATTGAAAATTTAAAGAGCTCGAGGCTAGAATCAAGTCATCGATCACAAACTTGATAGCTGATTCTACAAATCTAGAAGAAGGAAGGAGCCTTCGTCTGAAGAAACTGGAAAGGAACAATATCCTAAGAGGCACAAAAGAATTGTGGAGGCTACGTAGCAGAGCCATTTGGCTGTTGAGTGGAGACAACAACACAAAATTCTTTCATAACTTTGCTAATTTCAATCGAGTCAGGAAACACATTTGGGAGATTACGGACATTGGCGGGTCAAAGTATACAAAGTCGGTATCTATAAAAGAGGCAGCCTTTAATCATTTCAAGAATTTCTACAAGGCACAAGAGACTTTGAAGACGGTCGAACAAGTCAATATTGTAGGTTATTTCCCAAAGATATTCAAGGAGGAGGATTCTAATAGACTTTCAAAACCAATTACAATGGAAGAATTAAAATCGGTTCTCTACAAATTCAAAAAATAAAATAGCCCAGGCCCGGATGGATGGACCTCTGAATTTTTTACTCATTTCTTCGATGTTGTTTGCCAGGATCTCCTCAATATGGTGGAAGAAACGAGAAGGTTAGGGTCGGTAGGGGGCAACCTAAATTCGACGTTTTTGATATTAATTGCGAAGGCAAACAAGTCCAAAACTTTTGATGACTTCCAACCAATCTCCTTATGTAATTTATGTTATAAATTGATTACAAAGATCATCTCCAACTGGATAAAACCATTTCTTTCCAGCGCACTCTCTTCTGAACAAGTGGGTTTCCTCCATGGTAGGAGAATCCAAGAAGCTATGAGAACAATCCATGAAAGTTTACACAGTATTAAGAAGAAGAAGTTAAGTGATTTGGTATTAAAGATGGATTTAAGGAAGGCCTACGATTGTGTGGATTGGGACTTTCTAAGACTTATTCTGATATCAATGGGGTGCGAGATTCAATTGACTAAATGGATCATGGCATGTGTATCGTCATCAACCTTTGCAGTTTTAATTAATGGGGAAGCGACAAAACTCTTTAGGAATGGTAGGGGTCTGTGACAAGGATGCCAGTTGTCACCCCTACTTTTTATACTTGTCATGGAAGGGATCAATTTACTATTGAAATCTGTACACGAAGAAGGTAAAATAATAGGTATTAAAGTTTCCAGTCTTTATAAGATTCTTCATGTATTGTTTGTTGATGATATTATTATTATGAGGAGGGCGAACTGAAAGGAATGGTGGGAAATAGACAAAATCATTTGTTTATTTTGCAAAGCCTCTAGAATAATGGTTAATCAGTCAAAATCTATAGTACATCATGTAGGAATTTTGGGTAACGATCTTACTCCCTTCAAAAATCTTCTTCCCTTCAAAAATCTTCTTCCCTTTTCTTTTATGGAGCTGTCCATAGGGTTCAAGTATTTGGGATATTGGTTAAAGACTGGATCCTATAGGGTTGAAGGTTGGGACTAGCTCCTAACTAAAATTATGAAGAGAATAGAAGTCTGGTGCAATAGATGGATTTCATTGGGGCGTAGATATACTCTGGTGAAAACAGTTTTAGAAGGCTAGCCTGTATACTAGATGTCAATGGAAGCCATTCCCCGATCGATATTAAATCAAATCAGGAAATTGATTTTCAAGTTCTTCTGGAATGGAAGCAAAGATTCACAAAAATTCCACTTATGTAGATGGGAACTACTCTCAAGACCTAAAAATATGGGGGGCTAGGGGATTAGAAATCTGGTATTATTCAATACGACACTCAATGCAAACACCTTGTGGAGGGTCTTGACTCAATAGGGAATCTGGCATAAGCTCTTAAGCGATAAGTACATGAAGAATATTTCAGTTACTGATTAGGTGAGGATGGTTAGTCATAAAGTGAGTGCAACATCGAGGATGTGGAATATCATGGTTCAAGCAGTACATGTTATACTTCATTGGTTAAGCTGGTCTCCAGGGAAGGAACATAACATTTATCTAGGTAGAGATCAGATCTTTGGTTTGGGACAAAAGGCCATCCTGTCTGAATAATTGAGAAATGTTCTTTCCCAGAAATTAATAAATACACTGGATTTAACATTGGTCAATCAAGATCTAATTAAATTATCTAAGGATTGGATTAGCGGAAGGGATTTGGGGATCTCGGGTAATCTAGCAAGAGAATGGGAACATTACTATGATAACTTAAATGAGGCAGGGGTTTCTCTCAACAAGAAGGAAGACACTCTGATCTGGACAGGAGGAGATTCCTTAGGTAGATTGACAGTTAAAAATATATATGCAGCGCTAATCTCTACCTTTGAGTGGCCACAGGTGAAGGGTTGGAAAAAAAAAATTGGAAATGAGAAGTTCAATTGAAGAAAAAACTATTTATTTGGATGGTTGTTAAAAATAAAATACTAACATGGTAAGTATTACAGGGTAAATGGTGGCAAGGTCCCGATCGTTGCCCCTTATGCAAGGTCGGTAATGAAGACGTGGATCATCTTGTTGTACACTGTTGATTTACTTAGTCAGTTTGGGCCAGTCTTACAATCTGTCTTAATCAAAAATTTCTTTGGAATGGTCAGTCACTTAGTCATTGTTTTGAGTCCTGGGTAAAAGACAAAGGATGTCCAATAAATCTGGTTGTCCATCTTTGTTGTTTTATATGGGCCGAAAGAAGCCAAGTATTGTTCAAGGATAAATCCCCTTCTTGTTGGGTAGTCATTATTAAAACCCTTAGAAATCTATGCCCAGGTAACAACCAAAAAGTTATGAATGCTATTAAATGGAGCCCGGTGATTCAAAATATTGATCATACAATTGCCTTTTTTGATGGAGCGTCTATCATGAAGGGTAGGAACTGTGGGGCTGGGTGAGTATTCGAATTTTCTGCACATAAATCATGTAGATGGCATATAAATGGAGGCAGTGGCTCAAATTCAAAAGCTGAGTTATTGGGGGCATGGGTGACTTTAACTATTGCTAAACTGTGGAATATTTCAAAGTTAAAAATCCTTGGAGACTCGAAGGTTATAATTGATTGACTCAACAACAAATGTATATTAAATGCTAGAGAATTAGAAGGATGGAAGCGCAAAACCAAGGAATTATCTTCATTGTTCTGAGAAATCAGCTATATACACATCTACAGGGAACACAACAAGGAAGCATACCGCCTCTCCAAACAAGCAGTGCTCGGGCCTACAAGAAGATTGACTTATTACCATGTGGATAATGGGAAGGCGGATCCACCAACTCATATAAAACTCTTTTAATACTTGCATTTCAGTTGGGTGGACCATGGTTATTTTTGGGTTATTTGTGAGATTATATGCGTATATTTGTTGAGAAGAACAGATTATACTTTTTTTTTGTTATTTTGAAGAAAGGGGTAACAATTTTTGTAAGTTTCCATTTACGTTTATGATGGAATTTGTAATCATTATCAGACTGGATTAGCTCAGCTGGGACTACTAAGTCATAACTATTATAGATTTGGATGGGGATATTAAAATTCAGTGAATAGTAGTGACTATTTGAATTTTTGAGATGTGGAAAGACCATTTTGATATGGTATGAAGATGTAAATGAAATTATAAGTTTAATAATGTTCAAATAAATCTTCGGAGCATTTCAATAAAGAGGTGAAAAAAGTGGGGTTGGAGACGAGATTATGATTAATAGTAACACTTTTTATTTGTGGACTTTCAATTGTGATTAAGGGAGTAACACTTTATTTGTGGACTTTCAATTGTGATTAAGGGACAAACATCTGCTGAATTCTTGAGGGTTTAGGCTACTCTCTTACCTTGGCTACTCTCTTACCTTGGTTACTAGATTGTCAATTCCAAATTTATTATTGCTAGAGGATTCCAAGATTGTAATTGAATGGCTTTGAATGGCTAAATAAGAGGGGAGACCTCCAGGCGATAGCTCTAGAAAGCTGGAAGGAAGGAAAGGATCATATCTGGAAACATTGCTTTTACACAGTGGGAGGATGGTAATGAGGGTCCTACTCATTACTTGAAGTTATATTAGTTGCTTCAGAATTAGTTATTACTCCGGCTTCTTGATGGTCGGATTTTATAATCATAACACTGTTTCAAAGTTATTTTAGGGTTAATTCCTCTTTTTGTACTCTGTATCTTTTGCCTTTTGTGAACTAGAAGTTTCTTTCTGGATTATTGTTATGAATACTATGAAAAAACTATATTTGTTATTATCATATAGTTAGTTTTTAAAGGTTCTATGTCTAAGGACAGTTGTAAAAAAACTATTTATATTTTTTTAATATAAAAAGAAGTTTCCTGTGGAAAAAACAACATCCCTATCATTCTATTTATATTGTAAAAGACCTTTCAACATTAAATTAAATTGTAATAAAAATAATATGTAATTCCATACATTTTAAATCTTAATATTAATAGAAAAACATATATTGGATATAATTTAAAACTCACATATTAGTTATTGCATGAATGGTTGATCGTTTTTTGTTTTTTGTTTTTTTTTTAAAAGATGTAGACGTTTTCTAAGATGTATTGGATATTTAATGTAAGATTTGAAGGTGAGACTTAAAATTATTGGTTAATTTTTATTTTTAATTAAAAAAAATTGAATATTAAAAAAAATTATTCAAATTAATAAATTATAAAAATATTTAAACATATAACATAATATAAATAATTTTAATTTATTTTTTATTTTAATTTTACTTTTTAATTTATTTTGAATTTTTAATAAACTTTTAAAATATTAAATATAAAAAAATTATTCAAATTCATAAAATATACAAATATTTAAAAATATAGTATAATATAAATAGTGTTAAAAACTCTAATAAAAATGAACAATAACAACTTCCCACAATTAATTTTTATAAAACCTAAAACTTTATAACCTACCTCTTCCTTGAGTGTTTTTTCGTAGTAGTTTTTCATTTAGCGCACACACACACACACACACACATATATATATATTCTTTCAATTTTATATTAGAAGTATAGATGACTTTTTTGAATTATATGTATTTTTTTTGGGTATTTAAAGATTTTAAAATTAAGATTTTTATTTTTTTCAAGGAAGAAAGCACACTTCTATTTCATTAAAATATACAATTTTTATATTCAAAAGTATTCAACATTTCCCCAATTGCCAAAACATGTTTCATGTTCCCACAACATGCCTTACGTTCATGCACCTCTTGAAGGCGTGTGACATCACAACTTTTCTCACTTTGCTTCTTGGAAACACCAAGGTTACATCGCCTAGACTACGCCTCTTCACCTAGAGAATACCCATACTTCGTTCTAGGCTACCAGCGAGTCACACTCTTAATCTAGCGTAACTCAGGTATACTTAGACATTCGTTTAACTTCTTTAACAATTAGTCATTTTTAAGCATACTTCCAAGAATATGAGAAGCCAAGAGAACAACAACGGAACAAACAAAAGACAAACTCAGATATAGTGTGGGAAACACGAACTGTGCCTAACACCCAGCTAAGTCTTTGTTATAGAAGCAAAGTTACAACATGAGCACTATCGGCTCAGTTTACAACGTCGAGAGAGTCCAACGACTCGACTCACCTCACCAAGACACTCATGAACAGATCCGTCAACACAAGACTCTCTATCGCAACTGTCTCCACTACCACCTACGATGCACCTAAGATGTGCCTTGAATCGAAGACTTGTTGTCTCTTTATTTCCACAGACTCTGCATCTTCGTTTCCACAAACTTCATAGATTTCGATTTTTCCTCACACATGCCTCCATAAACCTCCGTTTCTAGACATAGCCAAAATATGCTCAAGAGAAATTTGTCCAACTTTGTTTGTTGAACCCTCCTCCTCAAGGAAGCACAAGTCCTCCCAGAGTGGAGCGAATTGGATCCTTGAGGGAGATTCTCCTCTTCATTTGCCTCAGAATCACAGAGCTCTCCTTGTCTCGAAGTTCTTGCAAAACTTCTTGTCTCTTTTGATTGTGCACCCCTTTCTTTTATATGGACTCCAAGGGTCACTTGTGAAAAATGATGCGTTTCTTCGATGCTTTGAAGCCCTTCATGAATCGTCACACTCAACCGACCCTTTCGCCCATTTCTAGACCTAAGGAGTCCATCAATCATTCATTTATTGGACCAGTGTGCCCCATACTTGGGCATGCACCCCTTTCCTTGTGTGCTCTTCATATTGAGCGTCATGAATCCTTGTGGGTGTATCAATGGGGTCGTCCAACCTCTCCAGCGTGCCCATTTTTCCAAGAGAAGACGGGTCTACTCCTTGGGAATGCTCTCAAGTTTCCCAACCCTTGCCCAAATCAAACCCAAGTCTCCATCAATCATTCTAAAGAAAGTAAGTTGTGTTCCCCCTTGATGTTGCACGTCACCATTGTGCGCTCTAGGTGCTCCTGCCCACACTCGAACGTTTTTGTTCGCCCAATCGATCGCTTCTTCATTTTTCTCTTTGTCTATTTCATCACCGAATATGACCAAGGAGTAAGTTTGCACGGTGGGTGTCATGGGAGATCTTACATCCTCGCCACTCCAGGTTGTTTCCATCCCTGAAAATATCCATCAATTTCCATTACGTCTTTGTCCCATATTCAGATCTCATCGCTACTCAATGAATGTTGCACACTTCACTTCAAATTTTTGCCTAAGTGTTAAACTCTTGTGATCTCATTGTTGTGCCCATACTTCAACACTTTTTTCCAATTCTCCGCACACTAACGTCCCCCATGCCATGGAATTATTGGGTAGCTAGTCCAATCGTCATGCCAAATTCATGAGACTGTACTTCCTCATGCCCAAACTTAGTCTTTTCTGTTGCAACTCCGTCACCCTATCCAACTCCAAAGACTAAGGAAAGTGTCCATCCTTGCCTCATTGTTGTTGCCATCATCCGATATTTGTCAAGGAGACCCTCAACAATGTTTAAGTGTTGTACAATGATCTCAGACCAAGGCAAGGTCACCCCTCACCTTGTTGCACTATGAAGTCACCCTGAAACAAAGTCTTCTACAACAACTTGAATCCATTGTCCTCCTCATGGCACAATTAATCAATATGCTACAAGAAATGCACGTCCAAACTATCTTTGCCTCACTACTTCGTTGCCTAGCCATGTTGTCGCATCTCTTTCTCTATGCCTTGGAATGGTAAGGGATCACCCTCAACCATGCTTCTCAAAGAAAGAGAAATTCTCATGTCCAAGTACTCTCTTCATGTTGCAATCTTCTCGTTCACACAATCCTTGAAACGAAGGAAAGCCCTCAACTCGCCCCCTTCCGTTAAGTCACCTCAATGCAACTCAACATCTGCAATGAGTGTGGCCAACACACCTACACTCCTTAAGAGTCCCATTGAACTATCCAAAGCACTCCAAGTAGAATGAGTCACCTCAAATAACTTCCATGCCTTAGGCACATTCGAAACAATACTCTGCCAACCTTAACCAATGACCCCCACCAAATCTCTGATTCATCGCACAACCATCCATAAGTCACCAAGGAGTACTCTACCTCATTCAATGTCCCATACCAAATGTCAACGAACACCATTAAATTTACTTGGTCTATGTTCTTCCCATTCAGGTTGAATGCCAACAATTATTGGTCGACTGCCAACAATTCTTGTTCGACTTCCTTGTTGACTCCATCCGGTATCTTGGAATGAAACTACCTTGCACCTGTTGCAAGCATCCAAACTTTGGCACTGTGATCATGACTCATCAAGTCACCTCCTAACTCAAAAACATTGGCTAAGTCACCTCACCCATCCTCTCAAATCAACACAAACAGAGTTCACTACCTACCACTACAACAACCTATCCAACGCACCTCATTAAAGAGTTTAGTAGATTTCCCCAAGCCTTCTTCACGGTTACATCCAAATTTGCCTAAGTCCACCACAAGACTCGTCCAAGCAAGTCATCCCAAGCTATTCTTCATGTTCACCCAACAAAGGAGTTCCAACCTGATGCAATACTTCTTCAATATACAACACTTGAGTCACCCTCAAGTCTATTGGTTTTCACCATGGAAATGAAATGCATTTGAACCATCAAGTCATATATCTTCCCATCAAAGAATTCATTGAAACACTTGGAAAATGCAAGAACTTAAACCAACCATAACTTTCCAATGGAATCGTTTCCTGCAACCATGTTTTAAGCCCATTCTCTTGGACCTTTGTTCCCAAGAAACCGACTCTTCACATGAACTCACCTCAACCATTGTCCACTGTGACAGAAGGTTGAGTCCATTTTTCCACTTCATAAATCCATCTAAGTCCAAACTAGGCATGCAACTAGCCAAACTCATCTCTAATGTCTTTCCATATCCATACCTTGATTGCTACCACTTCAAGGCCCCATGCATCCACTGCTTGATTGTCAAGTCATATTGCTTCTAATAAACTTCCACAACTCTAGGAAGAGCTACCTCATCCGAAGGCTGTGATCTCATCCAACAACCTAGCTCAAATCAACTAATGTTCTCGGAAATGCACGACACAAAGACATCATCATGGAAATGTTCCCAACCAACTTCCACTGTGGAGCTTCTCTAGGTCACCCCAGGTCTTTCAATGCACCCAAGTGCTTCACCTCACTACAACTTAGAGATACTCCCCTTTCGCGATCACTTATGTGATCACCCTCTGCATTTCGTTTTAATGATCACTTCTTTGGTTATCTCTGTAACAAGTCATGCAACAGATCCTGCATTCATCTTCCTTTTCCCAAGTGCTCAATTCTCCAAATTCACTTCTGTGCTTGGTCTCTCCAAGGTGTGCACAATAGGTTCTACACTGAATTCCATCACGAATCAACCCAACCAGGTCTTCCTCTGTGATCAATTCTGTTGACAAGGTCTGCAATGAACTCTATGACGAGTTATGTGATCACTCACCCTATCCAAGTGCTTCATTTCACCATAAACTCTTCTTTCAGTATACACAAGGTGTGCTCCCAGCTTAACCTTCTCATCGCACCTCCAACCAAACCTCTATCATAATACTAATGCAAATTATGCAATGAACAAGTTTGTTGTAACGAACCATTAACCAAGTTTGCGCTCAAGTTTCCTCTGCGATGGGTTAGACCATCAACCCCTCACCAAGCATGCACTCAAACTCCATTCTCAACAAGTGCGCCCTATCCACTATCATCATTATATTAGTGTATCATGCTTCAATCTCCGATACCATCTATCGTTGAGATAGTGGTGAAGAGCTCCCCAACCCTTCTCCAAAATCTACAATGAATCCGCTTTGGTACGATATGCCATGTCCCCACATCATGCCTTACGTTTTTTCACCTCTTGAGGGTGTGTGGCACCATGATGTTTCTCACTTGGCTGCTTTCCAACACCAAGGTTACTTCATATGAACTATGCCTATTCACCTAGAGCATACCCTTACTCCGTTCTAGGCTACCGGCCAGTCACACTCCTACTCTAGTGCAACTCTTGTATACTTAGACATTTGTTTAATTGCTTTAACACTTAATCACTTTTAATCATACATCCAGGAATATGAGAAGACAAGAGAACAATGGAAGAAAGGAAATACAAACTCATATATAGTGTGGGTGAAACGAATCGTGCCAAACCCCCGGTTATTTCTTTGTTATAGAAGAACAATTACAACATGAGCATTATCGGCTCGATTTACAATGTCGTCAGAGTTAAACGAATCACCTCACCTCACCAAGGCACTCGTGAACATATCTATCAACACAAGGCTCTCTATCGCAATAGCCTCCACTGCCACTTGTAGTGCAACTTAGACATACCTCCAACTGCAAACTTGTTGTCTCTTCATTTTCATAGAATCTACCTATTCGTTTCCACAAAATTCACAGATTTTAGTTCTTTCTCACACATGCCTCCACAAACCTACATTTCTAGATGTAGCCAAAATATACCCAAGAGAAATTCTCCCATCTCTGTCTCTTATACCCTCCTCCTCAAATCAACACAAGTCCTCCCAGAGTGGAGTGACTTGGATCCTTGAGGGAGCTCCTCTTCTTTGTCTACCTCATAATCACAGAGCTCTCCTTGTTTCCAAGTTCTTGCAAAACTTATTATATCTTTTGGTTGTGCACCCCTATATTTTATATGGACTCCAAGTGTCACATGTGTGAAACGTTGTGTCTCTTTGATGCGTCATTCCCATTTGCGAATCCTTGCACTCAACCAACCATCACGCCCATATATGGTGTAAAGTCCCCATTTTTGGATTCCCTTATTATGTAGCTAGAGTTACTTCAGGAGGCCTGAGTCAGCCAGCTCAGAGGGCTGAGATTAGGTCATCAATGAGACCAGAAGGTTTGGAGGAGTTTTATGGAGCCCAACTTAGTTTATTTACCATTATTTATCATCGGTATCATTTTCACACAGCTTGTTCTTGGTTCCATTGCATTACGATGATTCCCATAAAACAGGGTTATTATTGGGCATATTTTAATTAATTACACTAAAGGTACTATTTGGAGCTTATTTCTTGGAGAAATACCTTAGTGTTATATCTTGTTGGAACCAGGGAAAAAATATCTACAAGATGGGATGATAAAAAGTGACTTTCAGTGGTCGAAGAAGTCATAAAGTCAAATAAATCACTTTTTGGAGAAAAAGGTTCAATAAATTAATAGAGTGATTTTAGAGAAAATATTAAAGATGAATTAAAAAAGTCACTTGAGGAGAAAAATGTGAAAGGGGTATAAAGAAGAGATAGGATCCCATTTCCTCTCATTATGTTGATGATAATTTTGATTGACTTGGAGAGCTCTTGGAGCCTTTGGGGGTTTGGAGTAAACCCTAGTGTAGATTGGTTTCGGTGGTGAGAGATCCATCCTAGCTAATATGGAATCGGTGGTGAAAGATTCCACCCTAGCCAAATAGAGGGAGAATATCTATGCCTCTGTAACTGAACTTATTAACTCTTCATTACTCTCCTCCCTTTCAAAGGACTCACATAAGACAATATATAGTTTTTCCTCACTCCCTCCTAAGAAAGAACATTAATTCATAGATAGATCCACAATAATAGGATCTAATTACAAAAGAGGAAAAACAAGATCCATGAATGTAAGATCTCAAACTATCTTCAAGTACATAATGGGAAAAGTCTCAAAACCACCCAAAGACTCTTCATCCATGTCCTTGATTCTCTCAACTTATAATTGAGAATAATGGCAAATTGGTGTGAGGTGGTTTCTCACATAAAAAGCAATTTCCATAATTACAATTTCAATGAAAAATGTGTGAGTCCTAATTTCCTCACAAGTATTAATCATTTTACAAAAGAATTAAGTGCATGAGTTTTCCAAAAGCTCATAAAGCATAATTAAATGCATGTGCATCTCATAAAAGAATAAAATAAATGCATGAGACCTTTTCTTCACAAAGCATTAATAAAATGCATGAGAAAATAAAACTCAAAACATATCAGTTCACCATCTTCACCACTGTGCATATCAACTTGGTTAACACAGTAAAGTCCTTCCATGTGTGGAAATACGTTTGTGTCATGCCTCCCCACAAAGAACCTTTTGGTCTCCAAAAGTATCAACTTTGTCTCTATGCAAATGTCCTCAAAAGGCGCATTCTTTCAAGATTCCTTCACACACGTACTTCAGAATCAAAATGCAAAGCCAACACTTGCAACCGCTGCAAAGCAAATTCTTGGAAAGGCACATCCCTTGTCTCCTTCACCTCTATTCTTCAAAGATGAAATGTCGAAGCCCACAACTGCATAATATTGTAACCTGTAGCAGATGATACATGTACCACAATCTTTGGTGTACCTTACTTGCCAAGAGTTTATAACTACACTCTTGGTTAAGTTTACAATGAATTGTGAAAATGGCGTAGGCAAAACGCCTCATTTTATTGATTACATGATGATTACAAAAAATCCAATTAAGTCTTCAGGCGCAAAAATAACGCCTCACTCTCCTCACTCAAGAGTGGCTAAAAATCCATTACAATGCTTCATAATATTTTTACATTTTACATGATGATTTCATTACATCAATTTTAACGTACCAAACATGTGCACAAAGGAAAAATATTGAGTTTTTAAACCCCTATTTTACATAATGTGCATCCTAGACAAAAATAGGTACCAATGGTGAGAAACCACTATTACATGATGATATGTGCAAGCTCAAATCAATGTACACTAGTGGTGATAATTTTGAAATCCCACTACAATCAATCATGCATATGGCAACCTTATAAAAATGGCTTTCAAAGTTGATCATGACTCATTGCATGAGTTTCTACGAAATGACTTCTGACACATAAACATCAATAGATCCCTCTAAAGCATAGATAGCGACAACAGTGAATACCAATTTGTGGTGGCCATAAGAAAAGCTTGATGCTTGTGTGTTTTCATAACTCTGATCCAATTGGTTTCATTATAGTAGCCACTACCATATCTAGAATGTAGATGGCCAACCCAAAACTGATGTCTTCCTCAACTATTTTGGCACATTCATAACCAATTGGTTTTACTTGGCATAAGATAGTGTATTATGCCAAACAAATAAGAAGTAGTGTTCTCAATCCCCATGGCGCATGAGCAATCAAAATCCATTCTCTTATCAACAATCTAGTTGAAACAAACAATGGCTTGGATATAGCCTTCACATCTTATTGGAAAGCGATGCTCTCCTTCATTGTCAATGTGATTATGACAACTTAGTTGATATGAATTTTGAACATCTGATATTCAGGCCCATTAAACACAAGACAAATGTCAAACATCAAAACATACTTTTCATGGTACTCAAATTTATCGTCCCCATATTGGATTGTGATTCGCCTCGTTATGGTGGAAAATCTGTGAATATCGCCACACTCTTGGCATGGTCACATGCAACTTTCCAGACTCCCTTTGCTTGCCAACACCACTGAGACGAGGGTTGTAAACGACAACAAACTTCTGGAAGCATCGTCGAAATCTATAGGTTACTTATGTTATGCCACGTTTTTGAGAGAAGTGTGGTTGCGATAATGGTGTTTATGTTTTGTATGTTGAGCTGTTGTTCACCTCGGATCTCACCACTAGATCGATTACAACTCTATAACCACCAGTTCACTACCAAGAACTGATCCTCTGACGTTGTCAACTCCTACAAAGTACAAACTTTATTGTTGAGCGAATTTTTAACACTTGGACATTGTTATGTAATCTTATTAACAGAAAAAATTCAATTCTGCAAATATGATAACCATTTCTTACTAATACATTCAAACGCATTCTCTTTGGATAGCTCATCTTTTTGAACAACTGCTTCTGGGGTTATTGTTGCTGGACTATCTCCTTCATTTTCTTCCTCCTTCTTTGCAAGAGCTTGTACGACTCTCTTTCCACATTTTGGATGAAGCTGAGGATGAAATTTCCAGCATTTCCCAATCCAGTGGCCACTCATCTCACCATGAGTGCAATAGTTCCTTTGCTTCTCCTTTAAAATAATCTCCTAGTCACAAGGATGTGAAAGGGGTTCTTTCTATCTTGTCTCACTTCCGGTGGGCATGCTCGTCTTCGCTACCCAAAATTTCTTCTTGTGATCCTTGGCTACATCATGGTTAGAAGACTTATGACCATAATCATTTTTCTTATATGTAAGAAAAGAATTGAAATGCCTTTTATACTTTTCTGAGTGGTTCTTGCTCTGATGAGGACAAACTGGCTTGATTCCTTTTGTGGAATCTGATGGTGAAGAGATGGTTTTTGCTTCAGCAACCTTTGAGCATTCTCCATTCTCCTCCTTTCCATAACCCAAACTTGCAAATCGTGGTCTTTGTACCACCTCTAATGGGTAAGTGATTCCTTGGCCATGAATGCCAAGTACGCTTCCTATGTATCTCATCTTCATGAGGAGTTTCATGCGCACATTAGTTTCATACTGAGAAAACATTGAACATGAAGAAACATCATATACCTCGGTTTGAGTTTGTGCATCCACGATAGAAGGCTCTTTGTCCTCCATTCGTTCACCATGATGCAACTTAGCCAAGAGATCATCCTTGGTTTGCAATTCGAGTTGCAATTCTTCAATAATTCCATTGAGAACTTCTCCATGAAGTTGAGATCTCTCTTGAAGCTCTTGCTTCTCTTCTTTTGCAACCTGCAAAAGTCTCATCAAGTCTGCATTTTCAGCTTCAATGTTGTGATTTATCTCTTCTAATTATTGAATTCTTTATGTTTCTTCACTCCTTTGCCCATAAGCAGTCAACCTAGCTTTGATATCACATGATCTGAAAACGGGCGAGTACTTTACGCAAGTTTTCAATCAAAAATCATTTTTTTATGAATTAATTACATAAGGAATGAAGTGGTTTCTCACATAAAAACCAATTTCCATAATTACAATTTCAATGAAAAATAAGTGAATCTTAATTTCCTCACAAGTTTTAGTCATTTTACAAAAGAATTAAGTGCATGAGTTTTTCAAAAGCTCGTAAAGCATAACTAAATGCATGAGCATCTCATAAAAGCATAAAATAAATGCATGAGACCTTTTCCTCACAAAGCATTAATAAAATGCATGAGAAATTTTCCTCACAAAGCATTAATAAAATGCATGAGAAAATAAAACTCAAAACATATAAGTTCACCATCTTCACCACTTTGCAGATCAACTTGGTGAACACAGTAAAGTCCTTTCATGTGTGGAAATTCATCCAGATCAGCCCATGTATCCTATTTCATTGCTGACACCTGTTTTGTTTGGTCGGATCATGTAGCAAAGAAATTTCAACATTTCATATTTTCCAGACATGAGCTATGGCTATGACTCTGTACAGAACATGTCTTCAACAATTGTTGAGTTTCGAGGCTTTGTTGGATGACTTGCATGGCGATTCACCCATTTGTGATAGAAAAGAGCGCCATGAGGAAAGGCTTCCAGATCAGAGTGCCCACAAATTTATTTGTTGATGGCTACCATATTCTGTAGATTGCATTGTTGATTTATTGAGTGATGTGAAAATATGTGGTAAAAGTGTGCTATGTTTTGTGTATATTTATTATGTTGTAGAACCAATTATAGAATAGAGTAGGGTAATTCAAATTAGTGTTTCTCAACGTACTTCGGTGCCACAAGAACTCATCACTAATTTGATTATGTTTACAATCTATTATATGTTGATGGGTCTTGTTGTCCTTCAGTGCTTCAAGATCAAAAATTACATGTTATCTTATGTATGTAATCTTGTGTTTGTGAAAAAATTCCAATTGTATAATTGACTGTTGAAGAGATTCTGTACCTAGAATGTTATCCTCTATAACTAGTGAATAGCGCGGAAGGCCATGTATTCACAGATGGTAGCAGTTCCATAGAATACTTCAGTATCGAGATTGTCCTTTGGGAGGTCAAGTAACATCAATTCTACAAAGTATATCAATGATGGTCGAAAGCAGTTATGAATTAAATGGGAAGATTGAAAGTGTGGAGAAGAAAGAGTAGAAACTGGGAGGTTCGGAGCGAGTAGTGCTAGTGAAGACCATACCAGATAGATATGAAATGTATGTGATTTGTTTGTGTTTCCTATATTGTAATATTTGTAATGTAAGTAATATGGGAGGGTGTTGGAGATATTGCTTACAAAAGAATTGGTTAGCCATTGGTTTGGATTTGTTGGAGGTTGTTGAGAGATTCTATCAATCTCTCTCTCCATATTTGAAATAAGTTGGATCTGATAGCATCTATATAAATGTGATGTATTCAAAGTGATGTGTAATGAAATATAGATTTTGTGTGCAATCTTATTTTCCAATTAAAATCTCTTTACTTGTTGTGTCAGAAATGCCAACTCTCGAGTATATTGGGAGTGAGTTGAGCATTAATTAAAATGCTCTACTTCTCCACATTTTTTCCCTTTCTTTTTGGTGATTATTCTATCGGATATTTTGTTGTAAATTACAATCCTAAGAAGTTCTCAGTTAAAGTATAATCTGGCAGAATTACTTTACTCTTTGTGTCGGCAATGCTGACTCCCAAGTATCTTGGGAGTGGGCCAAGTGTTAATTAAAATGCTATACTTTCCATGTTTTTTCCCTTCCTTCACCCTGAATCTTTAGTTGGATATTTCGTTGTAAAACTGAAATTATAATCCTACAGAGGAAATTTCATCAATCAATAAATGAAATCTAAGGGAAGATGGGGCCTTTCTCTAAATTCTTAGACAACGCCCCTCAATTGTAGCTTTGTACTTCGTTCTTTGACTAATGCAATTAACAATTACGGTAGGACAATATTGGTGTTTTTTTATGTGAATTATAATTGGAAGGCATCTCTTTGTTCAAAATGTCTGCATATCAAATCATTTTGGTTAATGACATGGATCAATACATATTAAATCTTAAAATGAATTCATATTTTATAGGGAATAATACTCTCTCTTACTCAACATTGAATTCTACAGTGTGTGTGGTGTATAGGTAGTTGGATTATTTACTATGTAATTCAAATCCAACGACCTATACACCACCCATTGCAACATTCAATGCTATGTAGTAGAATGGATAGTCCCTAGCTATACTGCGTTGATTTTATTTTGCAAAATGAAATCTATAAAATACTCTGTCGATATATATCGAAAAAAAAAAACATGGCAACTGAATTTTAAAAGAACTTAACTACCCAATTCCATTTTGATCTTTGAATGGCCCTGTTGCTCTCGAATTGAGTCTGGGTGGGGCTCGTTGAGGTCCGGAATTTGGTTTATTGTGACTGAGTTTACATTTTTGGATGCTCCATGGTTGCTTTCTGGATTGCTTGGTTGTTGTTGAGCTTGTTCAATATGATCCAAACGATGCTGCATTGTCTCCATACTGCTATGATGCTCTTCAATCTGACTTCTCTGGGCGTAAATTTCATCTTGAAGCCTTTCAATCAAGTGCCTGTGTTGAGAGAGGGTTTCGAGTTCAAATTTTACAGTGGAGTTGAGTGCTCCCATATGAATTCTCATCCTTTGGCATCCCATGCATTATTCCTCGGAATCCAGCTGACCAGAGCCAACAAAAAGGCCTTTGACACCCTACATATCTACTAGTGTTGAAGTGCTTTGGTTCCTCTAAGAATTGTTCAATCTGCTAAGGGGGCTGCAAAGCTACAATGAATTGGGAAATATGTGTAATGGAGAAAGAACAGATGGATCTAAAATCAATAGAAACCACTGGGTTAAGTTCTAAGCGGAGCAAAGACAAGACATAGGGTGTGGTTTAGGGTAGCTCAAAGCCAAATAGGGAGGAGCCCCGAGGATCTGTAAGGAGATCAATAGAGTCAACTGAGGCCATTGGGTTAAATTCTGGGAGTAGAAAAAACAAGGCGAAGGGTGTCGATAAGGGTGATTCAAGGAAAAGCGAGGGGGAGCCTAGAGACTCTGGAAGGACAAAATCTGAAAGACAAACATTAAGGAGAATCCTAAGTAGTAAGTTGGTTGAAAAAGGATTACCAAAACCATAAAAAGGCTTTTCCTTTGCAAGGGAAAGTATTGGTCGGAATTCCCCCATGTTACAATTAATGTTTAGTTTGTGCCAAGCATAAAGGTCATAGAATATACCTAGTGCGATGTACCTAAGACCTTCATGTCCCCGAGCTTGGGTCTGAACCTGGCGTCACCTTGACAAACTACTTGCACATCTGGGATTCCGCATGCACAATCCATCTACGTTGGAGCCTTCGTTCCTTGTGTTCCCACAAGCTCAAACGAATGGAATGATTGGCTACCCGAAACCATAATGGAACCATCACCTAATCTATTAGCCACGACTGCACTTGACCGATTAGATGTCAAAATCCCACTTGCCACTCGTCTTCTCCACCTTCCCCCACTGTCGTTGGCCTGCTCCACGTGCCTTATCCACCCGTCCTTTGTTTCGTTGGTGTCCACGTTCCTGTTCCACATGTCCTTGTTTATGCTGGAGCTCAAATAATCACCACTACGAACCTTTGTGCATTGGCTCCTGGTCATGTGGTTCATTAGGGTAAGGGGGATAAGGCTTCAACACCCTCCACGCCTAAGGTTCGAAGTGATTTCCCAATGGCTTCATTCACAGATTATCTATTTCCTTGTTATGTTCTCTTAGTATGTGAAAGAATGTTGGCTTGAGGGTTTTTGAGTCGGCTCGTATTCGATCAATTATTCTTTTTAGGATTAAATTTTTTGGTTATGTCCCCTGAACCATCATCCTTATAATAGTCTTGGATTCACCTAGGACATTCAGATTAAAGATTTGGAGGGTCTTTGCTAGTTGGAGGCCTTTGAGTAAGGCATAAGCCTCTACTTTATTGTTGGTGTCTTTCCCAATATTCCAATAGTATTTTAAAATTATTTTTCCTCTAGGCTTGTAGAGAACCACCCTCCCCCCTCCCGCACCTGCCTCCCCTGTATTGATAATATTATTTTACAGAAGGAGAGAAATAACATTAAGATTTGTTGTGATAACTAATCAATGGCATACTCAAGTTAGTTTGTAGATTGGAAGACCTTGGTGTTGTCCTAAGATGGGTCTTGTATGGTAAATGCACTATAAACTACACCACACATTAATATTCGATGAGATAAGTGCATGGGAGTTTCACCTTGTTGACCAATATCTTATCATGCTCATTCATAAAGGGGGGTTTTAAAATTGTGTTAAAATAAATTCCATATATTCTAGGTATTTAGGGGTGCATGGTACAAGGGGTTTTATATGTATTGAGTGGTATAAAATGGGTATCTAGTAAAAATATGGTTTTTTTCGTTGGAAATATGTATTGGCAGGGGGTTCAAGAAAAGGATTTTTGGAGGTATTTATCAATATGTAGTGAAATTAGAGTATCCTTTAATATTATGTGAGCACACATGCTATGTCACAAGTTCATTGAGTGGAGACGTCGTGGATAAGTGTGTGGTGCATACAAAGAGAATAAAACATACATTACATTTTGATGGTATACACTAGATAAATGCCTAGTTAGGCAACATGATCATGGTTGTGCTTCAAACAATATTAATTGGTCTAAACTCATTTTAATCTTGAATCTAAAGTGTGAAGAGGGATCAAATCCCTTGAGGTGTAAATGTTTTTATCATATGTAAACTCACAACTTACTGAAATATGGATATGGAAAAAATTTGATTATTGTCATAATATTTATATTTGCATTGTAACAATACTCTATGTAAAAGAGGCTTCAGAAAGATTGGGGGTGGTCTACGACCAGGGGAAACCCTAGTTACAGACTCACGCATCTCTGAGATCCCAAAGGCTTTAGGCGCAGTTGATGCGGGTTCCTCTTCTACCGTGCGTTCCTCTAATGGTGGTTTGCCTAATTCACTCCAGTGACTAGTGAAGGGTGTGGGAATGTTGATCGCTGGAGCGAATATCCTGGTGGTTGCAGTGTTCTTTATTGGATCGCTAAGATCGATTCTCTTCTACCCGAATCAGGGTATCTATGGGCAGATTCTATTCATCGAGGAGGTTTCTTACTTCCTCGACAACCGATCTATGGCTTCCATTGGTGCAGTTTGGGGCCTCGGCTCTTGATGAGGAGGGACCTGTTGTTGGAGGAGATGTTTTCTATTCTTTTGATGCTGCAAGGTGGACATGTATGTTGATATAACTTGGAGAATCTTGACCTAATATGGTGTTTTCATAGATCAGTCGGTCTTGTGCTCGACCGGTCTTTTGCTAATCTGGGGTTGTTGGTTGTCCTTTTACATGTCGATCTTTTGATCCGTGGCCACTTTTCATCGTTGGTTCTCTCTATGGGTGGCCCTCTCCTTTGGCGGATTTTCTTGATGCCTCCTTGTTATCCCTCTAAAGTTTCAGGTTCATTCAGGGTCATATGCATACGCTTTGTTGTGTGGGTTTGGTTGCATTTTTCTGGTGTCGAGTTTTATTTCTTTTGTATCTGGGGTTTTGAGCTTTGGAACCTCTCTTTTTAGAGAGATATGTATGCCACTCTAACATGGTTCGTCCTGCATCTGGGTTTACTTTGGGGTTCATACTATTTCTCGCTCTCGACAGGTTGGGGGTTTTCTCACACCAAGCTGCAATTCCTCTCTCTAGTTGTGTTGATTTGTTCAGGGTTTTATGTATGCCCAGATGATAGGGTAGCTTCATACCGCTTTGACCTGGTTCATCTAGTCACCAATGTTGTTTTGTTCAAGGTTTGATGTATTTCCTGTGGATGTGGGAGTTTCGTACCGCTCTGACATAGTCCTTATCGTCTCTAGGGTCTATTGCTTGGGACTGCTCTTCTGGTGTGCTTCTCCGTGGTGGATCTTCAAGGGTGTTATGTGGTCACATATTGTTTCCTTGAGGGGTGTTTCTCAACTCTTTTTTTATGTCTACTTTTTTGCGGCTTATCAACCACAACATTGACCTTCCAGGCTTTTATTTTTTGATCTCTTTTTTCTCATTTTTGGGATGTGCTTAAAGCACCTACACAATGTAATTTGGTTCTCTTCGGATGAATAGAATTACTCTTTTTTATGTGGAAAAAAAGAAAAGAAAAGGAAAAACAAAAAACAATATTCTATGTAAATATCATATTTATAGTATATATTTATGTGTAAATCTAGAATTTATTTTTTATCTCTCTATATATAATTTTGTATGTTATGTGTACACATTAAATCTCTCTCTGTTTCATATATATCTATATATTTTTAGTTATCTATGCATGTATATTTGGCTAACATATGTTAGTACTAATATTAATGGTCATTTTTATGTTATGTATATATACAAAAATCTCCCTATTTTTATATAGAGAGACGTTTTTATTTATGTTTTCAGGAAGATTTTTATTAACAAGTGAAATTAGCAACAAGCTTCTTATACATGCATCTTAACGTTCCTTTTAATAGTTGTATGCAATCCAAAGCCAAAAAGTAAAGTGATTATGAAATACTTAAAACTTGTAATAATATATTACTTCTGTATATTTTAAAAGAAAAAGAGAAGTGAAAGTAGCTTCATGCTTTTAAAAGTTGAAGTAGATATCATGAGATACTATTTGAAATCTCAAAATTTGAGTAGAAATGTACTACTCAAATTTCATAGTAAATATCATACAAGCCAATTTCTTCTTATTAGAAAAAGAAAAATGTTTTAAAATAACTAACAAATCAATTCTTATATATTTTCTTTTTTATAAAAAACTAAATGTTCTAAAAAACTATATGAGTTATATATATATATATATATATA
>ML777629.1:484857-512058 GCA_009831015.1 Picea engelmannii | reverse complement strand
AAACTTTCTTCAAAAGATTGAGTAACAATAATATACTCATTATGATCTCAACATGGCATGGCACTTGCTAAAATAGTACCTGGGTGGAGAGGATAAACTTCATTCTGCAACCACTTGAGTTAGACCCAATTGACAATTATACTTTATACTTATAATGGCAATGTAAATATTAAACATTTAAGCATCTTTTATTGATTTTTTTTTGCATTTCACAATATTCTAAAGTTATAATGACAATTGTATTCTATTAAGTAGTTAATTGTCTTTTACTTATTTTTTTGTGGGAATTTAATAAAGTGTAAGCTAAAGATTATCTAAAATTCTATTGAATTTTGATAATAAAAAAAATGAGTATTGATTATAAGAGTAAGTTAAAGATGGAGAATGGGCGGGAACCAGGAGATGAAACTGGATCATCAATGGTGGAACCTGTTAAGATTTTAGAATGTAGTTAAGGTTGGGGTTAGCACAAAATATGCCTTACTAGCTATTTTGGTAGTTAGTCTTATCTTAGATCCTCTTATAGATGGATTTTCATTGGTGATAACGCTATGTTTATAGGATAGTTTATAGTTTTGGGAGAATTTCTTTACTAACTATTCAACTCCTTTGTCGTATTTTTTTCCTAGACCTGCCTATGGGAATTATTCAGTAATTAGCGGATTGAGATTTGGGCATCAGACCTTGATAGATTTCTCCTGGTAGAGAAATCTTAAAGACACCCTGTGATGGGCGTTTTGACCGGGATTTGTTTTTAATTTTTTATAATTTTCATTAACGAGCCCTCATAAGCCTTTGGTTTTCTCACCGGTGGAGCTAGAGGATTGGAGTTTCATTGCCTTTCTAGGAAACTGAACCGACTCCTTTTCTCGGTTAGGTGACTTAAGTGGAGGACACATGGCTCAAAATAACATAAACAATGTTATTAATCATGTCACAGAGTTAATGAATGAAGACGAATTGGGGTGGCAGCATGAAGGATTTTTCACCAAGATTGATGCACTGTGTGGGGGCCAGAAACATTCATTACCATTAAATTATGATGTGGTGAACAGATAAGAGGAAAGGAATTCTACGTTGACAACTGTTTTGAAATCCTATGGTAGACAAGAACCTTACTTCTCTATTTAGAATGAAAAAACAAAGGTTCTTTACAAGTATTCATTGCCTATGTTAGACAAGACAAATGCTCCCCCTACAGGGCAGTGTTTCTGAGGGAAATATACACAGTATCAGGGCGTGGTATACAAGTCTTCTTTGCCGGTAATAAACAAGACTATTGCTCCTCCTTCAGGGTCGTGTTTTAGAGGGAATTTTACACAGCAACAGGGACTAAACTCACTAAAAGTTCCTCTATCGACTGAGTTCCGAAGGAAAAAATCTTGGAAGGCGAACAAGAAGGTTTGAAAGATGGTACTTGGGTCTGATGTGGGCCTGGAAGAGGCTACTAGGTTAGCTCTCTATGGGGTGGTGGGTAGACTAGTCTATCCTTATCTTAGTAAAGGTAGCTTCCTGAAATGGCTGGAACTCCAATGGACAAACTTTATGGGTTATAATCCAAAAACCCTTCATTTGACGAAAGGGTGGTTGGTCTTCATTTGTAAGTCTTCAGAGGATGCAACCAGATTGTTAGAATTGACTTGGATAAATGGGGGATGCAGTCTCATGCTTAAGCGCTGGAGAGTGGCATTTGACCTAGAGATGAAACATTTCCAGTTCTGTCCTCTATGGGTGCTTATCCTTGGACTCCCGATACATTTGTGGAATCTAGGGGCTTTGCAATCCATTGGAAATTCCTTAGGGACGTTTCTTGCAGTAGATCTAGTAGCCCTGTCAAATTCGTCAAGAAAGGTGGCTAAAGTTTTAGCCGAAGTGCATTTACATGGTGGATTGCTGGAGATAATGGATATAGAATGGCGCGGCCAACACTTGAGGTAGAAACTGGACTTCCTTGGCTTACCTTTTCGTTGTAGTCATTGTCATAGTACTGGTCATCTACGTAGGGAATGCACGGGAGCACCGCTGGAGGAGGAATCTGAAGACTCACTTTTACAAAGAGACCCCTCGGAGTACATGACAAAGAATGATTATTTTGACAGTGGAGGCATTTGCTTCAACTCGGATTCAACATTTCTAGAGGAGGACCAAGACACACTCACTGGTAAGTTGAAACGACATTGCCCTGGTTTTTTTTCTTCACTTTCCTTTTGGGAAAAGGAGGCTTTAGAAAAATATGTATGGCTTTAGTCCTCCACCTCTGGGGTCTCGGGGTCTGTACCTGAGGGAGGAGTTAAAAGAGGTGATCATGTGTTAGTTGATGAGATTCCTACAAGGTCTACCCCTCCAAATTGTGTTGGGGTTGAGACAGTCGATGAATTACCTGCGATTGCCTTTAATCTCTCCTTATTAGAGGCCCGTTTCACGATTGAAACCATGCCTGAACCTGTCAATCCCCCACTGGACAACTCTCCCTTAAATATATTGAGCTCCCAAACTCTATCGAGTTACGGTGAACCGAAGACGGATGAACCTACTCTTAGTGATGTCCTTGACTCACTCATTCCTTTTGTCAGGGGAAATAAAAATGCTACAAAGTTACTAGTCTTTAAAGGGAAATCGGTTAACTCAGAGGAGGGGAAATAATTTGCATGGTCGAGGGGAGTGGGGATAGAATTAACACCCTTAAAAACTAGAAATTCCCGGAAAAAACTGGCGTCACAAACATAGAGTATTGTTGATTTCTCATCTTCTCCCATAGATGGAGGGCCTCTTAGAGCGGTGAAATCCCAGGCACAGACTAAATAATGTTATTATTGTCCTTGAATATTAGAGGGATGAAAGGCACCCTCAAAAAGGCCTCAATTAGAATATTATTGGAACAAACCCGCCTAGAAATCATTTTTTTTCTTCAGGAAACGTTGGTATTGGCTCAAAACTCCAGAGATTCCATGCATGCCCTTAGACCCTCTTGGGTATTATGTGTGGTTAATGCCTTGGGAACCTCTGGGGGTTTACTGGTCTCTTGGGATCCAACTGTTTATGATCTGGTTCCTTTTCTCACGATTGGTGGCATATTGTTAACAGGTACCAGCATTAAGGACAAACGGGAATTATCATTGTTGAATGTTTATGGTCCATGTATGGATCGTATACAATTATGGAAGTTGATTACTGATAGTGGTTTATTGGATATTAAGAATCTTATAATAGTTGGTGATCTAAATTTCGTCAGTTCTTCGGATGGAGTATGGGGGGGACCGTCCAGGCAGACTACATTTAACGATTTTTATAGGGAACTTTTTGGGGAAAGAAAGATGATAGATGTGAAGCCGACAAAGATGGTTTCGACATGGAGGAACGACCAGACGGGAGTGGAAGCGATGGCTAGAAGGTTAGACCGATGCATTGTTTCTGAAGATCTATTATTAACAATGGGATTGTATCGGCCATGGGTAGAGTATCCATTCATATCAAACCATGCACCTATTCTCCTACAGTTGGAAGCCACTCCGGATCAAAAAACCATTCCATTCAAATTCAATGCACATTGTTTAACTGATTCAGAATTTGGAATTTTGGTTCGTGATACACGGAGTGATCCAATATTCCTGACATAATTTGGTTCTCGGAAAAGGATCGTATGCCAGTTAAGGGTTTTAAAGGAAAAAACTAAACAGTGGTTTAGAGTGAAACAGGAAAGGAACATTGAAAAAATTAAAGAGCTCGAGGCTAGAATCAAGTCATTGATCACAAACTTGATAGCTGATTCTACAAATCTGGAAGAAGGAAGGAGCCTTCGTCTGAAGAAACTGGAAAGGAACAATATCCTAAGAGGCACAAAAGAATTGTGGAGGCTATGTAGCAGAGCCATTTGGTTGTTGAGTGGAGACAACAACACAAAATTCTTTCATAACTTTGCTAATTTCAATCGAGCCAGGAAACACATTTGGGAGATTACGGACACTGGCAGATCAAAGTATACAAAGCCGGTAGTTATAAAAGAGGTAGCCTT
This sequence comes from Picea engelmannii, assembly GCA_009831015.1. Classification (NCBI taxonomy): domain Eukaryota; kingdom Viridiplantae; phylum Streptophyta; class Pinopsida; order Pinales; family Pinaceae; genus Picea; species Picea engelmannii. The sequence continues at coordinate 508,046 of ML777629.1, read as the reverse complement.
TAATCATTTCAAGAATTTCTACAAGGCACAAGAGACTTTGAAGACGGTCGAACAAGTCAATATTGTAGGTTATTTCCCAAAGATATTCAAGGAGGAGGATTCTAATAGACTTTCACAACCAGTTACAATGGAAGAATTAAAATCGGTTCTCTACAAATTCAAAAAATCAAAGAGCCTAGGCCTGGATGGATGGACCTCTGAATTTTTTACTCATTTCTTTGATGTTGTTGGCCAAGATCTCCTCAATATGGTGGAAGAAACAAGAAGGTTAGGGTTGGTAGAGGGCAACCTAAATTCGAAATTTTTAACATTAATTCTGAAGGCAAACAAGCCCAAAAATTTTGATGACTTATGGCCGATCTCCTTATGTAATTTATGTTATAAATTGATTACAAAGATTATCTCCAATCGGATAAAACCATTTCTTTCCAGCGCACTCTCTTTTGAACAAGTGGGTTTCCTCCATGGTAGGAGAATCCAAGAAGCTATCAGAACAATCCATGAAAGTTTACACAGTATTAAGAAGAAGACGTTAAGTGCTTTGGTATTAAAGCTAGATTTAAGGAAGGCCTACGATTGTGTGGATTGGGACTTTCTAAGACTTATTTTGATATCAATGGGGTGCGGGATTCAATTGACTAACTGGATCATGGCATGTGTATCGTCATCAACCTTTGCAGTTTTAATTAATGGGGAAGTGACAAAACTCTTTAAGAATGGTAGGGGTCTGCGACAAGGGTGCCAGTTGTCGCCCCTACTTTTTATACTTGTCATGGAAGGGCTCAATTTACTATTGAAATCTGTACACGAAGAAGGTAAAATCATGGTATTAAAGTTTCCAGTCTTTATAAGATTCTTCATGTATTGTTTGTTGATGATATTATTATTATGACGAGGGTGAACTTAAAGGAATGGTGGGAAATAGACAAAATCATTTGTTTATTTTGCAAAGCCTCTAGAATAATGGTTAATTAGTCAAAATCTATAGTACATCATGCAGGAATTTCAGGTAACAATCTTACTCCCTTCAAAAATCTTCTTCCCTTCAAAAATCTTCTTCCCTTTTCTTTTATGGAGCTGTCCACAGGGTTCAAGTATTTGGGATATTGGTTAAAGACTGGATCCTATAGGGCTGAAGGTTGGGACTAGCTCCTAACTAAAGTTATGAAGAGAATATAAGTCTGGTGCAATAGATGGCTTTCATTGGGGGGTAGATATACTTTGGTGAAAACAGTTTTAGAAGGATAGCCTGTATACTAGATGTCAATGGAAGCCATTCCCCGATCGGTATTAAATCAAATCAGGAAATTGATGTTCAATTTCTTCTGGAATGGAAGCAAAGATTCACAAAAATTCCACTTATGTAGATGGGAACTACTCTCAAGACCTAAAAATACGGGGGGCTAGGGGATTAGAAATCTGGTATTATTCAATACGACACTCAATGCAAACACCTTGTGGAGGGTCTTGACTCAATAGGGAATCCGGCATAAGCTCTTAAGCGATAAGTACATGAAGAATATTTCAGTTACTGATTGGGTGAGGATGGCTAGTCATAAAGTGAGTGTGACATCAAGGATGTGGAATAGCATGGTTCAAGCAGTACATGTTATACTTCATTGGCTGAGATGGTCTCCAGGGAAGGGACATAACATTTATCTAGGTAGAGATCAGATCTTTGGTTTGGGACAAAAGGCCATCCTGTCTAAATAGTTGAGAACTATTCTTTCCCAGAAAGGAATAAATACACTGGATTTAGCATTGGTCAATCAAGATCTAATGAAATTATCTAAGGATTGGATTAGTGGAAGGGATTTGGGAATCTCGGGTAATCTAGCAACATAATGGGAACATTATTGTGATAACTTAAATGAGGCAGGGGTTTCTCTCAATGAGAAGAAAGACACTCTGATCTAGACAGGAGGAGATTCCTCGGGTAGATTGACAGTTAAAAATATATATGCAACGCTAATCTCTACCTTTGAGTGGCCACAGGTGAAGGCTTGGAAAAAAAAAAATTGGAAATGGGAAGTTCAATTGAAGAAAAAGCTATTTATTTGGATGGTTGTTAAAAATAAAATACTAACGTGGTAAGTATTACAGGGTAAAGGGTGGCAAGGTCCTGATCGTTGCCCCTTATGCAAGGTCGATAATGAAGACGTGGATCATCTACTTGTACACTGTCGATTTACTTAGTCAGTTTGGGCCAGTCTAACAATTCGTCTTAATCAAAATTTTCTTTGGAATGGTCAGTCACTTAGTCATTGTTTTGAGTCCTGGGTAAAAGACAAAGGCTGTCCAATAAATCTGGTTGTCCATCTTTGTTGTTTTATATGGGCCGAAAGAAACCAAGTACTATTCAAGGATAAATCCCCTTCCTGTTGGGTAGTCATTATTAAAATTCTTAGAAATCTATGCCCAGGTAACAACCAAAAAGTTATGAATGCTATTGAATGGAGCCCGGTGATTCAAGATAATGATCATACAATTGCCTTTTTTGATGGAGCGTCTATCATGAAGGGTAGGAATAGTGGGGTTGGGTGAGTATTCGAATTTTCTACACATAAATCATGTAGATGGCATATAAATGGAGGCAGTGGCTCAAATTTAAAAGCTGAGTTATTGGGGGCATGGGTGACTTTAACTATTGCTAAACTGTGGAATATTTCAAAGTTAAAAATCCTTGGAGACTCAAAGGTTATAATTGATTGGCTCAACAACAAATGTATATTAAATGCTAGCGAATTAGAAGGCTGGAAGCGCAAAACCAAGGAATTATCTTCATTGTTCTGAGAAATCAACTATATACACATCTACAGGAAACACAACAAGGAAGCAAAGCGCAAAACCAAGGAATTATCTTCATTGTTCTGAGAAATCAGCTATATACACATCTACAGGAAACACAACAAGGAAGCAGACCGCCTCTCCAAACAAGCAGTGCTCGGGCCTACAGGAAGATAAGATTGACTTATTACCATGCGGATAATGGGAAGGCGGATCTACCAACTCATATAAAACTCTTTTAATACTTGCATTTCAGTTGGGTGGACCATGGTTATTTTTGGGTTATTTGTGAGATTATATGCGTATATTTGTTGAGAAGAACAGATTATACTTTTTTTTTGTTATTTTGAAGAAAGGGGTAACAATTTTTGTAAGTTTCCATTTACGTTTATGATGGAATTTGTAATCATCATCAGACTGGATTAGCTCAGCTAGGACTACTAAGTCATAACTATTATAGATTTGGATGAGGATATTAAAATTCAGTGAATAGTAGTGACTATTTGAATTTTTGAGATGTGGAAAGACCATTTTGATATGGTATGAAGATGTAAATGAAATTATAAGCTTAATATAATTTCCAGCAAATTTTCTTTGGAAAAAAAAAAAAAGTTAAAGATCAATTTGAAAAACCAAAACTATATTTTCTAAATTAAACTTTGTTTAATTCTCTAATTTTAAATTGTTTATGTTCATAAGAAAGAGTGAGAAAAAGTTACAGAAAGAAAAACAAACTCAATTTGTTTTTTTATAAATTATTTTTTTAATTTAATAAAAATTTTGTTAGAAATACTCTAAAACTTTGATTTTAGAGATTTTGCTTTATTTTAAAATAATCTAAATCAATAAAATTAAAAAAAACCAAACACAAATAATAAAAAAATATTTATTTATTTTTTCGTAGATAAAAGAAAATTGTCATATAAAAGAAGTGAGCATGAAATTTCGCATAAGCTGCCCGCCCGTGGTGATAATTAATATCCATTGAAGAATCGTTCAACGCCGAAGGATCCGCGAATATCCTTTTCACTGATATTCCTCGGAGAGAAGGCCGAAAGGGTTTCGTCTGTCAGGATCGAACGCGCGTGACAGGTATCAGTACTGTGCATAGATGCTTCGCTTCTAAGTATTTTAATATAAAAAAAAATCCAATTTTATGATTTTAATTGAATTTTTTTTCCCATAAATATTTATTAAGATAGAAAATATTTATCAAATCAAAGCATTCCATCAATTAAAAAAAAATAGAAATATCTAATTTAAAAATTTTAAAACTTATTTTTTATTTTTCAAAAATCCATTTAATACATCATATAAAAAAAATTATAAACAAAAAAAATTACTAAAAATTAATTAACTTGGACTTGAACATCTCCCACATGTATATTATTTGTTATATAGATTTTTAAATTAATATATGATAGTAATAATATTTTTTGTTATATAATTTTTTAAATTAATATATGATAATGTAAATGTTATATAGATATCAACAGAGAGCTTCTCCCTCATGCCATAAGGTTGCCTTCAAAGCTATAGGAACAGTTAGTATATTTGCAATTAAGGTAAAAGTCAATCTTTTTAAATAATGTTCAAATAAATCTTCGGAGCATTTCAACAAAGAGGTGAAAAAATAGCGTTGGAGACAAGATTATGATTAAGAGTAACACTTTTTATTTGTGGACTTTCAATTGTGATTAAGGGACAAACATCGGCACGAGTAAGTCGGGGGATTTGAACTTGAAACCTCATCATACATAACACGTTATATCACGGCACTTGCCAATCAAGTTGCCCCCCGGGGGCTGTAAAAAACCTTTCAACATTAAAATAAATTGTAATAAACATAATTTAAAATAATATATAATTCCATACATTTTAAATCTTAATATTAATAGAAAAACATATATTGGATATAATTTAAAACTCATATATTAGTTATTGCATGAATGGTTGATCTTTTTTTTTCTAAGATGTAGACGTTTTCTAAGATGTATTGGATATTTAATGTAAGATTTAAAGGTGAGAATTAAAATTATTGGTTAATTTTTATTTTTAATTAAAAAAAAATTGAATATTAAAAAAATTATAAAAATTAATAAATTATAAAAATATTTAAACATATAACATAATATAAATAATTTTAATTTACTTTTTATTTTAATTTTACTTTTTAATTTATTTTGAATTTTTAATAAAATTTTAAAATATTAAATATTAAAAAATTATTCAAATTCATAAAATATACAAATATTTAAAAATATAGTATAATATAAATAGTGTTAAAAACTGTAATAAAAAATGAATAATAACAACTTCCCACAATTAATTTTTATAAAACCTAAAACTTTATAACCTACCTCTTCCTTGAGTGTTTTTGCGTAGTAGTTTTTCATTTAGCTCACATATATATATATATATATATATATATATATATATATATATATATATATTCTTTCAATTTTATATTAGAAGTATAGATGACTTTTTTGAATTATATGTATTTTTTTTGGTATTTAAAGATTTTAAAATTAAGATTTTTATTTTTTTCAAGGAAGAAAGCACACTTCTATTTCATTAAAATATACAATTTTTATATTCAAAAGTATTCAACATTTCCCCAATTGCCAAAACATGTTTATTAGCATGTGTCATGTTCCCACAACATGCCTTATGTTCATGCACCTTTTGAAGGCGTGTGACATCACGACTTTTCTCACTTTGCTGCTTGGAAACACCAAGGTTACATCGCCTAGACTACGCCTCTTCACCTAGAGAATACCCATACTTCGTTCTAGGCTACCAGCGAGTCACACTCTTAATCTAGCGTAACTCAGGTATACTTAGACATTCGTTTAACTTCTTTAACAATTAGTCATTTTTAAGCATACTTCCAAGAATATGAGAAGCCAAGAGAACAACAACGGAACAAACAAAAGACAAACTCAGATATAGTGTGGGAAACACGAACTGTGCCTAACACCCAGCTAAGTCTTTGTTATAGAAGCAAAGTTACAACATGAGCACTATCGGCTCAGTTTACAACGTCGAGAGAGTCCAACGACTCGACTCACCTCACCAAGACACTCATGAACAGATCCGTCAACACAAGACTCTCTATCGCAACTGTCTCCACTACCACCTACGATGCACCTAAGATGTGCCTTGAATCGAAGACTTGTTGTCTCTTTATTTCCACAGACTCTGCATCTTCGTTTCCACAAACTTCATAGATTTCGATTTTTCCTCACACATGCCTCCATAAACCTCCGTTTCTAGACATAGCCAAAATATGCTCAAGAGAAATTTGTCCAACTTTGTTTGTTGAACCCTCCTCCTCAAGGAAGCACAAGTCCTCCCAGAGTGGAGCGAATTGGATCCTTGAGGGAGATTCTCCTCTTCATTTGCCTCAGAATCACAGAGCTCTCCTTGTCTCGAAGTTCTTGCAAAACTTCTTGTCTCTTTTGATTGTGCACCCCTTTCTTTTATATGGACTCCAAGGGTCACTTGTGAAAAATGATGCGTTTCTTCGATGCTTTGAAGCCCTTCATGAATCGTCACACTCAACCGACCCTTTCGCCCATTTCTAGACCTAAGGAGTCCATCAATCATTCATTTATTGGACCAGTGTGCCCCATACTTGGGCATGCACCCCTTTCCTTGTGTGCTCTTCATATTGAGCGTCATGAATCCTTGTGGGTGTATCAATGGGGTCGTCCAACCTCTCCAGCGTGCCCATTTTTCCAAGAGAAGACGGGTCTACTCCTTGGGAATGCTCTCAAGTTTCCCAACCCTTGCCCAAATCAAACCCAAGTCTCCATCAATCATTCTAAAGAAAGTAAGTTGTGTTCCCCCTTGATGTTGCACGTCACCATTGTGCGCTCTAGGTGCTCCTGCCCACACTCGAACGTTTTTGTTCGCCCAATCGATCGCTTCTTCATTTTTCTCTTTGTCTATTTCATCACCGAATATGACCAAGGAGTAAGTTTGCACGGTGGGTGTCATGGGAGATCTTACATCCTCGCCACTCCAGGTTGTTTCCATCCCTGAAAATATCCATCAATTTCCATTACGTCTTTGTCCCATATTCAGATCTCATCGCTACTCAATGAATGTTGCACACTTCACTTCAAATTTTTGCCTAAGTGTTAAACTCTTGTGATCTCATTGTTGTGCCCATACTTCAACACTTTTTTCCAATTCTCCGCACACTAACGTCCCCCATGCCATGGAATTATTGGGTAGCTAGTCCAATCGTCATGCCAAATTCATGAGACTGTACTTCCTCATGCCCAAACTTAGTCTTTTCTGTTGCAACTCCGTCACCCTATCCAACTCCAAAGACTAAGGAAAGTGTCCATCCTTGCCTCATTGTTGTTGCCATCATCCGATATTTGTCAAGGAGACCCTCAACAATGTTTAAGTGTTGTACAATGATCTCAGACCAAGGCAAGGTCACCCCTCACCTTGTTGCACTATGAAGTCACCCCGAAACAAAGTCTTCTACAACAACTTGACTCCATTGTCCTCCTCATGGCATAATTAATCAATATGCTACAAGAAATGCACGTCCAAACTACCTTTGCCTCACTACTTCGTCGCCTAGCCATGTTGTCACATCTCTTTCTCTATGCCTTGGAATGGTAAGGCATCACCCTCAACCATGCTTCTCAAAGCAAGAGAAATTCTCATGTCCAAGTACTCTCTTCATGTTGCAATCTTCTCGTTCACACAATCCTCGAAACGAAGGAAAGCCCTCAACTCGCCCCCTTCCGTTAAGTCACCTCAATGCAACTCAACATCTGCAATGAGTGTGGCCAACACACCTACACTCCTTAAGCATCCCAATGAACTATCCAAAGCGCTCCAAGTAGAATGAGTCACCTCAAAGAACTTCCATGCCTTAGGCACATTCGAACCAATACTCTGCCAACCTTAACCAATGACCCCCACCAGATCTCTGATTCATCGCACAACCATCCATAAGTCACCAAGGAGTACTCTACCTCATTCAATGTCCCATACCAAATGTCAACGAACACCATTAAATTTACTTGGTCTATGTTCTTCCCATTCAGGTTGAATGCCAACAATTCTTGGTCGACTGCCAACAATTCTTGGTCGACTTCTTTGTTGACTCCATCGGGTATCTTGGAATGAAACTACCTTGCACCTGTTGCAAGCATCCAAACTTTGGCACTGTGATCATGACTCATCAGGTCACCTCCTAACTCAAAAACATTGGCTAAGGCACCTCACCCATCCTCTCAAATCAACACAAACAGAGTTCACTACCCACCATTACAACAACCTATCCAACGCACCTCATTAAAGAGTTTAGTAGATTTCCCCAAGCCTCCTTCGCAGTTACATCCAAATCTGCCTAAGTCTACCACAAGACTCGTCCAAGCAAGTCATCCCAAGCTATTCTTCATGTTCACCCAACAAAGGAGTTCCAACCTGATGCAATACTTCTTCAATATGCAGCACTTGAGTCACCCTCAAGTCTATTGGTTTTCACCACGGAAATGAAATGCATTTGAACCATCAAGTCATATGTCTTCCCATCAAAGAATTCATTGAAACACTTGGAAAATGCAAGAACTTAAACCAACCATAACTTTCCAATGGAATCGTTTGCTGCAACCATGTTTTAAGCCCATTCTCTTGGACCTTTGTTCCCAAGAAACCGACTCTTCACATGAACTCACCTCAACCATTGTCCACTGTGACAGAAGGTTGAGTCCATTTTTCCACTTCATAAATTCGTCTAAGTCCAAACTAAGCATGCAACCAGCCAAACTCATCTCTAATGTCTTTCCATATCCATACCTTGATTGCTTCCACTTCAAGGCCCCATGCATCCACTGCCTGATTGTCAAGTAATATTGCTTCTAATAAACTTCCACAACTCTACGAAGAGCTACCTCATCCGAAGGCTGTGATCTCATCTAACAACCTAGCTCAACTCAACTAATGTTCTCATAAATGCACGACACAAAGACATCATCATGGAAATGTTCCCAACCAACTTCCACTGTGGAGCTTCTCTAGGTCACCCCAGGTCTTTCAATGCACCCAAGTGCTTCACCTCACTACAACTCAGAGATACTCCCCTTTCATGATCACTTATGTGATCACCCTCTGCATTTTGTTTTAATGATCACTTCTTTGGTTATCTCTGTAACAAGTCATGCAACAGATCCTGCATTCATCTTCCTTTTCTCAAGTGCTCAATTCTCCAAATTAACTTCTTCGCTTGGTCTCTCCAAGGTGTGCACAATAGGTTCGACACTGAATTCCATCACGAATCAACCCAACCAGGTCTTCCTCTGTGATCAAGTCTGTTGACAAGTTCTGTGATAAAATCTATGACGAGTTATGTGATCACTCACCCTATCCAAGTGCTTCATTTCACCATAAACTCTGCTTTCAGTATACACAAGGTGTGCTCCCAGCTTAACCTTCTCATTGCACCGCCAACCAAACCTCTATCATAATATTAATGCAAATTATGCAATGAACAAGTTTGTTGCAACAAACCATTAACCACGTTTGCGCTCAAGTTTCCTCTGTGATGGGTTAGACCATCGACCCCTCACCAAGCATGCACTCAAACTCCATTCTCAACAAGTGTGCCCTATCCACTATCATCATTATATTAGTATATCATGCTTCAATCTCCGATACCATCTATCGTTGAGATAGTGCTGAGGAGCTCCCCAACCCTTCTACAAAATCTACAATGAATCCGCTTTGGTACGATATGCCATGTCCCCACATCATGCCTTACATTTGTTCACCTCTTGAGGGTGTGTGGCACAATGATGTTTCTCACTTGTCTTCTTTCCAACACCAAGGTTACTTCATACGAACTATGCCTATTCACCTAGAGCATACCCTTACTCCATTCTAGGCTACCAACCAGTCACACTCCTACTCTAGTGCAACTCTTGTATACTTAGACATTCGTTTAATTTCTTTAACACTTAATCACTTTTAATCATACATCCAAGAATATGAGAAGAGAAGAGAACAATGGAAGAAAGGAAATACAAGCTCATATATAGTGTGGGTGAAACGAATCGTGCCAAACCCCCGGTTATTTTTTTGTTATAGAACAACAATTACAACATGAGCATTATCGGCTCGGTTTACAATGTCGTCAGAGTTAAACGACTCACCTCACCTCACCAAGGCACTCATGAACATATCTATCAACACAAGGCTCTCTATCGCAATAGCCTCCACTGCCACTTGTAGTGCAACTTAGACATACCTCCAACTGCAAACTTGTTGTCTCTTCATTTTCATAGAATCTACCTATTCATTTCCACAAAATTCACAGATTTTAGTTCTTTCTCACACATGCCTCCACAAACCTACATTTCTAGACATAGCCAAAATATACCCAAGAGAAATTCTCCCATCTCTGTCTGTTATACCCTCCTCCTCAAAGAAACACAAGTCCTCCCAGAGTGGAGCAACTTGGATCCTTGAGGGAGCTCCTCTTCTTTGTCTACCTCGTAATCACAGAGCTCTCCTTGTCTCCAAGTTCTTGCAAAACTTATTATATCTTTTGTTTGTGCACCCCTATATTTTATATGGACTCCAAGGGTCACATGTGTGAAACGTTGTGTCTCTTTGATGCGTCATTCCCATTTGCGAATCATCGCACTCAATCAACCATCATGCCCATATATGGTGTAATGTCCCCATTTTTGGATTCCCTTATTATGTAGCTAGAGTTACTTCAGGAGGCCTGAGTCAGCGAGGTCAGAGGGATGAGATTAGGTCATCAATGAGACCATAAGGTTTGGAGGAGTTTTATGGAGCCCAAATTAGTTTATTTACCATTATTTATCATCGGTATCATTTTCACACAGCTTGTTCTTGGTTCCATTGCATTACGATGATTCCCATAAAACGGGGTTATTATTGGGCATATTTTAATTAATTACACTAAAGGTACTATTTGGAGCTTGTTTCTTGGAGAAATACCTTAGTGTTATATCCTGTTGGAACCAGGGAAAAAATATCTACAAGATGGGATGATAAAAAGTGACTTTCAGTGGTCAAAGAAGTGATAAAGTCAAATAAATCACTTTTTGGAGAAAAAGGTCGAATAAATTAATAAAGTGATTTTAGAGAAAATATTAAAGATGAATTAAAAAGTCACTTTTGGAGAAAAAGGTGAAAGGGGTATAATGAAGAGATAGGATCCCATTTCCTCTCATTATGTTGATGATAATTTTGATTGACTTGGAGAGCTCTTGGAGCCTTTGGGAGTTTGGAGTAAACCCTAGTGTAGATTGGTTTCGGTGGTGAGAGATCCATCCTAGCTAATATGGAATCGGTGGTGAAAGATTCCACCCTGGCCAAATAGAGGGAGAATCACTCAGATTTCTTCACCGTGATTTAGTGTGGCCAAGTTATCAGTTTTTGGCAGCTGCGTTTGCATTCACAAAGATTGATTTCTGCTTGAGTAGGGCGATTTTGGTATTGTGGTAAGCATTCTCTTAGATTGGAGGTTGAGTTTATTAGTGTGGGGTGAATCACTTCCTTGTTGGGCCAAGTTGAGGGCTATAGGGGTCAATTTTTAGCATTGGGAGGATGAACTCTCTTTGCTGGGCATTTTCCCTAAGGATGGGCGCGTTTCTTGAGGAAATATTGCAGCTGGGTCATGATATTTCTTGCTAGGAACATTCTTCAACAAAGGGGAAGAGGATAACACTATTTGGAGGATATTTTACATCCAAACATTACTTGGTCTATTGCTACAATGATCTTTGCATGGACAACATTCATTTTCTAAGGAAAGGGGCCAATTTTCCTTACAACAAAGACATAGAGTCTTGTGGGTTTTATCTGTTGAGTTAGGAACACATTCAACAACCAAATTTGAGTGCATTCATCTTCAAAAAGGCAAAGAAAACCTATAGTAGCAATTCAACCAGACTTATTAAATGAAGGGGTAGAGGACAAACACATTATTTGTTTTTTCACCTCCCTTTTAAAAAACATAGAATAGTTGGGGCCTTGATAATTCCTTTGTTGAAAGGATTCCCAAGTTACGAATATATTTCTTAATGCAAGCCACATAATTTTTTTTAATTCTTTGGCACCTTAACCTTCCAAAGAAATTTCCATCACTAAAGTGATGGTTCTTGTTTCCCCTCTATTAAAGAAAGATAGACCAACTTTATCATGTATTCACCCATGACTTTGTTCCTTGGCCACACCAAACCATCTATCTCTTCCCTTATTCTAACATGATCTCACTTAATCTTTGAAATTAAATCCTCCCATTCTCTCCTCCTACCCTTATTGTGTCCCATATCATGAGCCGATTTCGAACCTCAAGCCCATGCTAAAGTTCTTTCTATATCACTAGAGACCTTGAGAGATCTACAACCTTTCCATCGAATAAAATCCACCAAGCCTCCAAACAACTTAACCTATGGACTGCAACCCATTATCAAATCCTCTCCCACCCTTACCTCTTCCCCATTCCCAACCTTCCATCCAAAAGAATTCCCACCAACTATGAATAAATTAACAATGCACTTCTAGTGAGTCAAACCCCCTTTCCATGTCTTTTCCTCTCTTTGAATCTAGGACATGAGGGAATCTAGGACTAGGTATTTAGATTTAATCAAACTACTCCACAAATTTTGCTTCATAAGCAAGTTCCAAACTGACTTTCTGAACAAAGATCTCCCAAATACATGGATATATTTTATGCCCCAACCCCCTTCAGCCTTGGGTTGGGAAATATATTCCAACTCACCCAATGTAAACCCTCATTTCCCTCCTTACCTCTCCACAATAAGTTAAAATAAACACTCTAAATCTTATCCAGAACACCTTTTGGAATATATGCGAGTAATTACCAATACACTGGAATTGCATCCAATCCTAATTTATCTATCATTATCCTTCCTCCCCTTGAAAATAGTGATTGCACCAGAAGGAGACACACTTCTCTATCTTCCCAAAAATTCATTACCAAACCTTCTTCTTGTATGCATTGGGTTTAATCCAGAAACCTAAATATTTGAAACATTCATCCAAGTCACCTTTTTGAAACATAAGTAGACCCAACAACTCTCCTTTAACCCTTTCCTCTAATTCATTAAAAATGATAAGGGACTTCTTCTCATTAATTACGATGCTCACTAATTTTTCATAAAGCTTGAGAACCTTCGTTAGTACCCTCCCTTCAGTTAAAGAGAAATTGGTCATAAGAAGCACATCATCAACAAAGAGAAAATGGGTTATGGATTTTTAACCCACCTTTTTCCTTTAAGATTTCAAAATCTTCTTGCTTCCATTAACGCTCTACTAATCCCTTCCACTACAATAAGGAATAGATAAGGAAACAATGGGAATCCTTGATGAAAATCCCTTCTCGGCACAAAGAAGGAAAAAACTTATCCATTTACTAACACCATGAAAAAAACAAAAGTGACACAAGTCATTATCTAATCCACCATATTTAAAGAGAAACCAATATGAATGAAAATAATTCACAAGTAAAGCCAACTAACATGGTCATAGGCCTTTGAAAGGTCCAACTTCATCACCTATGCACTCTGTTTCTTGGTCTTAATATTGTGTAATATTTCTCGAGTTTCTCCCGTTGCATCAAGAATCTGCCTCCCCTTTAAGAAACCAAATTGCTCCAAGGAAATGACTAAGGATAACCATTCTTTTAGCCTTATCACTAAAATATTCACAATAATTTGGTATACACAATTTCAGAAGGATAAGAGTCTAAAGTATCCAAATGTCTCCATCTTTTCCAATTTTGGGATAAAAGCTAGGAATGTAGAGTGAAAACTATTAAGGACCTTCCCTTTTACCCTCACCTCTTCCACTACCCTCCAGAGATCTTGTCCCAAGAGATCAAAGAAATTTGTAAATAACTTAGTTGTCCATCCATCCAGCCCATAACTCTTACCCTTCTACATCAAAGAGAGAACCCCTTCAACTTCCCCCATACTCATGTTGGAAAATAACGCCTCATTTAATTCATTGTTGACTAGCTGTGGAAAAAACCGACATACTTTGACAATTTTGGTCAAATTTGCACCCTCTGGATCCTTATATATGTTACCAAAATATGTCACCCCTTCCTAAGCCATATATTTAAATCCCCGAGAAATATTACTCCCATCACCTCATAACTCCTAGATGGCGTTCACGTTCTGGTGATGATTAGAAAAATGATGAAATAATTATGTGTTCTCATATCTTGTCTTAAGCCATAAAAATCTTCTTTTCGTCCTCCATTCCTCTTCCCTTTCTTTAAGAAGCCTCGATTTCTTAGTTTCAAGTTCATTTAACTGCAACAAGTTGTCCTCATTAACCCCTCGCCCCCCTAAAAAGAAAAAAAAAAAATTACTATAGAGGGACTCAATAGTCCAATCCACCTCCTTCAAAGAGAGATATCTATTCCTCATCCTAATAGCTTCCCACTCCACCACTCACTTTTAGACCCAATACAATGAGTCCACGAATTCCCTACTCGTCGACATCCCTAGCTCTAGGTTAAAATTCTTCCATTTAGAATTCCATCTCCACAAGACCTTCATCCTCTAGCCAAGATAGATTGAACTTGAAAGGAGCCATTGACTTAACCTCAAAAGTTATAAATTACAACTAAATTAAACTATGATCCGAGCCTCTTTCAGAACTGGACCAACTCCTATAGTTTCCCCCAAGAACTAAGAATTTAGTTTTCCACCAAGAATTGATCGAGGCACTATGAAATTCGTGCTACCCTGGTCCTTTTATTATGCCAAGTAGGATTAATTTTCAGTGATTCCACATCAACTAAATTAGAATTTATGATTTAATGCTAGAAATACTCCACCTGGGAGTCAACTCTAGCATTCTCCCCCCAAAATTCCTTCCCGCTCAAATTAAATTTCATGTCTCCTTCGATCATGAAGTTTTCCTTTTTCAATAATGCCGACAAGAAGACCCAGTCCCAAAATCCTCGGTTCCTATTGTATGGCATGTACATATTTAAAACACACAACTTCAAATCCAACTCCTTTGACCTAAAATTTGTACTCAGCCTAGATTGAAAAGAAAATGAGTTAGTCAAAGTGAGACTTGAGTCCCACCTTGTAAGAAATATTCCTAACATTCCACAAGCATCCACCCACATAAAATTCCAATTAGAAAGAAAACTCTTCAAATTCCCTAACATGTGGTCCCCTCTACACATAGTTTCCTAAATAAGAAACAACACTTGCTTTTCTACCTCTACCATTCTATGCAAGACCAAACATTTTTCAAGGCTATACAACCCTCTCATATTCAAAGCCAAAATCTTCATTCAATATCCCTAACACATGTATGAAAATCTCTAAGGGCTCAAGACACAATTTTTTCTTTACCTTGCAGCATCTCTGATGCTTCTTTATGTTATGCATGTAGAATGAGGGGTTTTTTCCCTACTCAAAACTTCCCCCTCACCCTACAAGGATCCAAGCCTAAATCCCCATAGGCGAAAGGAGTTTCCCCTATCACTATTCCTTTCAACCATAAACTATATGGGTTCTTAGAAAGGTACTCCCCCAACGAGGTCGATGGATACCCCATTCATTATATTTAATCCATATCCTCCTCCAAGAATTTTTTGCAGGTTAGTTACTATGATCCCAGTGCGCAGTACAGGAAAGTTTGGGGGTCATTTAAAAGAAAGAGGGGATTAAATCTTTGTTATAGTTGCAGAAGACCATGACATATTGCTAAGGAATTCCTTGGTAGAGGTCCTAGTTGACTTTGTTGTAAATCTATGGACCATGATGTTTTGGATTTCCCTAGAATGATTGCTAAAGTTGAAAAGATGAATATGAGACAAGAAGACCATGAGACAGGCCAAGAAACTAAGGATATGATAGAACCCCAGAAAGAATCAGAGACTGTATTATTACATATGAAAGAAACCCTGAATGATCATAGAGATATCAAATTCTTTGAGATCTTAAACGAGAAGGAGTGCATAGAAGAAAGAATAGGATACTTCGACATAGACTATGTTCTGGATGAGGAAACACAGGTGAATATCATGACAGAAAGAACTTGGGAAATTTTGGGAAAGCTTATTATGGTTCCTTCATTGGGAGTAATATAATTATTTAGAGGAAAGTTGATAACCCTATGTGGAAGACTTACCCATATATCTATGAGTGCTCATGGAACTTCGACAGAGGAAGAATTTGAGGTAATTAAATTTTTTTAGAACAACGCCCCGTTTACTATTTTCTTAGGAAAAACCTGGATTGAGAAAGATCAGATACAAAGGAAACAAGAAGACGAGGATCTAGAACAAAAAAAAGAAAGAACTAAGAGATTTCATGGCTAGGAGAATAGTGCACTTATTGGAAGAACAAGAGGACCAATCGAGTCTACTGAGGACCAAATATCTGGATGTCGAAGTTGAAAGAACATAGGAAGACTTGAAACACCTGTCTGTACAAGAGAGTAGAGAACCTTCCCCAGAAAGAGAAGAAGTATTACCGTTGAACCCTATGAAATACCCTCCATAGTGCAAAGTTACTATGCATAGAAGAGATAAGAACAATAATGGAAAGAGGAAACCAATGACTCAGATTACAGTAAAGAAATCCAAAAAGCTCAACAAGAAAAAAGTAAAGTTAGAAAAATTAGAGGAAGTTTTAGGGAGGACTTCGCAGAAGGAAGGTTTTCAGAACTGGAACTTTTTTGGGATAGAAGAACAATGAATATTGGCACTTTGCCACGGTGAATAAATATGACCATTGGAGACGTCCTGACTGTTATCCCGACGCTCCAGAATGGCTCGAACCGCAGTTATGGTCAGAAAGATCGCCATTAGACTGTTGGGACCACACCATAACGGATGTAATTTCGTTGATTGAAGCGTTCCTGCCCATTGGAGGAGTTTGTTACGACGTTGTCTATTTATCCCATCGAGCATTGCACCAAGACCACTTTTGCAAACAATGATTATTTGAGCCCATAGAAGAACTAGTTTCTTTCGGGCTGTGCTTATTTGAGACCTTGCCACCCATTCTGTTACATCGATTATTTGATCACTGACTTGAGATACCTAATCTCGAGCGTGCATGTCAGGTGACTTCAGCACAGTAGAGATATCTGTCGAAGATATCCTCATAGACCTCATGGCTGAGAAGGTCATGTCCACAAAATTCCAAGCCTCGTTGATGACAGGAGTGAAAGCATCCCCGTCGACTTCTCGTGGATCTGGACCATCCCGAGATGCGACAGAGAAACAGACCAAGCATCGTGATGACTTGGTGAATGTGAATCTCATCCCTTCTATCCTACCTGACTATATCCCGCCTCTGGTTGGCATGGTGATATGTGACAATGTCCTGAGGGACTTCGACTACACCTTGATTACTGTTTACCTCCCGAAGGGGATACACACAGTAGGACCATAGTTAGGACAAATCATGATGTTGAAGATCAACGACTTCAACTTGGGAGATCGTAAGAACAATGGAATGCTTGCACCACATAATTATTTGACCAAGACAAAGGGGAAGAATTCAAATATCATCCCCCAACTGTGGACTATGGACATTGTGAGGTCCACTATCCTGAACGTGATGAAGATACCACACTTTGGAAGGCATTGGGAGGTTAAAGCATGTGTTAAAATCCTGTTGTTATGCTTCCATGGAGGTTATCTGTGGCTGGACAGACACATCACCATAGCTCCGACGTTGATCCATCAGATCACCGGTTTAATCATGCAAGGACCAGATCCACAAGAATTTTATCCAGGGAAGGCTGCAGATCGCACCCTGGCGCAGAAAATTAAAGATACCTATGGCGATGTGGAAAAGGGGAAGCGAGGCTACAAGGTAGCCTCCATTCATAATGGTGCAGTATGCCTAGCCTGCCATTTGATCGCTGGTAAGCTAGTAAGGAAGAATAGACCCACACAGGTCATGGGGTTCATTGTTGACCTCACCATAAAATGTATTGAAGGACTATAGATGAACTGGGCGAGTTACCTCGTCAACCAGTTATAAAAATACTATCATGAGGTTCATGATTAGGGCTATGAGTTTCATTTTAGTTGTCTATTGATCCTCATCTCCTTCATTGCCTGGGAGATGATGGAAGGAGCAACCTTCCCTGAGATTGAGCCATTTGAACCCCTAGCTGGGAAGTTCACCACGCTCTGGTATTCGAGCGCCATGGAGAAACAATGACAGTCAAACACGATTTTCCACACCTACTACCTACAGTTGAAGAGGGATATTGAGTCTTTCCCTCATATGGCGTCGAAGACCCTGCACAAGTTTAGACCATTTGTGAAGTTTCACGCAAATAGACATTTTATTTATATCACTATGTGTGGAGACGAACATAAAAAAGAGCTCCAATATTATTATAAGCTCACCGAGGAGGATATGGAAGAAATAATTAAGGAGTGGCTTGCAGAGCTCCTTATACCAGTCGACCAGATAGAACTGTCCGACCTCGACCTCATCAGAATTCCTGTGGTTACTTGCGAAGAGTATGATGCACCAAACAGTAGGAGAAGCAAGAAAACAAAAGAGGTATAGAAGCCAAACATCGCATCAGAAGAGACTGATTCAGACTCACTTGGAGGGGGAGGTGATGACGAAGTAGACAAAGAAGAGGACAAAGGAGAAGAATACAAGCATAAACAAGGTGAAGTAACATCGCCTAGGGATCCTATTGATGAAGCTGAGACCTCTAAGAAAAGAAAGGTTTCCCCCACGAAACCTACATCGCAGAAGAAGTCCAAACATAGTAAACCACAGATGCAAACTGTGCTCACGATGGATGGCATAGATTTCATCATCGCCGATGTCTCAGATACCTCAGAAGATATCTTACAGTGTAATGAAGCTAAACAAGAGACCATGTATGAAAGAATTGAATCAGAGTTGAAAGGGGTACAACAAGCCCTCTACTCCAGCCACACAGTGTCTACTTCGCCCCCGTCATTAGAAGGAACAAAGTTGGTAGATGAGCCTGCCCAGCTATGCCGAATAGAAGATGCAACCGAATCTCGCCTTCGTCATGTTCAGGAAGAAAAATAATAGACCACAGAGGCCTTAAAGAAAGAAAAAGAGGAAGCTATAAAGAAACGTCAGGTTACACAATAGGAAAAAGACGACATCCAAGCCAAGTTTGCAGAGGATAGAGCACAGATCCAGAAGGAGAAGGAACAACTACTCGCAATGCAGATTGGAGTTAAAGAAGAAGTCACTAGAGCACTTCATTCTATGATGGGCTTAGAGCAGATGGAAGAAGACCTAGTGGAATGCCAAGTAGGGAAGCTTGCTGAAACCATTTAACATCTCCAATAGAGGATAACATAACTGGAGTTACAAGCAGTGCCAAGCACTCGGCAGGAAGTGTGAGACTAGAGAGAAGAAACTGCCCGAAGCATGGTCCAGAGAATCATGGAATTGGCCTTAGAATGTAAAAATCTCAGCTATCAAAGTGCGTATACTTACAAGTGACTTGCAGAGGATCCTAAACTAAGGAAATTGGAGTCACAACTTCAAGAGGCCAAGCAACAAGCAACAACGGTGCAAGTGCGGTTGAAGCCACTACCAGTGGTCGAGAGGATGAAATGATCCCAAGAACAATGCACAGTACAACAACAAGTCCATGCCATACAGAGCAAGGTCATGGAAGTGACTCAGAAGCTCCAGCCAATGCAGGATGCATCTTGCATACTATTTGAGGAGATTGAAGGACGAGGTTAAAAACTTGAACAAGTGGTCACCATAGTGGAACGATGCTTGGAAGGACCTGTAATGAATAAAGTTATTCAAGAGTTCATCGAGCAAGAGGCTCTTGTGAAGTAACAGGTCGAAGCATCTCAATCCAAGCTCGAGGCATTTGAGGCAGAGTTACCCATATCAGAGTGACTCGGGATGAGTCAGAGGTGAGTGTTGGGGGCCTATTGGCCCTTGACCAAGTTTTGGAGAGCCTTGGTCATGTTTGACCATTTTTGGGACTTCAATAGGCTGGTCAAAGGCAGAGCACAAGGCGAAGCGGAGATCCCAGGATCTCGTCCCCTTCTTAGGAAGTTTTAGGTTTAGGGTTTATGTAACAGATATGGGATCTTGGCCCATTGGTTTACCCATGACTTTCCCCTTTTTTAATGTATAAAGAGAACACTAGATCTAGGAGAGAAGTGGTGCTAAGTGATATATTGTGCTGAGTGCAAGTGATGTAAGTAGTTGGATCTATGTGATTGAGTTAGCTTTGTGCATACTGTGTGCATGAGAACTTGCAAAGCTAAGTGCAAGTGACTGTAAAGAGGCTTTGTGTTGTAACCTAGCTCGGGGAAGGAGGGTCTGGCGAGGTGCGTGTAGATCTCCTGTCCTATGCAGAGTGTGTTCTTGTGGATTTGTTCTTGTAGAATATTGACAGAAGACAATAAAGAAGAGAAGAGTTGGCGGACATAGCCCCACATTGGGATGAACTACGTATATCCTGTGTTGTGGTTGCTTTGTGCATTATAGTTGTTATGTTGTTGATGTGATTTATGCTTAGTACAATGATATATGTTAGATGCATTTGATATATTATCTTATTTCTTGGTAATGTGAATGAATACTAGATCGGATCTATTTCTATATGCTAAGTGATTGGATGTAATAGATCTTGTTGAATACTGCATTTTGTTGTAATTAGGGTTTTCTCCTATGATGCGACTAAGGGTTAAATGCTAATGAATGTTAATTGCTAAGTTCTCTGTTAAGTATTGTAATCACATATCTGTGTCCCAGCTAGGTTGTAGACACTTGAGTCCTGCAACCACCCCTGCCTCTACCTCGAGTGAGACTTCATCTGTTTCGCAGGTGTTACCGAAAGGGCTGGTAGTTAGGATTTTGTTGGTGCGTTGTTGAAGCATTGAACCCTGGGTCTGCCCCTGTGCCAAAAAAGAGTATCATTCTTTAATTGCGAATGATACTTGGGATCTTGTACCTCTTCCAAAAGGAAGAAATTATTTTAGATGTAAATGGATCTACAAAACTAAGTATGCATTCGATGAAATTGTTGAAATACACAAGGCTCGGTCAGTTGCCAACAGATTTTCCTAAGTTAGAGGAATTGATTATAATGAGACCTTTGCCCCTATATCCAAAATGAATTCCATCCTCCTTGTTCTATCCCTTGAAGTCTCACATAAATGGGAGGTCCATCAGATGGATGCCGAATCCGCCTTCTTGCATGGGGATTTTCAAGAATAAACTTGCATGGAACAACCTCCTAGCTATGTCTAGAATGACTCTAGCCTTGTTTGTCACCTTAAGAAATCTCTTTATGGACTTAAGAAAGATCCCCAAGCTTGGTATGCCAAAATGGACAAATTTTTTCTTGACACCAAATTTTTTAGATGCCATTATGATCCTAATGTCTACACCAACAAAGTAGGAATCCATCTCATAATCCTTGTTCTTTATGTTGATGACCTTATCCTCATTGGTAGTGACCTAAAAATTTTAAACCATGTGAAAACCAACCTTAATAAGAAATTTGAAATGATAGACTTATGATTTTTGCACTATTTCCTTAGCCTCCAAGTTTTGCAAACTAAGGAATGAATTTTTATTTCCCAGTATAAGTATGATTATGACCTTCTTCATCGCTTTCACATGAAATATTGTAAGCCATCCCCTTCTCCCTTCCAGTCTAGAGTCAAACTTATTGCTACCTATACTTGTCCCGAAGTTGATGCCAGTTTTTTCCATCAGTTAGTTGGTATCCTCTTGTACTTGAATCATACATGTCTTGATATTTCCTTTGTTGTTGGTATTTTTTCCTGGTATATGCAAACACCCCATGAAATTAATTGGAAACCAACTAAAAGAGTTCTTTGGTATGTCTGAGGTATAATTCAGTTTGGGATAAATTACAGCTCTAGAAGACTCCTTTATTGGTTTCTTTCACTGATTCTGATTGGGTTGGCGACCTTGATGATCAAAAGTATATTGCAGGTTATGTTTTCAGTCTTGGTTTATGACCTGTTAGTCAATTTCTCTTTCTTTAACAAAAGCAGAGTACCGAGCAATGGTTAATGCAAGTCAGGAAGCCTTGTGGCTTTGACAAATCCTTTCAAGGTTTGGATTCCAACAATAGATTAGAACTTTTAAACTATGCCCAAAATTTTCTTCAATCCTTACCACATATTTATTTATTTTCAATCCTTACAACATTTATTTATTTTGTTCTATGTCAAGTTTTAATTGCCATTCAATTTAGTGCTAAACAAGAAGGGAGACCTCCAGGATTGTAATTGAATGGTTTTGAATGGCTAAACAAGAAGGGAGACCTCTAAGCGATAGCTCTAGAAAAATGGAAGAAAATGATCATATCTAGAAACATTGCTTTTACACAGTGAGAGGATGGTAATGAGGGTCCTACTCATTACTTGAAGTTATATTAGTTGCTTCAGAATTAGTTATTACTCTAGCTTCTTGATGGTCGGATTTTATAGTCATAGTACTGTTTCAAAGTTATTTTAGGGTTAATTCCTCTTTTTTATTCTGTATCTTTTGTCTTTTGTGAACTGGAAGCTTCTTTCTGGATTATTGTTATGAACATTATGAAAAAACTATATTTGCTATTATCATATAGCTAGTTTTTAAAGGTCCTATGTTTAAGGAGAGTTGTAAAAAAACTATTTATAGTTTTTTAATATAAAGAAAAATTTCCTGTGGAAAAAATAACATCCCTATCATTATATTTATATATTGTAAAAGACCTTTCAACATTAAATTAAATTGTAATAAACACAATTTAAAATAATATGTAATTCCATACATTTTAAATGTTAATATTAATAGAAAAACATATATTGGATATAATTTAAAACTCATATATTAGTTATTGCATGAATGGTTGATCGTTTTTTTTTTTTTTAAAGATGTAGTCGTTTTCTAAGATGTATTGGATATTTAATGTAAGATTTGAAGGTGAGAATTAAAATTATATTGATTAATTTTTATTTTTATTTATTTGTTTTTAATTAAAAAAAAAAATATTAAAAAATTTATTTAAATTAATAAATTATAAAAATATTTAAACATATAATATAATATAAATAATTTTAATTTACTTTTTATTTTAATTTATCTTTAATTTTTAATAAATTTTTAAAATATTAAATATTAAAAAATTATTAAATTCATAAAATATACAAATATTTAAAAATATAATATAATATAAATAGTGTTAAAAACTCTAATAAAAAAATGAATAATATCAACTTCCCACAATTAATTTTTATAAAACCTAAAACTTTATAACCTACCACTTCTTTCAGTTTTTTTAGCGTAGTAGTTTTTCATTTAGCTCACAAATATATATATATATAT
>ML777629.1:467848-484744 GCA_009831015.1 Picea engelmannii | reverse complement strand
TTATATTTAGAAGTATAGATGATTTTTTTGAATTATATGTATGTTTTTTTGGTATTTAAAGATTTTTAAATTAAGATTTTTATTTTTTTTTCAAGGAAGAAAGCACACTTCTATTTCATTAAAATAAATATACAATTTTATATTCAAAAGTATTCAACATTTCCCCAATTGCCAAAACATGTTTATTAGCATGTGTCATGTTCCCACAACATGCCTTACGTTCATGCACCTCTTGAAGTCGTGCGACATCATGACTTTTCTCACATTGCTGCTTGGAAACACCAAGGTTACATCACCTGGACTACGCCTCTTCACCTAGAGAATACCCATACT
The DNA here is from genome assembly GCA_009831015.1 of Picea engelmannii. NCBI lineage: Eukaryota > Viridiplantae > Streptophyta > Pinopsida > Pinales > Pinaceae > Picea > Picea engelmannii. The sequence goes on along the minus strand of ML777629.1, from coordinate 484,411 downwards.
TCGTTCTAGGCTACCGATGAGTCACACTCTTAATCTAGAGTAACTCTTGTATACTTAGGCATTCGTTTAAATGCTTTAACAATTAGTCATTTTTAAGCATACTTCCAAGAGTATGAGAAGCCAAGAGAACAACAACGGAACAAACGAAAGACAAACTTAGATATAGTGTGGGAAACATGAACTGTGCCTAACACCCAGCTAAGTCTTTGTTATAGAAGAAAAGTTACAACATGAGCACTATCGGCTCAGTTTATGACGTCAGGAGAGTCCAACGACTCGACTCACCTCACCAAGACACTCATGAACAGATCTGTCAACACAAGACTCTATATGACAACTGTCTCCACTACCACCTGCAATGCACCTCAGATGTGCCTCGAATCGAAGACTTGTTGTCTCTTTATTTCCACAGACTCTGCATCTTCATTTCCACAAACTTCATAGATTTTGGTTTTTCCTCACACATGCCTCCACAAACCTCCGTTTCCAGACATAGCCAAAATATGCCCAAGCGAAATTTGTCGAGCTCTGTTCATCGAACCCTCCTCCTCAAGGAAGCACAAGTCCTCCCAGAGTGGAGCGAATTGGATCCTTGAGGGAGATCCTCCTCTTCATCTGCCTCAGAATCATAGTGCTCTCCTTGTCTCGAAGTTCTTGCAAAACTTCTTGTCTCTTTTGATTGTGCACCCCTTTCTTTTATATGGACTCCAAGGGTCACTTGTGAAAAATGTTGCACTTCTTTGATGCTTTGAAGCCCTTCGTGAATCGTCACACTCAACCGACCCTTGCGCCCATTTCTAGACCCAAGGAGTCCATCAATTGTTCATTTATTGGACCGGTGTACCCCATCCTTGGGCATGCACCCCTTTCCTTGTGTGCTCTTCATATTGAGCGTTGTGAATCCTTGTGGGTGTATCAATGGGGTCGCCCAACCTCTCCTGCATGCCCATTTTTCCAAGAGAAGACGGGTCTACTCCTTGGGAATGCTCTCAAGTTTCCCAACCCTTTCCCAAATCAAACCCAAGTCTCCGTCAATCATTCTAAGGAAAGTAAGTTGTGTTCCCCCTTGATGTTGTACGTCACCATTGTGCGCTCAAGGTGCTCCTGCCCACACTCGAACGTTTTTGTTCACCCAATCAATCACTTCTTCATTTTTCTCTTTATCTGTTTCGTCGCCAAATATGCCCAAGGAGTACGTTTGGTCGGTGGGTGTCATGGGAGATCTTACATCCTCACCACTGCAAGTTGTTGCCGTCCCTGAAAACATCCATCAATTTCCATTGTGTCTTTGTCCCATATTCAGATCTCGTCGCTACTCAATGAAGGTTGCATACTTCACTTCAAATTTTTGCCTAAGTGTTAAACTCTCGTGATCTAATTGTTGTGCCCGTACTTCAACAATTTTTTCTAATTCTCCACACACTAATGTCCCCCATGCCTTGGAATTATTGGGTAGCTAGTCCAATCGTCATGCCAAAGTCATGAGACTATACTTCCTCATGTCCAAACTTAGTCTTTTCTGTTGCAACTCCGTCACCCTATCCAACTCCAAAGACTAAGGAAAGTGTCCATCCTTGCTTCATTGTTGTTGCCATCATCCAATATTTTTCAAGGAGACCCTCCACAATGTCTAAGTTCTGTACAATGATCTCAGACCAAGGCAAGGTCACCCCTCACCTTGCTGCACTATGAAGTCATCCCGAAACAAAGTCTTCTACAACAACTTGACTCCATTGTCCTCCTCATAGCACAATTAATCAATATGCTACAAGAAATGCACGTCCAAACTTCCTTTGCCTCACTACTTCGTCGCCTAGCCATGGTTTTGCATCTCTTTCTCTATGCCTTGGAATGGTAAGGCATCACCCTCAACCATGCTTCTCAAAGAAAGAGAAATTCTCATGTCCAAGTACTCTCTTCATGTTGCAATCTTCTCGTTCACACAATCCTCGAAATGAAGGAAAGCCCTCAACTCGCCCCCTTCCATTAAGTCACCTCAATGCAACTCAACATCTGCAATGAGTGTGTCCAACACACCTACACTCCTTAAGCATCCCAATGAACTGTCCAAAGGGCTCCAAGTAGAATGAGTCACCTCGAAGAACTTCCATGCCTTAGGCACATTCGAACCAATACTCTGCCAACCTTAAGCAATGAGCCCCACTAGATCTCTGATTCATCGCACAATCATCCATAAGTCACCAAGGAGTGCTCTACCTCATTCAATGTCCCATACCAAATGTGAGCAAACACCCCTAAGGTTACTTGTTCTATGTTCTTCCCATTTAGGTTGAATGCCAACAATTATTGGTCGACTGCCAACAATTCTTGGTCGACTTCCTTGTTGACTCCATCCGGTATCTTGGAATGAAACTGCCTTGCACCTGTTGCAAGCATCCAAACTTTGGCACCGTGATCATGACTCATCAAGTCACCTCCTAACTCAAAAACATTGGCTAAGGCACCAAATATCAAGGCGCCTCACCCATCCTCTCAACTCGACACAAACATAGTTCACTACCCACCACCACAACAACCTGTCCAACGCACCTCATCAAAGAGTTTAGTATATTTCCCCAAGCCTCGTTCACGATTACATCCAAATCTGCCTAAGTCCACCACAAGACTCGTCCAAGAAAGTCATCCCAAGCTATTCTTCATGTTCACCCAACAAAGGAGTTCCAACCTGATGCAATACTTCTTCAATATCCACTACTTGAGTCACCCTCAAGTCTGTTGGTTTTCACCACGGAAATGAAATGCATTTGAACCAACAAGTCATATGTCTTCCCATCAAAGAATTCACTGAAACGCTTGGAAAATTCAAGAACTTAAACCAACCATAACTTTCCAATGGCATCGTTCGCTGCAACCATGTTTTAAGCCCATTCTCTTGGACCTTTGTTCCCAAGAAACTGACTCTTCACATGAACTCACCTCAACCATCGTCCACTGTGACAGAAGGTTGATTCCATTTTTCCACTTCATAAATTCATCTAAGTCCAAACTAAGCATTCAACTAGACAAACTCATCTCCAATGTCTTTCCATATCCATACCTTGACTGCTTCCACTTCAAGACCCCATGCATCCACTGCCTAATTGTCAAGTCATATTGCTTCTAATCGACTTCCACAACTTTATAAAGAGCTACCTCGTCCGAAGGCTGTGATCTCATCCAACAACCTAGCTCAACTCAATTGATGTTCTCAGAAATGCATGACACAAAGACGTCATCATGGAAATGTTCCCAACCAACTTCCACTATGGAGCTTCTCTAGGTCACCCCAGGTCTTTCAATGCAGCCAAGTGCTTCACCTCACTACAACTAAGAGATACTCCCCTTTCGCGATCACTTATGTGATCACACTCTGCATTTTGTTTCAATGATCACTTCTTTGGTTATCTCTGTAACAAGTCATGTAACAAATCCTGCATTCATCTTCCTTTTCTCAAGTGCTCAATTATCCAAATTAACTTCTGCGCTTGGTCTCTCCAAGGTGTGCACAATAGGTTCGACACTGAATTCCATCATGAATCAACCCAACCAAGTCTTCCTCTGTGATCAAGTCTGCGACAAGTTCTGCGATGAACTTTATGATGAGTTATGTGATCACTCACCATATCCAAGTGATTCATTTCGCCATAAACTCTTCTCTCAGTATACACAAGGTGTGCTCCCCACTCAACCTTCTCATCGCATCGCCAACCAAACCACTGTCATAATACTAATGCAAATTATGCAATGAACAAGTTTGTTGCAATGAACCATTCACCAAGTCCACGCTCAAGTTTCCTCTGCGATGGGTCAGACCACCGACCCCTCACCAAGCATGCACTCAAACTCCATTCTCAACAAGTGCGCCTTATCCACTATCATCATTATATTAGTATATCATGCTTCAATATCTGATACCATTTATCATTGAGATAGTGGTGAAGAGCTCCCCAACCCTTCTCCAAAATATACAATGAATCCTCTTTGATATGATACGCCATGTCCCCACATCATGCCTTAGGTTTGTTCACCTCTTGAGGGTGTGTGGCACCACGATCTTTCTTACTTGGCTACTTTCCAACACCAAGGTTACTTCATCCAAACTATGCCTATTAAACTTGAGCATACCCATACTTTTCTCTAGGCTACCGGCAAGTCACACTCCTACTCTAGTGCAACTCTTGTATACTTAGACATTCGTTTAATTGATTTAACACTTAATCACTTTTAATCATACATCCAAGAATATGAGAAGCCAAGAGAAAAACAATGGAATAAAGGAAATACAAACTCATATATAGTGTGGGTGGAGCGAATCGTGCCAAACACCCGGTTATTTCTTTGTTATAGAATAACAATTACAACATGAGCATTATAGGCTCGGTTTACAATGTCGTCAGAGTTAAACGACTCACCTCACCTCACCAAGGCACTCATAAACATATCTATCAACACAAGGCTCTCTATCACAATAGTCTCTGCTACCACTTGTAGTGCAACTTAGACATACCTCCAACTACAAACTTGTTGTCTCTTCGTTTTCAAAGAATCTGCCTATTCATTTCCACAAAATTCACTGATTTTAGTTCTTCCTCACACATGCCTCCACAGACCTACATTTCTAGACATAGCCAAAATATACCCAAGAGAAATTCTCCCATCTCTGTCTGTTATACGCTCCTCCTCAAAGAAACACAAGTCCTCATAGAGTGGAGCGACTTTGATCCTTGAGGGAGCTCCTCTTCTTTGTCTACCTCGTAATCACAGAGCTCTCCATTTCTCCAAGTTCTTGCAAAACTTATTATATCTTTTGGTTGTGCACCCCTATATTTTATATGGACTCCAAGCGTCACATGTGTTAAATGTTGTGTCTCTTTGATGTGTCATTCCCATTTCCGAATCGTCGTACTCAACCAACCATCACGCCCATCTATGGTGTAATGTCCCCATTTTTGGATTCCCTTATTATGTAGCTAGAGTTACTTCAGGAGGCCTAAGTCAGCCAAGTCAGAGGGGTGAGCTTAGGTCATCAATGATCCCAGAAGGTTTGGAGGAGTTTTATGGAGCCCAACTTAGTTTATTTACCATTATTTATCATCGGTATCATTTTCACACAGCTTGTTCTTGGTTCCATTACATTACGATGATTCCCATAAAATGGGGTTATTATTAGGCACATTTTAATTAATTACACTAAAGGTACTATTTGGAGCTTGTTTCCTGGAGAAATACCTTAGTGTAATAGCTTGTTGGAACCGGGGAAAAAATATCTACAAGATGGGATGATAAAAAGTGACTTTTAGTGGTCGAAGAAGTCATAAAGTCAAATAAATCACTTTTTGGAGAAAAAGGTCGAATAAATTAATAAAGTGATTTTAGAGAAAATATTAAAGATGAATTAAAAAGTCACTTGAGGAGAAAAAGGTGAAAGGGGTATAAAGAAGAGATAGGATCCCATTTCCTCTCATTATGTTGATGATAATTTTGATTGACTTGGAGAGCTCTTGGAGCCTTTGGGGGTTTAGAGTAAACCCTAGTGTAGATTGGTTTCGGTGGTGAGAGATCCATCCTAGCTAATATGGACTCGGTGGTGAAAGATTCCACCCTAGCAAAATAGAGGGAGAATCACTCAGATTTCTTCATTGTGATTTAGTGTGGCCGAGTTATCAGTTTTTGGCAGTTGCGTTTGCATTCACAAAGATTGATTTATGCTTGAGTAGGGCGATTTTGGTATTATGGGAAGCATTCTCTTAGCTTGGAGGTCAAGTTTATTAGTGTGGGGTGAATCACTTCCTTGTTGGGTCGAGTTGAGTGATGTAGGGGTCGAGTTTTTGCATTGGGAGGCTAAACTCTCTTTGCTGGGCATTTTCCCTAAGGATGGGCGCGTTTCTTGAGGAAATATTACAGTTGGGTCGTGATATTTATTGCTAGGAACATTCTTCAGCAAAGGGGAAGAGGATAACACTATTTGGAGGATATTTTACATCCAAACATCACTTGGTCTATTGCTACAACGATCTTTGCGTGGACAAATTCATTTTCTAAGGAAAGTTGCCAATTTTCCTTAGAACAAAGACATAGAGTCTTGTGGGATTTATCTGTTGAGTTGGGAACACATTCAACAACCAAATTTGAGTGCATTCATCTCCGAAAAGGAAAAGAAAACCTACAGTAGCAACTCAACCAGACTTATTGAATGAAAGGGTAGAGGGTAAACAAATTATTTGTTTTCCACCTCCCTTTTAAAAAACATAATATAGTTGGGGCCTTGATAATTCCTTTGTTTAAAGGATTCCCAAATTACGAATATATTTCTTAATGCAAGCCACATAATGTTTTTTACTTCTTTGGCACCTTAACCTTCCAAAGACATTTCCATCACTAAAGTGATGGTTCTTGTTTCCCCTCTATTAAAGAAAGATAGCCAAACTTTACCATGTATTCGCCCATGACTTTGTTCCTTGGCCACACCAAACCATCTATCTCTTCACTTATTCTAACACGATCTCACTTAATCTCTGAAATTAAATCCTCCCATTCTCTCCTCCAACCCTTATTGTGTCCCATATCATGAGCCAATTTCCAACCTTAAGCCCATGCTAAAGTGCTCTCTATATCACTAGAGTCCTTGAGAGATCTACAACCTTGTCATTGAATAAAATCCACCAAGCCTCCAAACAACTTAACCTATGGACCGCAACCCATTATCAAACCCTCTCCCACCCTTACCTCTTCCCCATTCCCAACCTTCCATCCAAAAGAATTCCCACCAACTATGAATGAATTAACAATGCACTTCTAGTGAGTCAAACCCCCTTTCCATGTCTTTTCCTCTCTTTGAATCTAGGACACGAGGGAATGTAGGACTAGGTATTTAGATTTAATCAAACTACTCCACAAATTTTGCTTCATAAGCAAGTTCCAAACTGACTTTCTGACCAAATATCTCCCAAATACATGGATACATTTTATGCCCCAACCCCCTTCAGCCTTGGGTTGGGAAATATATTCAAACTCACTCAATGTAAACCCTCATTTCCCTCCTTACCTCTCCACAACAAGCTAAAATAAACACTCTAAATCTTATCGAGAACACCTTTTGGAATATATGCGAGTAATTACCAATACACTGGAATTGCATCCAATCCTAATTTATCCATCATTATCCTTACTCCCCTTGAAAAATAGTGATTGCACCAGAAGGAGACACACTTCTCTATCTCCCCAAAAATTCATTACCAATCCTTCTTCTTTTATGCATTGGGTTTTATCCAGAAACCTAAATATTTGAAACATTCATCCAAGTCACCTTCTTGAAACATAAGTAGACCCAACAACTCTCCTTTAACCCTTTCCTCTAATTCATTAAAAATGATAAGGGAATTCTTCTCATTAATTACCATGCTCATTGATTTTTCATAAAGCTTGCGAACCTCCTTTAGTACCCTCCCTTCAGTTAAAGAGAAATTGGTCATAAGAAGCACATCATCAACAAAGAGAAAATGGGTTATGGATTTTTAACCCACCTTTTTCCTTTAAGATTACAAAATCTTCTTGCTTCCATTAACGCTCTACTAAGCCCTTCCACTAAAATAAGGAATAGATAAGGAAACAATTGGAATCCTTGATGCAAACCCCTTCTCCGCACAAAGAAGGAAAAAACTTATCCATTTACTAACACCATGAAAAAAACAAAAGTGACACAAGTCATTATCTAATCCACCATATTTAAAGAGAAACCAATATGAATGAAAATAATTCACAAGTAAATCCAACTAACATGGTCATAGGCCTTTGAAAGGTCCAACTTCATCACCTATGCACTTTGTTTCTTGGTCTTAATATTGTGTAATATTTCCCGAGTTTCTCCCGTTGCATCAAGAATCTGCCTCCCCTTTAAGAAACCAAATTGCTCCAAGGAAATGACTAAGGATAACCATTATTTTAGCCTTATCGCTAAAATATTTACAATAATTTGGTATACACAGTTGCACAAGGATAGAAGTCTAAAGTTTCCAGATGTCTCCATCTTTTCCAATTTTGGGATCAAAGCTAGGAATGTAGAGTTAAAACTATTAAGGACCTTCCCTTTTACCCTCACCTCTTCCACTACCCTCCAGAGATCTTGTCCCAAGAGATCAATGAAATTTGTAAATAACTTAGTCGTCCATCCATCCAGCCCATAACTCTTACCCTTCTACATCAAAGAGAGAACCCCTTCAACTTCCCCCATACTCATCTTGGAAAATAACGCCTCATTTAATTCATTGCTGACTAGTTGTGGAAAAAACCGACATACCTTGACAATTTTGGCCAAATTTGCACCCTCTAGATCCTTATATATGTTACCAAAATATGTCACCCCTTCTTAAGCCATATATTTAAATCCCTGAGAAATATTACTCCCATCACCTCATAACTCCTAGATGGTGTTCACGTTCTGGTGATGATTAGAAAAATGATGAAAGAATTATGTGTTCTTATATGTTGTCTTGGGCCATAAAAATCTTCTTTTCATCCTCCATTCCTCTTCCCTTTCTTTAATAAGCCTCAATTTCTTAGTTTCAAGTTCATTTAACTACAACAAGTTGTCCTCATTAACCCCCCCCTTTCCCCCCCAAAATAAAAATAAAATCATTATAGAGGGACTCAATATTCCAATCCACCTCCTTCAAAGAGAGATCTCTATTCCTCATCCTAATAGATCCCCACTCCACCACTCGCTTTTAGACCGAAGACAATGAGTCCAAGAATTCCCTACTCACCGACATCCCTAGCTCTAGGTTAAAATTCTTCAATTCAGAATTCCATCTCCACAAAACCTTCATCCTCTAGCCAAGATAGATTGAACTTGAAAAGAGCCATTGACTTAACCTCAAAAGGTATACATTACAACTAAATTAAACTATGATTTGAGCCTCTTTCAGAACTGGACCAACTCCTATAGTTCCCCCAAGAACTAAGAATTCAGTTTTCCACCAAGAATTGATCTAGGCACTATGAAACCCGTGCTACCCTAGTCCTTTTATTATGCCAAGTAGGATTAATTTTCAGTGATTCCACTTCAACTAAATTAGAATTTATGATTTAATACTGAAAATACTCCACCTGGGAGTCAACTCTATCATTCTCCCCCCAAAATTCCTTCCCGCTCAAAATAAATTTCATGTCTACTTCGATCATGAAGTTTTCCTTTTTCAATAATGTCGACAAGAAGACCCAGTCCCAAAATCCTTGGTTCCTATTGTATGTCATGTACATATTTAAAACACACAACTTCAAATCCAACTCCTTTGACCTAAAATTTGTACACAGCCTAGATTGAAAACAAAATGAGTTAGTTAAAGTGAGACTTGAGTCCCACCTTGTAAGAAATATTCCTAACATTCCACAAGCATCCACCCACATAAAATTCCAATTAGAAAACAACCTCTTCAAATTCCCTAACATGTGGTCCCCTCTACACATAGTTTCCTAAATAAGAAACAACACTTTCTTTTCTACCTCTACTATTCTATGCGAGACCAAACATTTTCCAAGGCTATCCAACCTTCTCATATTCAAAGACAAAATCTGGATTCGATATCCCTAACACATGTATGAAAATCTCTAAGGACTCAAGACACAATTTTTGCTTTACCTTGCAGCATCTCTGATGCTTCTTTATGTTATGCATGTAGAATGAGGGGTTTTTCCCCTACTCAAAACTTCCCCCTCGCCCTACAAGGATCCAACCCTAAATCCCCATAGGTGAAAGGAGTTTCCCCTATCACTAGTCCTTTCAACCGTAAACTATATGGGTTCTTAGAAAGGTACTCCCCTGATGAGGTCGATGGATACCCCATTCATTATCTTTAATCCATATCATCCTCCAAGAATTTTTTGCAGGTTAGTTACTATGATCCCAGTGCGCAGTACAGGAAGGTTTGGGGGTCATTTAAAAGAAAGAGGGGATTAACTCTTTGTTATAGTTGCAGAAGACCAGGACATCTTGCTAAGGAATTCCCTGGTAGAGGTCCTAGTTGTCTTTGCTATAAATCTATGGATGATTAAGTTTTGGATTTCTCTAGAATGATTGCTAAAGTTGAAAAGATGTATATGAGATAAGAAGACCATGAGACAGGCCAAGAAACTAAGGATATGATAGAACCCCATAAAGAATCAGAGACTGTATTATTACAGATGAAAGAAACCATGAATGATAATAGAGATATCAACTTATTAGAGATATTAAATGAGAAGGAGCACATACAAACAAGAATAGGAGACTTCAACATAGACTGTGTTTTGGATGAGGAAACATAGGTGAATATCATGACAAAAAGAACTTGGGAAATTTTGGGAAAGCCTGCTATGGTTCCTTCATTGGGAGGAATAGAATTATTTAGAGGAAAGTTGATAACCCTGTGAGGAAGACTTACCCAGATATCTATGAGTGCTCATGGAACTTCGACAGAGGAAGAATTTGAGGTTGTTAAATTTTTTGAGAACAACGTCCCATTTGCTATTTTTCTAGGAAAAACCTGGATTGAGAAAGATTAGATACAAAGGAAACAAGAAGAGGAGGATCTAGAAAAGAAAAAGAAAGAACTAAGAGATTTCATGGCTAGGAGAATATTGCACTTACTGGAAGAACAAGAGGACCGGTCGAATCCACTGAGGACTAGATATCTGAATGTCAAAGTTGAAAGAACACAGGAAGACTTGAAACACCTATATGTACAAGAGAGTAGAGAACCTACCCTAGAAAGAGAAGAAGTATTACCCTCGAACCCTATGAAAGACCCTCCATAGTGCGAAGTTACTATGCATAGAGGAGATAAGAACAATAATGGAAAGATGAAACCAACGACTCAGATTACAGGAAAGAAATCCAGAAAGCTCAACAAGAAGAAAGCAAAGTTAGAAAAATTACAGGAAGTTCCAGGGAGGACTTCATAGAAGGAAGGTTTTCAGAACTAGAACTTTGTTGGGATAGCATAACAACAAATATTGTCACTTCTCCATGGAGAAGAAATATGACCATTGGAGGTGTCCTGACCGTTATCTCAATTCTCCAAAATGGATCGAACCGCAGTTATGGCCAGAAAGATCGCCATTAGACCATTGGGACCACACCATAACGGATGTAATTTGATTGATTGAGGCATTCCTGCCCGTTGGAGGAGTCCGTTACGACGTTGTCTATTTATCCCATCGAGCATTGCACCAAGAACACTTTTGCAAACAATGATTATTTGAGCCCACAAAAGAACTAGTTTCTTTCATGCTGTACCTATTTGAGACCTCGCCACCTGTTTTGTTACATCGATTATTTGATCACCGACTTGAGATAACTGATCTCGAGCGTGCATGCCAGGTGACTTTAGCGCAGTAGAGATATTTGTTGAAGAGATCCTCATAGACCTCATGGCTGAGAAGGTCATGTCCACATGAGTCCAAGCCTCATCGATGACAGGAGTGCAAGCATCCTTGTCAACTGCTCGTGGATCTGGACCATCCCGAGATGCGACAGAGAAACAAACCAAGCATTGTGATGACTTGGCGAATGCGAAGCTCATCCCTTCTATCCTGCTCGACTATATCCCACCTCTAGCTGGCATGGTGATTTGTGACAATGTCCCGAGGGACTTCGACTACACCTTGATCACTGCGTACCTCCCGAAGGGGATACACGCAGTAGGACCATAGTTAGGACAAATCATGACGTTGAAGATCAACGACTTCAACTTGGGAGATCGTAAGAACCATGGAATTCTCTCACCACATAATTATTTGACCAAGACAAAGGGGAAGAAGTCAAATATCATCCCCCAGCCATGGACTATGGACATTGTGAGTTCCACTATCCTGAACGTGATGAAGTTACCACACTTTGGAAGGCATCGAGAGGTTAAAGCATGTGTTAAACTCCTGTTGTCATGATTCCATGGTGGTTATCTGTGGCTGGACAGACACATCATCATAGATCCAATGCTGATCCATCAGATCATTAGATTAAGCATGCAAGGATCAAATCCACAAGAATTTTATCCAAGGAAGGTTGCAGATCGCACCCTGGAGAAGAAAATTAAAGATACCTATGGCGATGTGGAAAAGGGGAAGTGAGGCTACAAGGTAGCATCCATTCATAATGGCGTAGTACGCCTAGCCTACCATTTGATCTCTGGTAAGCTAGTAAGGAAGAATAGACCCACACAGGTCACGGGGTTCATTTTTGACCTCGCGGGAAAATGCATTGAAGAACTACAAATGAACTGGGCAAGTTACCTCATCAACCAGTTAGAAAAAGAATGTCATGATGCTCATGATCAGGGCTATCAGTTTCATTTTAGTTGGCTACTAATCCTCATCTCCTTCATTGCCTAGGAGATGATGGAAGGAGCAACCTTCCCTGAGATTGATCCATCTAAACCCCTATCTACAAAGTTCACCACGCTCTGGTATTCGAGCGACATGGAGAAATAATAGCAGTCAAACACGGTTTTCCACACCTACTACCTGCAGTTGAAGAGCGCTATCAAGTCTTTCCCTCGTATGGCATCGAATACCCTGCACAGGTTCAGACCATTTGTGAAGTTTCATGCAGATAAAATTTTTATTTATATCGCTGTGCATGGAGACGAACATAAAGAAGAGCTCCAATATTATTATAAGCTCACCGAGGAGGACATGGAAGAATTAATTAAGGAGTGGCCTGCAAATCTCCTTATACTAGTCGACCAAGTAGAACTGTCCGACCTCGACCTCATTGAAATTCCTGTGGTTACTTGCGAAGAGTATGATGCACCCAGCAGTAGAAGAAGGAAGAAAATGGAAGAGGTACAAGAGACAAACATCGCATCAAATGAGACTTATTCAGACTCACTTGGAGGGGGAGGTGATGACGAAGTAGAAAAAGAAGAGGACAAAGGAGAAGAAGACAAGCATAAACAAGGAAAAGTAACATCGACTAGAGATCCTATTGATGAAGCTGAGACCGCCAAGAAAATAAAGGTTTCCCCCACGAAACCTACATCTTGGAAGAAGTCCAAATATAGTAAACCACAGATGCAAACTGTGCTCACGATGGATGGCATAGATTTCATCATCGTCGATGTCTCAGATACCTCAAAAGATATCTTATAGTGAAATGAAGCCAAACAAGAAAGCATGTCTAAAAGAATTGAAGTAGAGCTGAAAGGGGTACAAAAAGCCCTCTACTCCAGTCGCGCAGCGTCTAATGCGCCCCTGTCATCAGAAGGAACAAAGTTGGTAGATGAGATTGCCTAGCTATGCCGAATAGAAGATGCGACCAAAGATTGCCTTCGTCGTGTTCAGGAATAAAAATAACAAGCCACAGAGGCCTTAAAGAAAGAAAAAGAGGAAGTTATAAAGAAACACCAAGTTGCACAATAGGAAAAAGACGACATCCAAGCCAATTTTGCAGAGGATAGAGCGCAGATCCAGAAGGAGAAGGAAGAGCTACTCACAAAGAAGATTGGAGTTAAATAAGAAGTCACTAGAGCACTTCACTCTATGACGAGCTTAGAACAGATGGAAGAAGACCCAATGGAATGCCAAGTAGGGAAGCTTGTTGAAGCCATTCAGCAGCTCCAATAGAGGATAGCAGAAATGGAGTTACAAGAAGTGCCAAGCACTCCAAAAGAAGTGCGAGACTAGAGAGAAGAAACTGCCCGAAGCGTGGTCAAGAGAATGATGGAATTGGCCTTAGAATGTCAAAATCTTAGCTGTCAAAGTGCATAGACTTACGAGTGCCTTGCAGAGGATCATGAACTAAGGACACTAGAGTCACAACTTCAAGAGGCCAAGCAGCAAGAAACAACGGTGCAAGCGCGGTTGAAGCCACTACCAGTGGTCAAGAGGATGAAATGATCCCAGGAACAAAGCATAGTACAACAACAATTCCATGCCATACAGAGCAAGGTCATGGAAGTGACTCAGAAGCTCTAACCAGTGCAGGATGCATCTTGCATACTGTTTGAGGAGATTGAAGGAGGAGGTGAAAAACTGGAACAAGTGGTCACCATAGTGGAACAATGCTTGGAAGGACCTGTAACGAATAAAGTTATTCAAGAGTTCGTCGAGCATGAGGCTCTAGTGAAGCAACAAGTCGAAGCATCTCAATCCAAGCTCAAGGCATTTGAGGCAGAGTTACCCAGATCAAAGTGACTCGAGATGAGTCATAGGTGAGTGTTGGGGGCATGTTGGCCCTTGACCAAGTTTTGGAGAGCCTTGGTCATGTTTGACCATTTTTGGGACTTCAACAGGCTAGTCAAAGGCAGAGCGCAAGGTGAAGTGGAGATCCCAGGATCTCATCCCCTTCTTAGGCAGTTTTGGGTTTAGTGTTTATGTAACAGACATGGGATCTCGGCCCATGGGTTTACCCATGACTTTCCCCTTTTGTAATGTATAAATAGAACACTAGATCTAGGAGAGAAGTGGTGCTAAGTGATATATTGTGCTGAGTGCAAGTGATGTAAGTAGTTGGATCTATGTGATTGAGTTGGCTTTGTGCATACTGTGTGCATGAGAACTTGCAAAGCTAAGTGCAAGTGACTGTAAAGAGGCTTTGTGTTGTAACCTAGCTCGGGGAAGGAGGGTCTGGCGAGGTGCGTGCAGATCTCCTATCCTATGTGGAGTGGGTTCTTGTGGATATGTTCTTGTAGAAGATTGACAGAAGACAATAAAGAAGAGAAGAGTTGGTGGACATAGCCCCACATTGGGGTGAACTACGTATATCCTGTGTTGTGGTTGCTTTGTGCATTATAGTTGTTATGTTATTGATGTGATTTATGCTTAGTACAATGATATATGTTAGATGCATCTGATATATTAGCTTATTTCTTGGTAATGTGAATGAATACTAGATCAGATCTATTTCTATATGCTAAGTGATTGGATGTAATAGATCTTGTTGAATACTGCATTCTATTGAAATTAGGGTTTTCTCCTACGATGTGACTAAGGGTTAAATGCTAATGAATGTTAATTGTTAAGTTCTCTGTTAAGTATTGTAATCACATATCTGTGTCCCAGCTAGGTTGTAGACACTTGAGTCCTGCAACCACCCCTGCCTCTACCTCGAGTGAGACTTTATTTGCTTCGCAGGTGTTACCAAAAGGGATGGTAGTTAGGGTTTTGTTGGTGCGTTGTTGAAGTATTGAACCATGGGTCTGCCCCTGTGCCAAAAAAGAGTATCATTCTTTAATTGCGAATGATACTTGGGATCTTGTACCTCTTCCAAAAGGAAGAAATTGTTTTAGATGTAAATGGATCTACAAAACTAAGTATGAATTCGATGAAATTGTTGAAAGACACAAGGCTCGGTCAGTTGCCAACAAATTTTCCTAAGTTAGAGGAATTGATTATAATGAGACCTTTGCCCCTATATCCAAAATGAATTCCATCCTCCTTGTTCTATCCCTTGAAGTCTCACATAAATGGGAGGTCCATCAGATGGATGCCAAATCCACCTTCTTGCATGGGGATTTTCAAGAATAAACTTGCATGGAACAACCTCCTAGCTATGTCTAGAATGACTCTAGCCTTGTTTGTCACCTTAAGAAATCTCTTTATGGACTTAAGAAAGTTCCCCAAGCTTGGTATGCCAAAATGGACAAATTTTTTCTTGACACCAAATTTTTTAGATGCCATTATGATCCTAATGTCTACGCCAACAAAGTAGGAATCCATCTCATAATCCTTGTTCTTTATGTTGATGACCTTATCCTCACTGGTAGTGACCCAAAACTTTTAAACCATGTGAAAACCAACCTTAATAAGAAATTTGAAATGATAGACTTATGATTTTTGCACTATTTCCTTAGCCTCCAAGTTTTGCAAACTAAGGAATGAATTTTTATTTCCTAGTATAAGTATGCTTATGAACTTCTTCATCGCTTTCACATGAAATATTGTAAGTCATCCCCTCTCCCTTCCAGTCTGGAGTCAAACTTGTTGCTACCTATACTTGTCCCGAAGTTGATGCCAGTTTTTACCATTAGTTAGTTGGTATCCTCTTGTACTTGAATCATACATGTCTTGATATTTCCTTTGTTGTTGGTATTTTTTCCTGGTATATGCAAACACCCCATGAAATTAATTGGAAACCAACTAAAAGAATACTTTTGTATGTCCGAGGTATAATTCAGTTTGGGATAAATTACAACTCAAGAAGACTCCTTTATTGGTTTCTTTCACTGATTCAGATTGGGTTGGCAACCTTGATGATCAAAAGTATATTGCAGGTTATGTTTTTAGTGTTGGGTATGTATTATATTCTTTGCATGTGTGTGTGTGGGTGCGTCAGATACGACAACTGCGTCTTTCGGTGGTTTTTGCTATTTTTAGCGGATTTTGCTATTTTTAGCTGATTTGTAAATTGATCCCGGATTAAGGGATTAGGGTTTTGGTATCTACGAAATACCTAAAAACATTGTATATATTGTATAGCGAATGGTGAAATTTGATATAATGAAAAAGAAAGGTTTTCCCGGTTGAGGGTTTCCGGTAAAGATCTCTGTGTATTCTGTGTATGAGCCATTGATTAATTTCTGTATTGCT
>ML777629.1:451706-464438 GCA_009831015.1 Picea engelmannii | reverse complement strand
GATGCAAAGAAAACAACAAGTGGGAGAATGTTGGGTATGTGTTATATTCTTTGCATGTGTGTGTGTGGGTGCGTCAGATACGACAACTGCGTCTTTCGGCGGTTTTTGCTATTTTTAGCGGATTTTGCTATTTTTAGCTGATTTGTAAATTAATCCCGGATTAAGGGATTAGGGTTTTGGTATCTACGGAATACCTAAAAACATTGTATATATTGTATAGCAAATGGTGAAATTTGATATAATGAAAAAGAAAGGTTTTCCTGGTTGAGGGTTTCCGGTAAAGATCTCTGTGTATTCTGTGTATGAGCCATTGATTAATTTCTGTATTGCTTAAGAATATATATGCATTGCTTTACTTCGCAGGTTTAAAACTTACATTCAGTCTTGGTTTATGACCTATTAGTCAATATCTCTTTATTTAACAGAAGCAGAGTACCGATCAATGGTTAATGCAAGTCAAGAAGCCTTGTGGCTTCGACAAATCCTTTCAAGGTTTGGATTCCAGCAATAACATCTGACAATCCTCTAGTGCGGCAATCAGTGTTCCATAAATCTTACCAAAGACCCAATTCAATATCATCGCAACAAACACATCAAGATACACATGCACTTCATCAGAAAGCTCATTCTTTATCGAGTTATTGAAGTGCTCTTTTTCCCTACAGAAGATCAAGTTGCAGACATTTTCGCAAAGTCTCTTACAAAAGAAAAGTTCTCCAAACTTTGATCTATGTCAGTAGTTTATGAAGTTGTCACTAAGGGGGGATAGGCTCTAATTCCTCCTTCCTTCTCCTATTGTGTCATCTTTGTAAATCCTTTAATCCTATCCTAAGTTTTTCTTAAGGGGGGATGTTAGGATATTTAGACACTTAGGAGTTAGTTAAGATCAACTTGGTTTAATGTGTCGTTAGGTAAAAGTGTGTGTCTTTAGTAAGCATTAGTATGAATTTGTAGTTAGGAAATATAACGGTCATGATATCTTCTCGACATAGAGTGATTCAACGATTCATATTCTCCTCGATCTTAATGACTACATTGATCTGTGGCTTAACACCCAAATGGTCCATGATCTCTATTTAAAGAGTATGGAGGCTCATTTGTTGATGATCGATTGTGAGAAAATATCTTGTAAAATATCTTTGTAAATTTTTCTTTGGCATCAATAAATTGCTCCAAGTGGCCACGTTAGTTGGGGTCATAGATGTTTCCTTGTAGGGGTTTTTCCATGTGAAAACATCGGTGTGGTAATATTTGATCTGGTTGTGTGAGTGGTTACTGAAGGTGTTCGCTCTCTATTGTAATACCTATGTTTTCAAACAAATTATGAGCTTATGTGTGATAATTATTTGTGGATGCATTGTCTATGAATGGTGAGTGGTGTGCACTATAATTTAATGGTTGTTTGGGTATTGTCTAGCAAAAATAACTTTGTGCCAATTAATATTTGAGCTTGTTTTATATTAATATGGTCCCCATGGGTCAGTAAACAGACCAACAACTCTTTTTCCACACTTGTACATCCATTTGGTAGTTGGAAATCGACAACCATCTTTTTTGAGTTGTTTCTTATTATTTAGAAGTTGCTAATTTCGTTTTTTAAGATTCATGGGGAAATTAGACTCACTCTCAGAGTCAAAATGTTCTTTTCGTGTGTCTAATTACACTCATGGGACTTTCATTACAGTTTTTTGTTATTTTTGAGGTGTTTTCCTTTGCCTACACGCCATATATAGACTCTACTTTGAAAACTGGTGTTTCCAAAACATTTATGATTTTCCCCAAACAATTTCCCCTATTATTGAATATTAAAATCTCCCTCTAGACATTTTTACTTGTTGTTGTTTATAAAAATTTCCCCTAAACATTTTTTTGATGTTGTTGGTTTCCAAAATTCATCTTTCATAAAGTTTCCTTCACTATTGGTCGTTGAATTTGTTAGCACTAGGAGTTTCCCTTAGACTTCTAAAGAGCAAGCCTAATACCCATCAATAGTTTGAAAAGGGTTTTTAAAAATTGGTTTTGATGAAGGATGTACGAATGGACAAAATTATTTAGAATGCTTTCATACAATGAGTGAAACACAACTTAACAATCTAGGCATGCACAATTCTCTCACGAATGAAAAAGTTGGTAGTGGTTAGCAAGAAGACTATCATATGAAGGAAATTATATATATTTAACTTACTTTAGGTAACCTAAAATGTATACTTAGAAGAAATATTGCTTGGCTAAGAACCTCTCAACCAAAAGATAAAAGTTTAGAACAAGTACTTGCTATAATACATACAATATATCATTCACTAATATGAATCCAACAAGCATCTATAGAAAAACAATCACCATAGACATCTGAACCATAGAGAAGAAAATATATGATATCAAATATAAAATTTGGCCATCAATTGATTATGAATATGGAATCTTCACTACATATCATTTACAGAGTTATATGAAAACATAAAGAAAAGCCTCTCAATACCACCCTCTCTAACCCCCTCCAAGAGATCCCTCCTTCACTAAATAGAAAATAAAATCCAAAATACGCTTACAACCTATCTCTTTCATTGGATTATGGGCCTTGGAGATAGGTGTCAACAATCAAAGAGACAAAAACTCAACAAACTGCCAAATTTTAGGAAGTTGTTGGAAGTCCTTAATAAATATGTTTCCAACTCACTGCATGAGATTTTAATGGAGTTAAATCTTAGGTGAAAGTGTCCTTTAGCATCTAAATGATCTTTGAGAAGTCATTTTAACCCTCCTTGACAGCTGACATCCCTCCCAAAACTCATATTTATCAAACTGCTAGAGTTTGCAGCGCCTTTGACAACATGCTATGTGAACTTTCCTGTAGGTGATTATTTTAAATTTTCTCCCAAACTACAAACTAGGTCGGGCTTATTATTTTTCATAAATTCAATGTTAATATGGTTCTTCTCCACACCAAATTTTAGAATAACCCAGATCGTGATTAGAAAGTTATGATGAAAACATCAAAGAAAGTTGCTATAGGAAATTAGTTCGTAGCGCACATTTTGCAGTGCATAGTTGTAATGGACAGTTTGTAGCGCATATTTGGTAGTGGATAATGCCATTGGTGTGTCTAAACTTGGGTTGGTGTCTCATGAATTCGAGTGGGACTTAGGTAGAAACATCCAATCCTTTTGATCTACTATAGCTAGTTTGCAGCGCCAGTTTGCAGTGCTAGTTTTCAAACTCTAGTAGCGCTCTTCATTCAAACTATTAGAGTTGTTCCTTGACACAATCCTGAAAATCATAATGAATTGAATGCACTGAAGATGATGAGATCTCTCCTTTGAGACAAGGCATATGATGATGAACAATATCATGGCACCAAGACTCTTATATGGACTAAGGTCGGAATTTTTTTACTCCTGAACATTTCATGTGCTAACAAAATTCACCCTTTAGCTATTTTTTTAACCGTTGGTTAACTCATTCCAACTAGGTTGACATTTTGTTGTTTCCCTCTTCCTTATTCGATCGAAAATAATTTCTAGTTTACTAGATCTTCCCTCCATTGGATCGGGTTTCCATTTGGTCAATTTGTTTCCCTTGGTTGACCAGATAATGATCAACTCGACTTGCTGGTCAATTTATCAACCCAAATTCCGATTGATCAATTGGTCTTCCCATTAGTTGACCCAACCATCATAGTAGTCGACTGACCTTTCACTCACTTGACCCAACTAGCAGAGAATCTGACTGGTCCATCTTTGTGTCGAAGCGACTTGTGGGTGGTCGACAAGTTCGTTATTGGATCGACTTGAATGATTGGGTTGATATGTGTATTTTTCGTTAGCTATTGAGAACCACGATTTGTTTTTGTATTGCAGAGGTTTCCATGTCGATGCGATGGATAGACTATAAGCCTCCCATTTATGGATCAAGCAATGTCCAAAGAGAAATTAAATTGACTTTGTTGTTTGTGCCCCTTCGTGGTGCATACTTGATATGAATATAATGATTTTGATTCATAAATATAACAACCCGTACCTCTCAAAGAAGGGGGTGGCCTTGACAATCCCTATTGAAATAACCCCAAGGGATGTCGAAGTCCAGATTGGGCATGGTCAATATCCTTGGGTTTTTTTACTTGAATTAAATCATAAATTCCTTGAAAAAGTTCAAAATAATCCCAATTGTGACCTCGTGAGGGATATCCTTATTCATGAATACGCTGGATTTTTAGGCCCACCATAAACATCAAATGAAAAAGCAACGAAACCCTTCATACTTTTTTACCACTTTATCTATCAGCCAATATATTAGACAATCTTCTAGACTTGGTTTAATCTAGGATGACTATGTCTTAAGTTCTTCCTAAACGATCCTCGACACCTACGCTACATAAGAAGAACAACAACAATTTTAATAGTATATATTAATATATTAGTATGTCTTGTTTGGTGGTGAAGCATAATTAAACATTAAAAATCCATATAAATAATCTTGGGAAGTGAATTTTAGAGCTAATGTCCCATCCAAATACATCTACATAAATATAAGACATTGCACCATGAAATGTGGCACATACCACCATGAGTTGTCCCACCTTAATATGACTTTGATCAGTTAAAAAATAAAATATTTTACACATTTAATGTATAGTTACAGATATGGACATCTTCAAAATCATGTATCATAATATTTTAATTTAAAATATTTTTAAATTTCATGGATTTAATTATCTACTCAATTTCAAGTAACTTGAGCAATGTTTTTGTATTATGTGGCCATTCTGTATTTTTGGTTGGTTTTTGCTTATTTATTTGGTCGTTACTTCATGCCACTAGTTCCAATGGATGTTGGAAACCCCAAATTTGGTTTGGTTTTTATGTGTGGGAGGCTGGTCAAATCTAGCTCCTGAATCATCTCCCATTAGAGGTAAATCCTTGCCCAATTAAATTACACTATTTATTAGAAATACATAAAAATTAAACCCTGGTTTGATATTCCAAAAGAATATTAAAGAACCTTAGGATAAGACACTGAAATTAATAATAGAGAGACTCTACAACAAGAGGGAATTTAGAGTGAATGAAGCAAATGGGTATCCACATGAAATCAATGGACATAGGCCACATATGTGCTAGTTTGTACCCTCTTTACTCGTAGATCATATATAGAAAAATATGGAGAGTACACCAAATAACAATGGAATGTGAAGAAGCAGTGCAAGGTGTATTAATGGTGTCATTTATGTACATCATGCCCAAAGATGTTAGGTTTCAACATGTCTAAATACATGTTAGATTCCTTTATGTAATCTATTTCAAACTACAAAGTAAGTAGAGACAAAACTATGATAAGTTCACATAACCATTTCACCATTCTTTACAATATTTATTATATTGATATGTTTTTATACTTTTGAAAGCAATCACTAGTTAAGAAAACAATGAAAATCACAATAAAAATAGTAAGTAAAATTGTTCAATAACATTTTGAATAATTTTTTTTAACAAAAAATGAACTGATATGTATTAAAAGGGTTGTGTCGAAGCAACAACGTCAAAAAAGATTACATAGGAGGGAATTTAGCTAAGTAGTTTATGAAAATATAACTAAAACAATAATTGTATAGGTTAACATTCTTCATGGGATATTTCTATGATTTTCCAAACTAAAAATGTCTTTACAAAATTTCCCAAGGCACCACCATACTTAAAAAAAAATCATGACATGTTTGATGAAGTATCCTTTTCTGAGGCTTGTGAAAGATTGAGAGGCTCTTCTTCAATGTCCATTGGTGCAGTTCATTTGTCATAATTCCCAAGGTAATTCTCAGTACCTACATCATTAGGGAAGGGTCTGTCAGGATTCATAGAGTCATAAGTTGAATGTTGATCATAGCCCGCGTCTCGTAAATGAAGGAAGGGATCTTCCATTTCTTCCATTCTTCGGGATAAAGTAGAGAGGCCAACCTTGAAATCCATATAATTTTCCTCCATTCGATGGGAGATCCCCACCATTATTTCCTCAATCTCTCGAAGCTTAGCCATTAGTTGTTGTAAGACTATGTTTCTTGCTTGACCAGCCTCTTCATGGCTCCTACGTATTTTCCAATGGTCACTCGCCAAGGGTTATATAGGGATTCCCTTAGCACTAACCCTGAAACTACTCCAATTGATTGTGAAAATAGAAGAAGGAGAGAAAGGTTTGAAGAGAACTATAAGAGCAGCACCAAAAATGATTAGACATTAAAAGGAG
This sequence comes from Picea engelmannii, assembly GCA_009831015.1. NCBI lineage: Eukaryota > Viridiplantae > Streptophyta > Pinopsida > Pinales > Pinaceae > Picea > Picea engelmannii. Next base: position 458,204 of record ML777629.1, on the reverse strand, counting down.
AGAAAAATAGACCTGAGATTCTGCTAAGGAATCTGAATAGAGGAGTTGAATGAAGAACCTATAAGGAGCCCCAAATTCCTTTCCCTTGAAGTGATTACTGTCAAGGAGGACACAAATGAAGAGAAGGGTTCACCCTTGAAGTAGTATTCAGAATCTGAAAAATAACGTATATTGTTGAACCAAAAAGATTCAACTCCCAAAACACAAATGAATTTGTCATGTCACAACTCCGTTTTCAGCTTAAAGGATCTGAGAAACTCTAGCTAGGAGGAGGATTCAGACAAGCCACATTAAACCATGCACTAACATCACCACCCTTCACACACATGAAGGTAGTTTGGAGTATGAGATCATTACAATTAGTGTAGAGATGGGAGAGGTCACATCCCGTCATAGCTAAGGGTTTAGGGTATGGGGAAATCCCCCTTTCCATTATTTAAATTCATTTATCCTTGTTGCATTCTATACCCTTATTTTTATTTAAGGTTAACATGGGGGTTTAGACCCCTTTTGACATGGAATATATTGATTTCCTCAAATTCTCGGGTTAGGATGGTGATTATTTGAAGAATATCACTTAGAAGGTTGTTCTCCATGTAGTGTTTGTTGATAATTTCCTTTATAATTATAATTGAGTATCCAAAGACTGAGAGTAGAGGGATATTGCGTTCTCTTACCAGTTTTAGACCTTCATAAAGATCATATTCTTTTTCTATGTTATTTTTCGTTTTCCCTAATCCCCATGCATAATGAAACAATGTATTTCCTCTGGGATCAAAGAGAATCCCACCCACACCTACCTCCCCAATAACATTTTGAATAATTATTACAAATTACTTTCAATAATATTTCTAAATAATTATTAAGATTAATATTAAAATATAGATCAATATCAAACTTATGTTAGATGACCAAACTTCTAGTTGTTACGTGATTTCAAGATTTAAGCCTTAATGCATGACAAAGTAGTGGTAGAGAATTCCTATATATACATAAGCCTCCTTAATTTTGTATTTTTTGAAATTCAATTTGATTCTATTTTGATTTTTTGGGGACTTCAGAGTTAGCACTAGTTATTGCATGTTTTTTTATGTAATATATAAATATCTAAGATCAAATTTTAATAAGTCTAATATGATAAAAATAGTAGGGTATATGGACATCTCTTCATTCATCTATTATTATTATTATTATTCATTTCTATAAATTATTATTTTTCAATCATTCAAACATATTTTTTTAAACTAGACCATCTTATACATTTTCATCATCACATTGTCATATCATATCATCCATTTTCAAATTGTTTCAAATGTAAAATAAAAAGAAGTATATTGAGAATAAAGATATTATTGAGATAATAGTTCAATACAAACATGATGAAAGGCCTATTAAATATATAATTATTCTTTAATAGGTTATCAAAATGCATAAATTTTTAAAATTTAGGAGGTATAGGTGAAACAAAGAAATAATGAAATATCAATCATTGAGTACTGACATTGATTTCATCAATGATATAACACGAAACAATAGGGCATATTGATTTCAATGATGATATTAAAAAATGATTTAGATACATTAGATATAACACCCCATATTTTGGCCTTAGGCGGTCATAACTTTTATTTTCTCACCATTGTAATTCATTGCTTAGTAACTATTTGGACTTAGTGAGATTTATATAGACATGTGAGAGGTGTACTTATATACCTATTTATGTGTTACTATTTGGACTTAGTGATATTTATATAGACATGTGAGAGGTGTACATATAGACCTATTTATCTGTTGCATAATATTATTTTTATGGTTATATGTTCATGCTGATAATTGTTACGTGATTTGGTTAGAAAAATTAAATGTGGAGTTTTAGTTCATGGATACTAGTTCAAATGTATGTTGAGAATGTATAATAGATGTGAGGCATGTTTTAAATAAACATACAATTCCTAATTGAATCTCAATACAAATATGGATGATCATATGAAATTTATGATATATTTACATGGATATGAATATTGGTGAGCTAACTTACGTGTTGACAAACTATGTAATAACCAAATATTTGTAGTATCGAGGTAACTTGGATGTTGTAGACACCAAGAAGATAACATATTCTATAAGTTGTACTTATGATTTAATTTATGATTTCAAATATTGCTATGATCTGTGGTAAGTGTGGTTTTGATAGGATGCACAACTTGCCCAATGTGGTCATTTGATGATGTGAATCTAAGAATAGTAGTTGCACAATATGATTCAATATAGGGTGTTGACCCTAGTTCTATCAGGAAATGTGTAGTTATTTTCACCAAGTATCCTATTGACACTATTTTTATTAGGAGGGGTGGTTGTATTTCCCACCATGTGTCCTCTGAAACCTAGAGTCGTGGGAGGGTTGTGTGAAGTCATGCTCCCCTAGATGTGTGATGAAGAATGGTATTTTCTTGCTGAGGAAGCTTGTTCAAGATGTAAGACACTTCCTCTTATGGGTTCTATATGGATTTAGGTCAATATAGTTGATGCTCCAGATTAGTCTAGCAGGGGAAATTATATGATGGAAGATGGAAGTAGGTTAGGAAGGAAGGATGATTCAATGTTAGTTGAGAAAACTGTTGTGATATTAGATGTGCCACTCTTGTTTTCTCACTTGGTTCCAAAACACTCATTATGATTTCGTTTTTGATATTCTAAGTGTGTTGATGAATTCTTGATGAATTCTTATAGTTTTTTGTTTATAATTATTGAATGATGCATTTGTTGTCCTACATGGCTTGTTGTGATCATACATGAACTATGCACTAGAGAAATTGCTTGTTTATCATTAGTACATGCACAAGTTATGTGTCTTCTAGCTACACACACATACCCTACACATGTACACTAGTAAAATTAATTAATGTATTAATTATTAAACTAGATTATTAACTATTTAATTGAATGATTTAATGACTAAATAAATTGTATTTCATACAAAAATATCTAGTAGCATTAAATACCTTCTTTAACATTGATTTACGGTTGGTATGATGGATTAAATGGGTATGGTAGGGTGTCATGTACATTTTGGGGAAAATTGTCAAGTTGCATTTATAATCTAGGATGAAAAGAAAGACCTTGCATTTTATTTATTGTTATTTTATGTAAGTTTTATATTTTAGTTTTATTTTAAAATATCCCAAAAATATAGATAAGGGAGGTTGGTGGCTAATAATGAGGGTGGTTGAGGAGACTTGGGGAAGAGGGTATGGAAACTTAATAAATAGGAAGAGGAAGTGGTGATGAAGGGGGAGGAGGTTGAGAGGTTTGAGTATGTTGTGAGGTTGGATTATTCTTGGAAGAACTATTTCTTGTGACAATATTGGTTAGATAATATGCACATTGTTGTTCTTGGAGTCACAAGTATGGAGGGCTAAGAGACCAAAAGATTTCTTGGAGCTAGGAAGCCAGCTAGGATCCTAGTTGGTTGGGGGGATAATTTTGTTGTTTCATTATGGGAAAGTAAAAAATAAGGAATGATTGAAAGAATCTTTAACTAAACAACATCACAACTAATCAGATTCAACAAACCAAGGAGGGGGTATTTTCTTAGCATGCAATTTTTTATTTTTTTTTCACTATTCCATTGTTATTCCGTTTAAAGAGTACAATTTTGTTACATCAATTCTTTTAATGTATATGTGTATAAGTTAGCACAAATTTATTTCATAGAATTCCATAGAGAGGTGTTACATTAGAGAGTTACAATAATGAGATAACACAAAATAATAGAGTGCATTTATTGATAAAAAACTAGAAGCAAGAAAATGAACAATGATAAAAACTAGAAGCAAGAAAATGACCAAGAAAGTAAATAACTAACAAGAAAGGAGGAAAAGGAATCGAGCCAAGTAAAATAATATGTACATCAATGGTACATTAAAAAATACAACCCAATATAAAGACCTCACAATTGTATCATAACTAACCCGTTGTTAAGGTCTAGTTAGTGTTGGATTACTGAGAGGGGGGGTGAATCAGTAATAGAACAATCTAATCCTTTTTAATCATATAATCCAAGTGTTATATCAATATAGCATTATCATCAAATAATTGTAGAGTAAATAAGAAATGAACAAATGAACAATCATACACAGAAATATGCTTGGAATGTGCTTCATCTTGGAGTGCATCACCGGGTTCTTTGAGATACTTATGGCACTTGTATTATCATAATAGATTGGAATGAGCTCATCATACTCAACTTGTATATCTGTCAGAGTTTGGTTCATCCAAATAACCTATGTACAACATGTTGCTATTGCATTATACTCTTCCTTGGCTATAGATAAATATATTGATGTTTTTTTCTTGCTTAGCCATGATACTAAACACTCACCCAAGTATAACGTTGCTCCACTAGTGCTTCTTCAGTGATCAATACAACCTAGGAGCATGTTTTACACCATACAAGACCTTCTTTAATTTGCACACATAATATGCATTCTCTGACAACTGAAATCATTCTGGTTGTTCAATGTATACTTCTTCTTCAAGTTCCCCATTCATAAAAGATGATTTTACATCCATCTAATACACTTTAGTATTTTTGGAGCATGCATAAGATAAAATCAATCAAATTGCTTCCATTCTGGCAACTGGGGAAAATGTTTCTTCAAAGTCGACTCCTTCAACCTGTGCATATCCTTTACATACCAATCTATCTTTGTTCCTTGTAACTTGTCCATCTTCAGTCAATTTATTCCTGTATACCCACTTTGTGTCGATCACATTCTTATCCTTTGGTCTTGGAACCAATTCCCAAGTGTCATTTTTCTCTATTTGATCCAATTCTTCATCCATGGCCTTATTCCAAAATTCACCCTTTTTGGCCTCTTCAAAATAGGTTTGTTCAATCGTATATGAGAGTGCTAGGTGCGTTTGTTCTGGTGAACGGATTCTTCTTCTAGTCTCAATTCATGCGTCTTTGTTTCCAATAATCTGATCTGAAGGATGATTCTTTTGTACTCGTCTGCTAGGTGTATTTGGAGGCACTTGCTGAACTTTCTCTTCTACTTGTATCAGACCCTCTTCATCTTTCCCTTCTTTGTCATCTTTTGTTTCTTCTTTGTAAAGCTGTTCCATTGATTCATTTTCTTCTTCCTTTAACTATTGTCTACATGTTTCATCAATTGTTACGTTGATTCTTTCCACAACTTTGTTCAATCTCAGGTTGTAACACTTGTATGATTTCCTTGTACTTAAGTAACCAACAAGTACTCCTCTGTCCACATGAGAGTCAAACTTTCCCATTCTGCCATCTTCTCTTTTGATGTTGCATTTGCTTCCAAAAACTCTGAAGTGCTTCACATTTGTTGGTCTTCCTTTCCATAGCTCGTAGGGAGTTTTGCCAATGTTGTTTCTGAGCATTAATCTGTTTTGAATGTGAAATTTTGTATGCACTGCATGTGTCCAAAAAATATCTGTCGATTTGGAATCCATTAACATTGTTCGAGCCATTTCCTGTATTGTCCTATCCTTTCTTTCAACAACTCCATTCTATTGAGGTGTCCTAGCAATAGAGAATTGCCTTTTTATTCCATGATCGTTGTAATAGTACATAAATTCCATTGAAGTGAACTCTCCTCCATTATCAGATCTCAAGAATTTGATTTTTGAATTCATTTCATTTTCAACCATTTCCTTGTAGACCTTGAAGTTTTCAAAATCTTCTTACTTATTCTTGAGAAAGAAAACCAATTTCATTCTTGTATAATCATCAACTAATAACCTAAAGTATTTCTCACCTTTTAAACCCTTTGTTGTATTTGGTCCAACTAGATCAATATGCACAATTTCCAGTGTTCTTGTAGTTGAATATTCTTTTGATTTGAACCTGGTCTTTATTTTCTTTCCTTGTTGACAATGCTTGCATAAAGTGTTGGTTGGTTTCATGATCTGGGGCATTTCTCTAATTGCTTCCTTTTTGCTGACTTTGAAAAGGTTATCAAAATGTATGTGACCCATTCTTTTGTGCCATAGCCAACTTTCATCTTCCTTTCCTAGGCAACACTTTTCATTTCCAATTTCACTTAATACATATATGTTTCTTGAAGTTTTCACAACTGTTGCAATCAATTTTCCTGAACCTTCTTTTCTTATTTTGCACTTTTTTGAATCAAAAGTAACTTTATGACCTTGGTCACACATTTGACTCGCACTTAGAAGATTATGTTTCATATCTTCTACTAGTAGAATATTTTTTTCCTTTGTATTCCCAATTCTGACTGTGCCTTTTCCAATGATTTTAGCTAAATCACCATTTCCGAAGGAGACTGATCCACATTCTTCCTCTTAATGTAAGAAACCTATTTCTTGTTGGAATATTGATTGTTGTCATTGATGTCAACCCTAGTCATGGGTTTTGGACCACAAGATTGATAAAGGTATTTGGACATGAAGGAAAATGCACATGCATATACAACACCCATGAATGGATAGTATACATCATGTTGT
>ML777629.1:424603-442979 GCA_009831015.1 Picea engelmannii | reverse complement strand
TATTGATACATGGGATATAAGAGTATAATAAAGGAGAAAAAACTTAATATATGGGATCGTTTTGTGGTAAGCTTAAAATACTCATATATTAGATATGAAGTGGGAAGTGCTAAGAACTGTTTAAAGATAGAACTTTAGTGAAACACTTTTATGGATCCCTTTGATAAAAGTAGAAACCATGTTAGGATAGGGTTACTATAGCCCTTTATGTACACAACAAGAATCTTATAGATCCACTTCAATATTACAATTTCGTGGATAGTCTAAACACTAGCCTATTTTTAGCTCTGCAATTCACAGCTTTATGTCCAAAATTATTATATGCATAACATAAACCAAAAAAGATAGTTTGATACCTAGGAGTTGAAGATATTCTGAATGGAGGCGCTCTTATGAATCCTTCTTTTTCCCGAGACTTATATGTTTCTATCGGTTGTTGATTATGAAATTTGAATCTTCTCTCTGGAGGAGTGTCCCTGCAATTTTCTCTCTAGACCTTCCTATCCCCTTTGATTGTTTCTACATAGCTTTTTGGATATGTTTCGTGTTCTGTTGTTTTGGATCTTGATCCCTTTTCTGTCCGATTGTATCCAAGTCCGGACTTGTCATGATTAGGCATTTGACTGCTGATAATGTCATTCAAAACTTTTGAGTTGTTCTACATATTCTTCTTTTGAAGATCCTTTCTTAATGTGACAATCTCTCCTTCCAAATTTTCAATGATCATGTCTCTTCCTTCTAGTTGTTCTTTGAGTGTTTCTTCAATTCTTTTATTTTCTTCAATTTGAGCCTTCAAATTTGTGATCATTTGTTCTAATTCCTGGGTGTCTTCTTTCTTGTCTAGTTTTGTTTGTAACTTCTTTTTTCCCCTCTTTTCTCTTCTGATAACTTCTATTGCACTCAACAATTCCTCTCGGTAGTCAACTTTTGCCTCTTCACTTTCTTCTTCATATTCTTCTTCGGCTTCTTCATATTCTTCTTCGGAGTCTTCTTTATCAGAGTCTTCTACTGCCATGAATATAACTCTTTCTGTCTCACTGTCACTGACTTCATCTTCATATGATGATGAGATGTCTTCTTTGGTGCATAAGTTTTTCTTGAAAACTTTCTCTGTGGTTCTTTTGCCATTATATGTTTTTTTTCCTTTTGAGTAACCTTCATCATTTCTCTTTTTCTTATGAGGAAATTTGTTAGCAAAATGACCAATACCATCACAATTAAAACAAATTAAAGGAATCTTACCTCTATACCTATCGTCGGTTCCCTTTTTCAGTCTTTTGAAAAATTTGGCCACTTCTTCATCATCTTCTGAGACGTCACTATTGCTGCTATGTTATTTTTCTTGTTGCTTTCCCTTTTGCTTTGATATTTTGGATGCTTTGAAGGATGCTTCTTTTACATCTGGATTTTCCTGTTCAGTTCTCATTTCATATGCTATGAAGATTCCATGTTGTTCGTCCATGATTATCGAGTTTAGATCCGCTCTTTATTCTAGTGCCGATATCTTAGGGTCAAATCTCATAGGAAGAGATCTTAGTACCTTTTGAACAATTATGGATTCTTTGATTTCTTTTCCCAATCCCATGATTTCATTTACTGTTTCATCAATTTGTAAGAAGTAAGCTGCAATATTCTCATCTTCCTTCATCTTTATTTGTTCGAACTAACCTATGTAAGTTTGAAGCTTTTCTACTTTTTCTTTTGAATCTCCTTCATAAATATTTCAAAGTTTGTCCCATATCTCTTTAGCGGACTTATAATGTTCAAATTTGGTGAATATCATTTCACCAAGACCATTCAGAAGTGCATTTGTGACTTTGGAATTATTCTGACCGAGTTTCATTTTTTATCATTTGTTGGCGGAACTTCTGGTACTGTGTATCCATCTACAATTGATTTCCAAATTTCAAATCCCTGTGCCTGAATATATGTCTTCATCCTTATGCTCCAAAATGCATACTTTTGTCCATCAAAATGTGGTATTCCATTTTTATACAAGTTGTTTCTCTCCATGATCTACCTTTCAGTGGTTAAACTAATTTATGAGGGAACCTACTCTAGTACCAATTGTTGGATTACTCAGAGGGGGGATGAATCAGTAATAGAGCAATCTAATCCTTTTTAACCATATAATCCAAATGTTATATCAATGTAGCATTATCATCCAATAGTTGCAGAGAAAATAAGAAATGAACAAATGAGCAATCATACACATACACAGTACACTAGTGTTTTATGTGAAAACCTAGAGTGAGAAAAAACCACATAATGCTTTTTCTTATATGTCTTGAAGAATTACATTCATTGGAAGCACCAACTTCCTTCGTTTTCCAGCTGCAACTGGAAGGAGGCTCCAACCCCCTAGTTTCTCAGGCTACAACCTAAGGGAAGCTCCAAATCCCTAGTTTTCTTGCTACAACCAGAAGGAGGCTACAACCCCCTATCTCTGGCTACAACCAGAAGGTGGCTACAACCACCTGTCCTTGCCCCATCCGACCGCCCTGACGTAGAAGTAGAATAATGGAACCACTGTCACACTATCACTGTGATATATACCACTGTACAATTGTATCAACCTATACCATTGACCTACAACCAACCTTTATAATTGCCTTGTAACCAATCTGTACCTTAATTGAACATGTATAAAAAAAATACAGCAATTACATGACTTGTAGAGCTACAACACACATATGTATGTTCCCTATATGTGATGCAGCCCATGTATGTATGTGACCAAACTGTTATGCAACCTGCGTATGCCTTCTGAAAACTAGGGTTTTCTTTCTTCTGAAAATTTTTGACCTTGTGTAACTTCTTTCACATAGATCTGTAACCTGTCACTGCATCCAGACTGTATATGTACCCTGTGCATGCATCCTCATACATATATAAGTCTAGTCATGTGCCAAAAGTGTGTGTAATAATGAATATGTATAATAACCCTCACATGATCTAGACTTCAAACCCTTTCTGATATTCAACCTCTCAACACGTCAACCAATACAAGCTCTCAACCATATATCACAAAAACCCTTAGCCATATGCCAAGAAATACAATATGTGCCTCAACAAGAAGTATCAATGATAAATATACCAACATTGTATTTCTGTAGATCTGACTAATACAAAATATCACATGCAACCACTAGTCTTTCTATGGAGAATCCTCAAATCGTCATAACCATTTCTCATGCATACATCAAAATCCAACTATTCATAGAAATAAGACATACCTTTTGAACCAATGGATAGATATGATGTATCTACGCACTGTAGACCTTCCTGGTAGCTTGATCTCATAATATAGAACCTCTTCATTTTCATCTTCTCAATTTTTCATGGCTTTACCAACATGTACGCACCCTAATACACTGCCAACCCGTGTATGCCTCAGTATGTACGCACCCTAATACACTATCAACCCACATACGCCTCATAAAATAGGGTTATTTAGTATTCATCGTAATTCCGAGAATTTCTCCGTCAACCCTTCATACTACCTCGGACTTTCACAACTTCAGATGTATCAATGAGTACTTGCAATAAGCCTCACACAACAAAAGATATTCAATGTGTTCAAGTGTAATTAAATGAGAGAGCCTTGCCTCTTATTTATACATTCATGTAGCATTCCACTTTCCTTATTTTAGGGAGTTCTCCATTAACTTTATTATTTAAATAATTTATTTTGCAAACAATTTGACTTTTTGGGGTTTCTACATGACTCATGAGGGTCCTCCAACTTCACATGGCCATAACTCTCTATCGGTGAGAAGTTATGTGACATTCTACATGCCACCAAAAATGGCATGACAAGCACTATCCATCTAGGATAGTTTCACTGACAAATCCACTAAACTTCATCTCATTATTCCATAATTAAGGATGGGTTCTCTAACCATACTTCTAGGATAACTCAATCCACAAAGCGTCTTCCCATGAGGGCTTTCACCATAAGGGGACCACTTTGGAGTTCATCCATTTGTACTTCTTATCAACCATGACAAGACAATAATGAGTCATCTTTACATCAAACAAGATTGGGTCCTTTAACCAAACTTTTTTTCTACCGAAATTTTCTACTGGACTTTCTTCAAGGGTTGACATCAAAGACAACCAACCTTAATCAATAGTTAGGACTTATGATTATTTCTAAAAAAACTACCTTTAATCTTAAGTTCATATAGATGTATCATCTCAACAACAAAGACTAGTGCAAAAGATGATAACATATCCAACTCTTCAACCTATAACTCATGGTATGAAACCTCATGAGTGTCGATGAAGATCCTCCTTAAAAACCCACCAAGTGTGGATGTTGAAAACTAAATCTAGAAAACTTATTATGCATCAAATGAGCTAGATATCCTCTGATTGGTCACTAACATGAACCCAAACCAATGAGAGAAAATCTTGATGAAAAGTGAATTATCTGCAAGTCTAACACATCCCATATCCTAAAAAGCCTTGACAATCCAATATGCCAAGAGGAAAGAACAAAAGAATCATAATTCCTCTGCAAGGTCAAAATACCACCCCTGAGAAGTCCGAAGACTATGAAGCTCTCACATATCAACACATAAAAAAAATGTCAAATCCTACTGACAGAAAAAAAAAAAAGTGTCGAACAACATCCAAAACCTGCATATGAAAAATCTTGTAGCCAAAAAAAAAAAAAAAACTCTTGAGTTGTAAACTAGGTAAACTATTGGCACTTCTCCAAATCCTGAACCTAAATGTCCATCAAACATGTTAGACAATTCATCATATTCAATCCATCAAATATCCATCAAAATAGAAAATTCCAAGTGTCGAACTGTCTCAACAAAAAATCCTTTGAAGATCAAACTGACCAATCCAAATCTGTCATCCAATCTGGAAACAAACATCATATCCTAAAACAATCATTGACCATTCATCATCCTTAAATAATAAACTCATCTGCAATCCTGAATCCTGAATCTATATCAATCATCATAAACTGCAATCCTGTAAGTTAGACTCCCTATAAGTCAAACTTTGAAACTTGAAGTATGCGATATCAATATTCCCCCCCCCTTGTCGACTTAAAAAAAAGAAGTCTAGATAATGAGATATGCCCCCCCTGAAAGTGGGAAATGGTAATCAAACCATCTTCGAGCGGAGTGGAAAACCCGATCTTCAACTCATAAGACTACATCAAGTGGGCCTCGATCATGCCTTGTATCATCTAATCCTGAAAAACATTCATGACTGTCAACTATAGAAATATCTCCAATCAAGTGTGGTTGTACCTATCTATAAACTCATCGATAACATCGTTCCAGTAACTTAGCTTCCAAACGCCAACGTGAAGTCCCTAACCATTCAAAATTTACCCGTTTCCTCTGAATCTTTGGTTGATTCCAACACCTTTCCAAGACATGGTTTTTCTTCCCAAAAAAAACACATGGATGGAGATCAAAACATTTTAACTCAACATGGCCAACTTGGTGACAATGTCGACACAATACAATTTCTTTGTCCAATTGAGCATCATTAACCAAAAAATCCTCAATACATGTAGTACCATCATTATCATCAACAAAAGTATATGTATCAATATCCTAATCAACATCTTGTACATGTTCCTTATCAAGTTATACCTTCCTATCAACATTAATCAAAAGACCACTGCTAATAAAAGTAAGTGGTTTACAATAATTAGGAATATGAAAAAGATTATAATGATCATTTTCATATCTTAAGCCATATTTGTTTCGTTTAAATTGTAAATTTTCCCACGGTCTAACAAAGTTAACCTTCAATTTACCCACTTTGCTTTCAATGTCATCAGTGAAGGCTTCACTAACTTCATCAAAAGAAAAAGACTACAACTCACAATCAACAAGCGCAAGTTTTTTTTCTTGTTCCATAAGTTTGTTTTGTTGTTCCTTGGTATCGTCATTAAATGACGTCAACTACCCAATCAAAAACTTTGTTTGTATTTCAAGTAGATGAACCTTTTTGTGTAATATGCAAAAACAAGTAAGAACAGTAGTGAGCGTTCCTTTTTTAATAGGAATTGTAGATTATGGAGTCTTTCTAATCAATGTGTGCAACATATTAAACATTTTGTCAATTCCTACCATTTTGAAGTGCTTCAAATATGCCTCCTTAAGACCTTGATTTGTCTTCTTTATATAAGAATGTATTAGATTACTTGTTGTTCATGTTCAATTAACTATGATTGACCCCTTATAACTTGTAACAACTCCTTATAACGCTATGTACAATTTCATAAACTCTTATAATTCCTGGCAATAATAAAAAACCTTATCACTACTTTTACAAAATGACGTCCTTATAACAATTTCACAAACTCTTATAATTCTTGGCAATAATAAAAAAACCTTTTCACTACTTTTACAAAATGATGTCCTTATAACAATTTCACAAACTCTTATAATTGACAATAATAAAAAAAACCTTATCACTACTTTTACAAAATGATATCCTTATAACCCCTAAAAATGAAACCTATGACAAGCACCCTTATAAATCTGGTTGTGTGAAGCCCTTTTTAAGGTTAATGAAAAGTACAATTTAACTATCACATAATAGGAATGTAGATAACCATGTCTCAATATAGTATATCCTATGGTATAATCTCCCATTTTATTCTCTTAACACAATACTAATCAATTGCCAATCTTAAAAATGAAACCTATGACAAGCACCCTTATAAATCTGGTTGTGTGAAGCCCTTTTTAAGGTTAATGAAAAGTACAATTTAACTATCACATAATAGGAATGTAGATAACCATGTCTCAATATAGTATATCCTATGGTATAATCTCCCATTTTATTCTCTTAACACAATACTAATCAATTGCCAATCTCATAGCCACTCATCTTCTCATGACTTATTATGACTTATTGCATATTGTTGTTTTTGAAATATGAATAAAATAAAATAAATAACTTTTACATTTGTTCCCATTTCCCAATGAAAACTTTAATTTTCTTTTAGCTCCATGCATGCCATCATTATTAGATATATAGAATCTTCTTACCAAATTAAAATATGTTTTCATTCTTATAGGACACCTTCTTTAAGCGAACAATAATACCCCAGCTTAACTTCAATCCATGATGTCTTTTTATGCAAAGATCTTCCATTCTTCCTCCTTGTACATAATCGCTTCTATCAAAAAATCTCCATGATTTGCATTCATCTACCACGACAGGAAGATGTTTCCACCAATACGTCCAAACAAAGTCTTATACTCAGATCCTTCAAAGTATAATTCTGACTCACGATTCCTTACAGAAGCCGAATGACCACGCCTTCTGCAACTGCGCCTTTTGTTTGTGCAGACTAAACGCAGCACTAACAGTATCGGCATTGTTCATTGAATTGGAATGAAGTGTGATGCACAAACTCAGGTCAAACAAGCCTTTAATCAAGCTACTTCGTTTAGAGCTTTTTTTTTTCAAAGTGTAATGCACGAGGGTTTCTCTAAGCTGCGTGGCCCTTCTTCCATTGACACCTCTTCAAGTTTCACGTGCATCAGTCTGGTCGAATCCCTCAAACCTTTGGTAAAGAATCACGAGGGTTTTTTTTGTTTTTTTTGAATGGAATGGGGTTTTAAAACAGATACCTATAGACGTTCACCAGCCGACTTTGCGGCTGTGCTAGTAACGTACGAACAACAAGCTTGGAGGCCGCAGAGACGACAAGTAAGTGGAGACCCCGAGTTGCAGGTCGTAAACACTCAGAAGTATGGTTTATTTCATCGGTCCTCCATTGGAATCTTTGTTGGACAGGTTGATGCGATGTGGAGACCGTCTCTTGCTCGCCCTAAATCCTCCTCGATCGCAAATATTTCAGGAGCCACATTTGACAATTTTTTACAACAATGTTACTTGCCACATAAAAACTTCTTGAAGACTGTTGGTTCTTTCAAAAAATGATACAAAACTAATGATCATAGAAATTCAAAAGGTGCACCTCCATGACCGTTTAGTTTTTACCAGCATTTTATGTGCAATGGAAATGCATACAAGAGATTATATTCGATTGCAAATTACAAACCAAATAGCAATGATACTTCTCAAAAATTGAGAATTACATACATGCCATACTGAAGAGACACAACTGAAAAGATATTCGTCTGCCTTCATATATCAAAAATATAAAAGTTAACTCTGTGGTAAGCCTTTCCTTGACAGCAGTGTAACAGAAAATGATGGCTCACTCAACTAGGGTTCTGCTTTCCCTTATGTCTCCTCATCTTCTCTTCATCGTAGCTTTGATAAACTAAAATCAACACCAAGCTTTCGCTCTGAACTCCTTGAGCTCTTGCATAGGCACATATTGGGCTGATAAATTATTTTTCCATAGGCTCGTAGGTATCAAACAATGCTTTGATAAATCACCAAGCCCTTAAGATAATGTAAATGCTCTAATATCACATGATAAAAACTAGAAGCAAGAAAATGACCAAGAAAATAAAATAACTAAGAAGAAAACAAAGAAGACAAACATAAAAGGCATCAAGTCAAGTCAAATAATATGTATATCAATGGTACATTAAATAATACAACTCAAAGTAACCACCCCACAAGTGTATCATAACTAACCAATTGTTAAAGTTTAGTTAGGACTTAGGATTATTTCTAACATTTATTTTATATAGGGTACAATGATAAATGATTTAGAGCAATTAGAAAGTTACAATAATGATATAGTAAAAAACAATAGAATGCATTTATTTAATTACGCACAAAGGCTTACACCTATTGGCAATGGGCACATTTAATAGGTTTTTAGTTTTTAATACGTTTTTTTATGGACGAGATTAAATATGCCTAGAATATTCTTAGTTGTCACAATAAATGAATGGCTCTGATTTCATCCATTAATGTCCTAGCTGTTATAAAGACATCTGTTTATATGTTTACTTTTTTACATTTACCTAATCGTGTTTAAAAATTACTATGTTCACTAACTTATTGCCACGTCTACCTCATTAGAAAATATTAAGCTATTCGCACAGAGTGGTAAAATCTTGGCGTTTTCTGCTGGCTGACGTTTGGTGGCCGTGTTTCTGTGGCGTACCAACGGTCACTAGTCGGGGATTTAAACTATCAACTAGCCACCATTGTATTATCCACAACACTAGACAGACAAATGCATGCTAAAAGTATCTTCCTTCTAGATTTTATAGAAAAGTTTGCAAAGGCTACATATTTATACAGTCGAAGGCACAGCTCATGCCCCCTCTGAGCATAGATAGTCGTCCTGGATCAACAATGCATTCACATTAAAATAGGTGAATTAGGGTTTGTTTGTAAATGAAATAGACGAATTAAGGTTTGTTTGAAAATGAAATATGCCTTTCGGCGTTAATCAACCACATAATTGTGGCTGTGCTAGTATATGATACAATGAAAAATTATTTTAAGCTATTAGTTGCATTGATCTCAATAATGACATAACCAAAAAAAATATGATGCATTGATTTTATGGATGATACAATGAAAAATGATTTAGCATAAAAGTAGTTGTATTGATTTTAATAATAATATAATATAAAACATTGGGTGCAACCATTTCGATGATAATATAGTGAAAATAACTCAATGCATTAAATGAATAAATGACACCAACTAAATGAATCCTATACATATATTTCAACAGAGATAGTGCAAATTATCAAGTCAAATGACCTTAATAACAACACAATGCAAACCAATTTCAAATTACATATTATAAGTTGAATCAATATACCTTGTTTGCTTGGGTGTGAATATTAAGATATATAGAATGAACTCATATATACACTGCATTAAAATTAAAATCATGCAATAAAATGTAAATAGAATTATGAGAAACATATAAGGCTAGAGAAAGAATCTATTAGTATTGGAAAGTAAGAGAGACTTAGTATAAACTTCATTGAAATATTATATATCTCTAGTTAAAGGTTTGAATTGTCTTCCAAATCAGCTTATTTTCTCATCCGATCCATATGAAAAGATGAGAAAGCTAGCTAGCATGGGTAAAATAAAATATGAAAAAGACATATTGAGATTGGTCACTACTGTGATCTATCCATTATTTATTACAAAAATACTATTACTCTCTTACTATTCAACTTCTTCATCATTGAACATTGTTACTTTATTACTATTCACCTTAATCCGTGTGTAACCTTTGAAGCATCATTCTTGATAGTACTCTCTAAATTAAAAATAATACTTAGTAAATTTCAAAGGATCAAATTCATCTAAAACGTATGCATATACATATTGATAATAATCTAAAGTTTTGATGTGGTTTCTTGTGACTTGAACCAACATAAATCCATCTTCACTTTGAATCTATCATGCACCAAGGGGGATCAAATCCCTCAGGATGAAAACCCCTTTTCAATTTTTGTGCTCTAAATATCACCATACTAGTGTATTACCATCATGTTTAATGTTTTAAAATATTTCCTTGCCATCCAATTAGATTTGTTCAAGGATCACACCCAATATGATTTGATTATTTTTTTTTATGTATGTAGGGCATCTAACCTAGTTTGTTAAAATGGTTCCTTCACAGTGCTCACTCAAGAAGGGAATTAGACTTGATTTTTTCATAGGGCTCTCTTGTTAGGTTCAATCAAGAAGAGAATTTAACATCAATATATCCTCACACAATTTATTCGAGCAAGACAATGGCTTAGTTTAATCATAGGTTTGGGGTAAATCCAAGAGGATTAAAAAAGGATGGATTTTCCAAATGTTCAAACTCCTCGTTGTTAACTTGCTTTCTTGGAAATTTCAAAATAATAAGTTAACCCCACATATTTTATTGTATAAAATAAGTTAACCAACATTGTATCTCACATAAACTATTATAATTGAAGAAGTTTTCCAAGAGAAAAAGGAACTTGACTCATTATGTGATTAATCTTTCTAATTACCTCTTAATATGATGGCTAATCCATTTTTTTTTATCTAGGATACATTTTCTAGATGGTGATTTCTTAGGGGTCATGTCATCCCATTGTTGTAGAGTTCATCAAGAGATTTGCAACAAAAAATGATTACCCCAAATGGATTTTGTATGTGAAAGTTACACTCGCATTGTGAGAGATTTGAGGTTTAAAATGGACCTCCTAAGATAAATAATAAAATAAAATCTATGAAATTTCAATGGGAAAGAAAGAAACTTACTTGTTTTAATCATATTTTTTATTATGAGTACCCATTCTATATAGTTTTGATAAACCCATGGTGAGATAAACTGGAAATACATGAAAAAAATGTATTTATTTTAATAAACACATTTTAGTTTATCTCATTATGGGTCTATCAAAAGTATCGAGAGTGGGTACTTGTTGGAAGTGGAATTTAATTCCACATCCCATGAGTACCTACACTTGAAATTTGAGTAAACCTATAAGGAGATAAGCCAAAACTACAATTAAAAAAGTAGTTTTTTTTTTTTTTCATTTCCCCCCTAAAATATTTACCCTTATGGTTGATCATCATTTTGAATCCTATTGATTCTTTTAAAGATGATTTTGATAGTACATTTTTTGTTTTGAGGAAACCATTTGAAAGTTTGTAGCAAGACATAGTGTCTATTTACTACACATTGAGTTAATTTTATCTTTAATTTTCATTGCAACCATAAAAGTAATAAAAGCAAGGGACAAGCCTTTATTTATCCATGGAAATTTCTCCAACCAAGGTAAATTGTCTATCCATGGTGTTTTATAGTGTGTTTATCATTGCATTTTTGTATTTTTTTTCCTCAATTAGTTCAAAGAATATGAATGATGTGTTGTATTATTGTTAAATGTTAAGCATAAGTAAATCCTTTAACAAGAGAGTATTGTCTTGTTATATTCACAATAGTATATTTACATAAGGAGAGAGATAACACTAAGATATATTGTGATGAACTAATCAATGGAATACCTAAGGTAGTTTATAGATTAGAAGATATTGGTTTTGTTGTAGCATGGGTCATGTATGGTCAAAGCATTATAAACTACCCCACACATCAATACTTATGGGATAAGCCTATGGTTGATACGAAGTATAGAAACCATACACTACATTTTTATGATATGCACTAAACAAATGTTTAATTAAAGAAATGATCATGGTTATGAGTACAACTATATTAACTCGTGTAAATTCATTTTAACCCTAAATCTATAAGTATCGAGAGTAATCAAATCCCTTGAGGTGTAAATATAAATATGCAAAATTACAATTTTAATTATTGCTAAAATATTTATATTTTCAATATAACAATATTTTTATGTAAATCCATATATATATATATATATATATATATATATATATATATATATATAATAATATTTTTTTTAATTCATATATGATAATGTAAGTGTTATGCATATGAAAACATCTCTACCCTATTACATTTACATTGTAAAATCACTTTTCAACATATCATATATATATATATATATATATATATATATATATATATAAACACTTTTCAACATATTAAATTAAAATATAATAAATAAAATATATATTTTATTATAGTTACATTTACATTGTAAAAACACTTTTCACCATATTAAATTAAAATATAATAAATAAAATATATATTTTATTATAATTAGGATTTCAAATATATAATTTTATACATTTTATATATTGATATAATTTATTTTTAAAAATAAAATTTATTAATTAATAATGAGGCAATTTTGATTGTTGATGATGATAATTAATATCCATTAAGATTGAATTGATGTGTAGTAGTTTAAGAGGATAAGTGATTACTTATGATATTTTGTTCGAAAAACATTAATAATCATACTTTTGTTCAATTAAGAGATTAACAAAATTGATAATATGATACATATTTTAAAAAAATATTTATTAAATAACCAAAAATATATCATACCTTAGATTACTTAAAATATACCAGTTTGATTTACCTTTTAACCTTACTACTTGAATTTGATTAACTATAAAAGTAAGAGAGGACAATATGAACTCTCTAATGATTAAAAATTGATGGCTCTTATTGATTTATAAGATGTTGTTAGTGACTTCAAAGAGAAAATTGACTCGGTAAGACGTGACATAAACCATCATTGTCTTGTCAAATTAGAGTACTAGGATGATATCAGTTTTTATTTCTTATTTAATTTTAGATTAAAAAGGAAGTTAAATGTTTTATGATTTTTTTTTTTTAATTTACTATCATTTTAGTTAGGTTATATAATGGTAACCCTCATCTTGATCATCTTTTTTAAACTCTTCAACATCTATTTCCTACGCTACTCAAAATTAAATCAAGCAAGGAATAAGATCTTTGAAGAATCTTTTTCAAATCTAGATTCCCGTAACTGTTCAGCTGGGCTTTTAGATTGCCCATAGTTGGATTTGAAACTGCTAAGCTGGGCTTTTAGATTGCCCATAGTTGGATTTGAACCAATAGACTAACTCCTCCCAAGTAGACAAGATCTTAGGAGGAAGGTCAAAGAAATCGGTTGAAGCCTTTCCTTCCAAGGAATTGACAAATAAATCCATGCAAGTCATCTGACTTTGGAATTTCATTTATGACCTAAGACTCTATTTCCTCCGGGCGAATGGAAGCTGATAATTTTGAATAATGAAATTATATTTTTAATGTAAAAGTAAATCCTTATATATACAATTTCATTAATTTAAAATATAAAAAACATAATTTTTATTATTATTTTAAATGGTTAAAAAAAATACATTCAAAATTAATCTTACTAAATTTGAGAATAAAAAACATAATCTCTTTTTATTATTTTAAATAGTTAAAAAAAATACATTAATAATGTTTACTTAAAATTTTATTAAATATATAAATCTTATTAGTCCCTATCATTGAGGGATTCTAGCCATCAATAAATCGTTGACCTCACAATAGTTTGTGTGTTGACCATAAATATTTCACTATTGTCTATTGTTGGAACAAGGGAAGTGAAAATATTGATTTTTATATAATAAAAAATATCATGTTTGTCAAGATCTGATTGGACAACGGATTGGAGGTCTTATTGCCACCTTCATTATTCCCAATGTAAAATATGTTTGCATTTCCAAAGTATTTGGTAGTATATGGTCTTTTTGAACCATAAATTTTGTTATGCATTCGTGGAACGTGGATTAATGCTAGCATTAGTTGGAATGTTTCCCCTTAGCATTTTCTGGTGGGTTGAATACATTATCCACGATATTGCTATGTCTAATTTATGCTCTATTGTTGCATTCTTTGACAGAACAGTCATGCCACGTTGCATCTTTTCTTAAATGCTTGCACAAGCCTACACCCTTCGATGGTCCTTACTGTCTTAATTGTTTACCTAAGAGCTCTTCTAGTCTTAAATGTTTATTGTACAGATGCCTTGCAATACAGTTTTGTTCATGGCCGACATCCCTGCTTTTGTGCTCCATCCTTGTTCGTTGTTTCATTCGATGATTCTGGTTCTTGTTTGATTCAAATTTGCAATGTTGAGGTCCTACACTTGCAGTTTGAGCTCTTCGTGGTTGTTCACTGGTTTGTTGTTCTTCAACTTTACAAGGTGTTGGACCCGTTGTTGCAGTTTTCATTTTTTTGGGCGTTGAGGTCTTCTCATCCTTTGTTGACGGGTAAGTTTCCCTGTTCTTGGTGATTTTCAATATTCTGTTCCAGACCATTTTTGTCTGTGATCTTAGTTTCTGTTCTTGAAAACAATGCGTCTTCATATGGCAGATTTCGTGTCCATAGTTTTTCCAAAAATTGCAATGCAGAGGCCTTTATGAAAAGTGGTTGGGAGCTATCAGAATATGGAACCATCGGGCGTGGTGTAGATGCAGTGTATGCTTCTACTCTGTGGGCTAGAAAACTGCATCTACCTTTTTTCTTTCTATTGAGTTAAGTTATGGTTTTATTTTTTTGTGGTCTTCCTTCTGTTTGGTTCAGTTTCTAGTGTCAGTCTGTTTTATTCTCATCTTCTATGGGAACTAGGGGGATTCAAGTTGAGAAGAAGAAGGTTTAAAGAAACATATGGGGATTGGTGTGCTATTTTGCTTTTCTTTTTTATTTTGCTAGTTTTTATTTTTTGCGTGTGCTTTTCTCTGTTTTGATAGAAATTGAAAGTAGCTAGCAAACAACTTCAAAATGAAAGTTGAAAAGGTGAAAGAGGTAATAGATGTTGAGTCGTATGAAAAATATACACAATCCATTGTACATGACAACATTGATGTAGTTTTTCATAGGAATGACCTTTTTAGATTGGATGCATTCTCGTATATTGTTGGGGATTGCCTTTTCGATACATTCCAGGTTCTATTGCATTTCTGGTATTCGTCGGCCGAGTTGCGCAATGGATTGATAGATTATTTCTTAGTCTGTTTTAAAAATGGCGATGTTGAGGCTTTGCAGTCCTATGAATACAAACTGGAATATGATTTTCTTCAGCAGTTGCATGGAATACATGATGTGGCTACGTATTTTTCAAAGATGCGGTTGTCTACATCTCCAGTTCTGCATGCACATTAGAGGGAACTTTGGGGGGATACATTTTGTATTTGATGCCATGATGCCAGCTTGGTTCATTCACAAAACCTCCTATCCTTAAATGTTGTTGGTCGTAACCCTCACCTTCGCACTTCTAAGTTTGAAATGACTATGTTTTACTTCTAACAGGTCACCATACAACACGCATAGATATTTTCATTAATGAGGAGATTTTCCATTCATATGCATTGAAGCAATGTTTGCGGGGGGTTATATTGTCCCCTCCATTTCTTCATTTCAAACAACATCTGGAGCCAACCAACCTTTTGATAAACTACTACCAACAGTTGCACAACAATTTTGTAGAGACACAGTGAACATCTTCCTCAAGAGCTTCCCATGAAGAAGAACAAAAAAAGAATTGTAGGGGAGGTGGAGTAGCCCGAAATTTACCGTCAAAACATGGATCTTGACACTGATCTGAAAATAATATTCTGCAACCTTAATCAGCCCGCACACGCAATTCAACATGCCTGCTCAATGGACATGGTTGGTATCGACATTTTTGACGAAGATGAATCCTTCGTATTCCAGAGCATTGTTTTTGAAATCGAATCAAAAAAATTAATCATTGAAAAAATAGATGTTAAAAATAAGAAAAGAAAACATCTTTCAGAACTTGACCTTGCCAATATTCATGCATCCAAAATCTCTGAACTTCACAGGGAAACCAAAGATGCTCTTCAAGATTCTGTTGGAGTCATTGAATATGAAAATGCCAGACTAAAGAACCGGATTAAGGAATTAGAGGAATCTTTGTTTCCTATACCATTGCTTGGAAATTCCTGGGAAATAGCCATGCTTGCGACTATGTGCACCCATACAACAAATCTAAAAGGGTCCTCCAGCTTCCTCGCATCATGTAGACGATATGTCAAGAAAAATATCAAAAAAACAATAGAACTGATTGCCAAGTCCTGGGAAACATCACAGAATATGGATTCCCTTGGGAGCAAGGCACATAACTTGCTCCTATTTCTGTAGATGGATTTAATGAATGAAGAAAATTTCTATGTGCACTCGGTCATCCCTTTCGCCTTTCATGTCAACAACATGCCAGAGATGAGAAGAACACAACATGATCTCCCGTCCAAAAAAAGGCTCACTCAATTAGAAGCATGCTAGAAACAGAAAGTGAAGAACCTGTACCTAATTGTGCAATGGTGTGAGCAAGCAATATCAAAGAAAGAAACATTACTCACAAAGCTCACCAAAATAGACTTAGCAAGAAAGACAAACGGCTTCCATGACCCCACCTTAATCCTCAACTCGCTAACGTTAACCAAGCAAGCTTTTGATCAACAAATTGTTAATTTGAAGGCTTTGTCTTTAGAATTTTTTTACAGAATTGTTGAATATGATGAAGAAGAGGTGCACAACTGGCTAGTCGGGTATTCTCTACAGAATGGAGACATTCATGAAGGTCTGTATAAACTTTCAATTTATCTAAGCGAATTAGAAAATGAAGTTTTCAACATTCGAATCCATAATGACATCAACATCACCCCCTTGAGAAGCTATATTGAATAGAACTTGAAGTGGATCCGCCATGAAATCCAATAGGCAAATGCATAAATCCTCTGTGTATCAATCCAGTTATT
Organism: Picea engelmannii; assembly: GCA_009831015.1. Lineage (NCBI taxonomy): Eukaryota > Viridiplantae > Streptophyta > Pinopsida > Pinales > Pinaceae > Picea > Picea engelmannii. Next base: position 425,831 of record ML777629.1, on the reverse strand, counting down.
GAAGCGGACTACCCACAAAAACCAACAAGGAAATGAATGATCAACAAAACACAAAAATTACTTATACTTACCATCCCTGTAAGTGTATAGTGATAGTCCTTTCTTTATCAATCCAGCTATTCCTTTTCTGAGTAGAAATCTATAGACAAAAATTGATCTTTGCATTTCTACTTTTCAGGTATTACATTCTAGCGTGTCCAACTTCTTTCCACACTCCTATTTCCTGTACATATTTCTTTCATGGTCTATGGGAGCCCCAATCCCAGTCTATATGAGAAACACATTTACATTTCCAACGATATGTAACAAACTATTATTTTTTTCATATATTCCAAATAAAACTATTATTTTGTCTCTGTATATATTTATGTCTTCCTGGATTTTTTTATCTTAAGCTATGTTGAATGTGAAGTCATTATGTTTATTTTATCTCTATTCTTTTTTTTTCTTTTTCAAAATAAAGTATGACATAAATCACTCACTCAAATTCGACATATCATATTTCACACATATATATGTTTCTTTAAATTTCCAGGAATATGTAACACATTTCATTTTTTTCCAATTTTCAGCCCCCCAGCTCGACAACCCGCGCTCCAAAAACTGTCTATGTAATCTGGGCTCCATCACACTATATAGAATGAGGGTTCCATACATGCTCTATAAAAGAATATATTTCGTATGTATAAAAGTAAATATCTAATTTAAAAAATTATGTTTTTGCTATGTACAATTTATGCTCTCCAGGAACCTATAGTTTGATACATTCCAATTTATTGTATCCATAAGCCCCTGTTTTAAAGAAAACTAATTTGGGAATGTTATTTATTTGGTCCTCCTATCCACCACCCTGTGTAACAGACATTGGTACTATATTTTTTGTACATTTGTCCACCACTGTCTGTAAAACCTATGTAAAGAAAAGTAATTCCTGACTGTTAAATTTTTGGGACATGAGCCCCTTGAAATTCAAATAGTGCACAGGTCCCATCATCAATTTGTACATCACAGAACTCTCGGTGCTATTTGAAGGTCATGGAACAACAAAAACCCTCTTTTCAGGTCCCCAGCCCGAGAACCCGCCATCCAAAAATTGGATAAGTATGGAATGAGGGTTTCGTCTATGCTCTAATTTAGGAAGGCTAGTTTTCCTCCTGCTTTAATGTGTTCCTAGATTTTTCATTTTCAGAATGGACTATGACATAAATCACTTACTCAAATCTCAGAT